>BRZM01000010.1:15310164-15681648 GCA_033238685.1 Lates japonicus | reverse complement strand
ATGCAAATATAATCCCTCGCTGCATTTTATTTCATTACTGCAATAAATCATTTAAACAAGCTATTCATGGAATTGAAATTCTGTGTACATCAGTTAGGCTTAAGCTGTTCTGGAGCCTGAACCCTGGTGTGTTAATCTCCCAACAAAGAAGGTTTTGATTCCTCAGTCAGCCCTTTTCCCTGTAGGTTCGTTTTCCCCACCATCCCAAAGACATGCAGGTCAGGCAGAATGGAAAATCTTAATTGACCAAAGGTGTGGTGTATGATAGTCTGTACAAGTGATTGGCTCTGTAATGAACGATGATCTGTGAAGGTGTTCCCTCTGACATGCTGCGATGGGCTGCAGACAGCCCTGAATGAACATCAGCGAGATTGTCAAGATTACAACAGGTTATCATTCCAGTAGGTGGCAGCAGACACAAGCCCATATATGTAGCTGGATGAGCCTGTTTATATCGAGTAATGGCTGGATATGCTGTTGTTGTTTTAGCCTCAGCAGTGTAACTGTGGTCCTTATTGAGAGTGCCCTGCAATGACGGACCATTTCAGATCAGGGTTGGTCGGTGGGTGTGTCATGAATTTAAGAAACACTGGGATCTAGCAGGTCTGGCAAGTCTACACATGCATACATAAAGATAGCTTCATTCCGGAAGCAACTTTCGTGTGATGCCAGGTTGAAAAGTGTTCATGGTCCTAACACCACCCCACAGTGATGTTTCAGTGTATTATTGTACACCATAGGGCACACCTCCCCATCACTGCAACGGGTGAAAGTTAAAACTGCTGGAGGAGTTAGCACAAGCATGATTTCAGCTGGAACTAACATCTTTATATATTAATATTATCTGCATGTGGACTAAAATAAAGAATCTGGTTTAAAAGCCTTTCTCCTAATTGTGATTTGGAGGATATATTATTGATGGATACTTCTTCATATCATGAATTTTATCAGTTAATAATTGGTGCAGTGATTGTACCCTCAGCTGATAATCCTCAGCTTTAATGTGAACCTCTGTTTAACCTCTTTAATCTGTCTGCCCGCTGCTTGAACACTTTAATGTGAGAGCTCACTGTGCAGCCAGTTACTATAAATTTAAATTCTAGCAAGTCCCAAAGTTTCTGAAGAAACCACAGAAGTCAAGTTGATTTTTGGAGAAATTAGTAAGGCGTGTGCAGATCACATCTAAAATATTCCTGGTTCATAAATCCTGCAGGCATAAAAAATCATGGAGACTAGGGTAAATATTTCCTCATATTACTTCAGTGAAAGAGCTGGAAAGCTGATACAAAATACACGTGTGATACGGTCAGAGTGAAATGAGATGATTATAACAACCACAAAGCTTCTTTACAGGTAAATTAAAGAGAACTGTCATATTTTCTTGTAAACTGAACTGATCATATTGCATTGTATTAAATTAAGTAATGTTTGGATTTAAACATTTATATTCAATTTTACTTATTGAATGTGAATATTGTCATATATTGATGGTAGCATCACACAACAGGTAATTCTGATTGCACTGACTACAAAGCCCTGCAAGCAAAACTAACAAGTCAGCAAGAACAAAAATAAATCAGGCCATGGAATAACACAATCCCAATAATAGAAAATTCATAAGTAATACCAGTGGTAATGAGCAGCATATTTACATCAGCTCCACTAGAGAGGAATGACTGGGCAACCCTGTTTTCTTCGTCCATCCTTAAAGCCTCTGAGCATAAATGAGTCAAGATAAAAGGAAAAAAATTGTAGGCAGAAAATTAACGAAGACACAGACAATTATATAGACATAAAACATTGAGCCAAAAACTGGATATAATGGACAAAAAAGGAAAATATGTGGCATACACCATCAAATTACTGCTTTGATTATTATTTTTTCCATAAATAAGACACACTAGATTTAAAATTCAGTCTATTTGATCTATGATGTCTGTATATGGATGCCCACATGCTGAAGATGTTATGTTCAAAAATAAATACAACATAAATAAATCAATTCAGTGAGTGGGCAGCCTTTTCCTACTTATTCTACTAACTATTGATGTTTTACAAAACAAGCTAAACCAGTACTGTGTGCACTCCAACAGACAGATATGCTAATTTGGCAAAAGTCTAGAGCAGCACAGAATGATTCTGTCAGATGACACAGGAATGACAAGGGAATTCTTAATGGCCACGCACATACATGGACAGTTGACCAAACACTGGCTTTGCTTTTTCCACAGCCCTCAGCTGTTAACATTTCACCATGATATGTGTAAGACAATAAGAGGCACAGCTGATGAGAATAAATCTCTGTTAACATTCTGGGCATAACATCCCCTCAACTTATTCTACTCATGGTGAATTAATTAACCAATCTGACTCAAAGGAGCTAATGAACGTACTTAGCTCTCTCCCTCTGTCTCTGTGTATGTGTGTCTGTAATTGGCTATCATGTTCTCTTTTTCTTTGTGTCTCTAATGATCAGCTGCGTAAATAGAGTCTGTCACCACCTCCCACACACACACACACACACATCCACAGACTCCTCTCCTGAGTCTTCAGACGACACAACAACATTAACCGCAGATATGATCACCCTGCTCAGAGAGGTCGACCAGCTCAGCTCCCAGGAAACCACAGCGAGCAGATAAATAAAACGAAGGTCCAGACACTATCTCCAGCCCTCGCCATTTAGAAATATTCCACGACCACGTATATACTGTATCTGTATGTTCTCTGCAAATAAAGAAATATCTGGACGGCTAAACAAATAATCTGTTTTTTACAGGGACAAATACAATCTCACTTAGGCCAGGGTGCTGCACTGCTTTTTTTCATGAAGCCTGTCTGGGAATTAAGTCCTAGGCTGCTCAACTGCGCCTGGATCCTTCAGGCAAAATCTCATCTCCTCGGCTCATTGGCCACAACTGCCAAAGTTTTGATGGTTTCTGATGGGACAGCTAACTGCAATAGAACTACACAGTGAGAAAAGACATCATTCACTGAAGGGATTGAAAATGTACTGAAAGTGAGTTTCTTTCATTTTCGTATAATGTATATTTTAATGGCACTGGAGCATAGAGTAATTGTTTTTATTTAGCGCCCAATCCCTGCGCAACAGTTAAGTGATGTTGTTGATGTAAATGTGGATGAGAGTAGAGCATTAGACTGCATGCTTAACAGTGTCTTTGAATGATTACTGTCTGGTATTAGAATGATGCTCTTTGTATGGAAGCATGATGAGGATTATGTCGCCTCAAATACACCATGTCACCAAAAGCAAGACAAGAGGAATTCAATGAAGATTTCTGACAAATTATACCCACCCCACCGGAGACCCTTGGTTTGCCAATAATGCAGGACAGAACCCAATCTACCAACACTGCATCTAACACATGGACCATCATCGGTGTCCGCCATCAACCAACGAGGCCACTTTATTATTCACCTCCTCCATCCATTCTCACTGAAGTGTAAATACCTTGTGTAATTTACCCTGAAGTTTCCATTCACTAATTACCCCTCTAGTCCTCACTTACCTCAACCACCACCTTCCCGAAACCAACTCCTGCTCCAGGTCTCCCCCTGTTACTATGGATTCCTGTCGGCTGCTATGGGAGATCGGAGCTCTAATTAAGATTGTTAATGAAGATTTAATTTTTCCACTTCAAATGAGCCGGTAATTTCGGAGGAAACGTCTGAGTCAAGCATGAGCGAAACACAGGGAAAAGAAAGAAGGAAGGAAAGGCAAGGAGGAGGAAAGAAGAGTGGGTGTAAAAATAAAAACAAACCACAGGGACAGGTGGGTAAAGCTGCTACAGTTGTAAGACTTTTAACTATAGGGCAGGAAGATGTCACATCCACCAAAGTTACTCAGCCTTGGGCTCCACAGCTGTTTTCCTCATTCCCTGGACTTTTACTTGTGTTTAGAAGCTGCCTAGCCCATATACTTAGTACGAATGCACAAGCACAAGTGCAGACACACACTGTATACACAGAAACACACACACACGCAAGCACTCACACTGAGCTGAATAGCCAGAGGGATTGTGTGTGTCAGTAAGATTCAAACAGAATGAGGAATCTCCATGTACTTGAATCCACTCACATATATATTCACACACACACCAACAATGTGTCCTGTGATGCAATCCTGCAGCACATTGAGTGTGTGTGTGTGTGCGTGTGTGTGTATGTGGCTCTCCACTACAGTGTATAGTTGTAGCCATTCCCTGGTGTATGGCTTTAACAGAGCCCATTTTATCTCCAGCGCTGCCATTATACTATGATCAATTATGCATGCTGTAATTATTGACAGTGCCATGACAGCACATCTCACCTAGAATGCTGCATTGCGGTGTTGATGCTTGAGGCAGACTGATAAACATACATATAGAGATCATAATCGATGCAAGTGTTACGTTGGTTACAAGTTGATATATTTTATCAGTCTGGTGAGTGGGGGGTTAAAGCAAGTCAAATCTCCATTTTGCCTCCAACTGACTTTACATCTTCTCTTAGATACATAATGTTGATTCCATAAGGGGCAAGTCAACCCATGAATCTCTAACTGAGATGGCAAGGGCCTTTTCCCTCAGCACTCTGCAGGATCAGCTCTACCCCAGTCACAAACACAGTTTTCTCTAATGCAACAGACTTGCATATTAACTGCTAATATGGTTCTCCCTACCCCTTCCCTCTCCCTCTGTTTCTCTCCCTCTCCTAACTTGAGGCGGGTATTATCATTGTAATCAAGCGGAGACCCAGCTAACACGATCATTCTCTAAACCATCATGTAGAAATAATCCCCTCCTTCATATTTGATTATTGTAATAAATCTTTTTAACCAGCTATTCAGTCACACAGCAGTAGCGCACATCTCCCCGATCCATCATCCAGCCGGGACCAACGCTGCAGAATGCAGGAGAGCTGCAAGGGCTGGTTCAGGGGCCTCGTATTATTCCGTTGCGGCTGTCACGTCTCCTCTATTTGCTGCTGCTCTGGAGTTCAAAATGTCCCCCTTTTTTTCTCCTCCTCTTTTTTTTTTTTTTTTGCAGACGAACAAACAGAGAACCCCCACCCCCCACCCCCCCAAACCCATCTGTCTGAAAGCGTGATTGCTCTGCAGAACTCTCTGTCTGTCCTCTATTACTGACCTTACATCCCCCCATCGGGCTGGATCACACCAGACAAGGTGTTCCTTCATCCTGCAGTCAGACATACACACACACATACACACACACACACACACACAATCACATACACTGTCTGAGGTTTGAAAATTTCAAGGGGCCAATTTGACAAGGCACACCCACCCACTCACAATAAGACACACGCTCACAAGGTGCGCACACATTTGTATGCATTGCGCAGCACATCTCTCAATCGCTCTCTGTCTCTTCCTCGAGCACACACACACACACACACACACACACACACACACACACACACACACACACACACACACACAAACATCAGCAAGCAGCAGAAAGTCTGATTATCCCAAAATTCAGGAGACTGCAGAAAGGAGCACAGAGCAGGTCTGACTCATCTCTTTGAAATAGTTCCTTTTTTATTCAAATTTACAAAAAGAAAAAGTACAACAGAAATAAATACACTTTGTTCAGCACGCAATTGTGGAATTGTATCAACATCGTGCAGGAGCAATGAAGTAACCGGGGGGGCGCAGAACCAATGGGAGGATCTGTTTAGGATCAAGAAGACTCTTAAGGCCAGAAGTCATGACCTTCACCCTGCACCCTTCAGCTACATATAAACATATTTAGATAATAAGGTACAACTCTCATCCTCTGAGTGGGACTTCACCCTCCTTAGCATAAAGGTCTTTTATGACAGAGCACTTGACAAATGGCCTGACAGGACCACTTTCGTCTGTCGCTGTGAGTTGGTGCATCTGAGCTATGGCTAGAAGAGTGAAAAAGCACAGTGGAGTGCTGCAGAGACCGCAGGCTTTTATTCTATTTAAAACAACTGATTCAACTAATCACAGTTTTGATTGAACCAATTTGCCGGGCTCACGAGGTGCAATAATCAGCTCTGTCAAGTGGTTTAGTTGCCACAGCACTCCAGAACTCTGAAATAAGACAAATCAGGAGAATCATCACTTTGATTTTGACCAATCAACCAGAGCAGAACTTTGAATTAGACCAATCAGCGGAGATGAAACACCTGGAGCCAATCAAGACTGTGGAATAAACCATGTAATTAGAATGGCAAGAAAGGTCACTTATCGGTATACCATGCTAATTGCTTTTGCAATGACTGCCCAAAAACTGACAATGCTGTTATGAAAATGAGGATAGTTTTTTTGTGCATTGAGAGACAGAGAGACTCAGAAACTTGGCACATTTCACATAAATTCTAAGGAAAACATTGCCCACAAGATGATTTGGCAAAGAAACACATTAGTTCTCTTTACAACAATACCTCTTCTCATAACAAATAGTTCCAAGCTCTTTGGCAGTCATTTTAGGTGGACGAGAGAAATTATGATTCAAGACATCAGTTCATTAAAATGATTCTGGTTTATTCCACCTTCAGTCTTGTTTTTGTAGTTTTGAGCATCATTCCTATCAGTTGTAATAATATTGTACACATCTGATCCAGTGCTGAACAGGTAACATGGCAATAGTGCTACGACAAAGTCAAATAGGGCAAGACAGATCAGAATTTAAAAAAAAGTGAGATTATCTAAACCAATTTATGTAGAGGTAAACCAAAAGGGAAAACACCCTAAGGCCCTATTTACACCCTAAGGTCTCAAATCCAGATAAAATCCAGCAGTCATTTACACTACACTTACACACATATATGCTACTTTGTTGCCTAGATCATTGTTTTCCAACCAGACAGTTGGTCTGTAAACTGCGATGGATTTTTACAATGGACAGTTTGTGTAATAAAGTTCTATGTTCTTGCTCCATTGGACTTTTTTAGTGATGTTGCCAAGTCCCAGATCTCAGTAAGTAATTTGCTGCGCACAACGTTATTATTACTGATACAAATATGCAAGTTTTAATAAACAACAATTGTCCTCCAAGGCTGGCACAGCGTAAATCACCATAAGGTGTCTAAGAACCCATATGTCTTTGTCACTTTGGATTACACTTACATAGCTGATGGAAGGTTTAGGTAGCTTTAGGGTGTTGAGGTATTGTTGATCAGCCAAAATTAATTATAACTCAGATCCCCCCTGAGGTTCTGCACCCCCTCCCACTCTTCTCCAGTCATTGTGCAGTATTTGTACATTGGTCCTGATACCATCCACAGTCTGCACAGTGGCACTGTATGAACAAGTCTGTGGCTCAGGTACTGTAAAGGGTACAGAGGTGTATATGGGTTTTTTTTTTCGGTCAGTGTGGAGCCTGACTTCCTGATTGGTTATCTCAGTGTTGACAGTAGCAGACCTTGACAATAAGATTATGGCGGACCAAACTGGTGGACACTAGCAAAGCTGGAGCTCAACTCATGTGGGTGGCTTTACAGTGAACCAGTGATAAATGGTGATATTTCAGCAATGGAACACCAAAGACATCCACAGTCAGGTTAGGTTATGTGGCAAGATTCCTCTCTGGACTCAATAACTGGACTCAAGTTTGACTGTTTGGTTATTATTCCACAAAATTACAAGAATTTGCTTTACTTTAAATATGTATAGAGGTAACAGTAAAGGAAATGCAATATTAATACGGACTTTGTGTTGCACTGCCTGAAATGTATGAAAGATTACATGTGATGGTTACTTTCCCCACACGTATATCAAAAGTCTTAAATGCACAGTTTATTTTGTGTTTCTAGAGAGAAGCAACTATCTATAAAACTTTGTTCCATAGCTCTCAGGCAATGCAACACTAATGACAGCAATGTCCTCATAACTCATTACAAATTCCATTTTAGTGTATTATTCTACTTCAGCAAAATAATAATCCAGATTTGAGGGAAAGTACTGATTTTCTCTTGTATGCCTATTAGGGAAATTTCTCCTCACTCTGTTGGATTTTCATCAAATTGGTTCCTCGCTGGGACAGGGTAGCTCACAGGCTTCCTGTAACTAATATTTTGCACAACAAACTTCTGCCAGAGGCCACATGTATAATTGAATCCTTGGCTTGTCCATCTCAGACGAGAGCTACCACAAAACAAATCCAAACCTGTTCACTTAGTACACAGATGTTGAAAACGGGGGTCTTGTTTCCAGTCCAGGGAGGCTGTTAAACCCAGCTCAGTTAATCCATTTCTAATCTACAGTACATACAGATAGTCCCGACAGTGCTCCATTTGGACATGTAAGTTCTGGTTTAGTTTTTTTTTTTTTTTTTTTTTTTTTACACATTTTATATACTCTCTTTCAGCGATAATATTCAGTGGTATTTACATTTGAAATGATTTTACATACAGTCAAACATTGTATCTTTTTGCTTAATTGACATCTTATAAAACAAATGTAATCTTTGACATTATTCATTATCTATTATTGAACATCACACAGTATAAAAGTGCATTCCAGCTGAAAACTCCAGCTCATTTGCATCCTGACCTTTAACAAGAACAAAAAGCCTATCACGGGATGTCTCTGTGGTGTTGTTCCCCTATAATTTCATTACAGATCTGTGGAAATTTTCATTTGGGCAGTATGAGGGTTCAAAGTGAGAACAGACTGCTGTTTTAGATTTTTTGTTGTTTTCAAAAATCATGCACACTTTGTTCTCGAGATGTGTCAGATGAGGCTGCGGGGGGGGTTGGGGGAGTTGGGGGGTGGGGTGGGCTACGCATTAAAAATAGGAGACTTCTTCCATAAAAACATTTAATAATAGAGTCATCATTGCTCCATTGTAGTAGATGGAATACTGGTGGATGGTTTCGCATTTATAATTTACTGTAGTACAATCAAAGCCTTACGGTGTTCATCAGTTCTTCTGTGTGTGCATGTGTGTGTGTGCGTGTGAAATCTTTGTAAACATACCAACAGTCAACTACAAAAAGCTGGGGTATGAGAGGAGTAGGGGGGGATTGGAGGGGTGGGGGATCACATCCCTAAATCGTTTAAATTTTTCACAATGTCTGTTTTCCTTGTGGGCTGAGAGGAGGGAGAATCTTTTGCAGGATTTAAATGATTTATCATTTTCATTTGGAATGAAATAGTGAGCTGAATAATTCACTTTTCTGCCACTGCAGATGGAATAAAAAGTAACAGTTTCTGTACAATCGCCCCCCTTCCCCCAATCATTTCTATCTCTATACATCCTTCTCCTGTCCCATTCGTTTATATTCAAATATATATTTTATCTCCTGTGTGATATCTAGTGTCTTAACTCCCTTGTTAAGTGTTTACTCTAGCACATTGTCCCAAAAACTAATGTTGCTTACGTATGTATCATCAGTCATCAGTCTCATTGTTTAATTTTCTCTGGATATGATGATTTCTCCCTGCCACTCTTCCTCCATCTTTGTTAAATATGCACACATATACACTCGCGCACAAATGCACTCTCACTTTCGCACATCCATATTTCTTCACAGACTTTTCTCACACATAAACACACACCACATGCAGACAAAAGAACGGACCAACACATACGATGAGAAACTCCTTCCCTCTTGTTTCCTGCTGTTTCTCATTCCATACGTGAGAGTTGAATTAAATCGAGTCTTGGATGTTTGGGTTGTTTTTCTTTGTCCAAAGCGTTTAACAAATTGTTGCTGCCCCGAGCAGAAGCAGCCTCTGCATTGTCTCAGTATCTGTGCTCAACCATATCAGCGTTTCAACACTTATTGCTTTAAATTACATCAATCACTCCCTCCCCTGCCCTCGCATTCTCCATCCTCCCTAGGCTCATTTTTCTCTGTCTCTTTTTATTACTTTGCCTCTTCATCTTTCTCCCCTTTAACTTCTCTTCACATTATTCTAGCTCTGGTTGCCTTTTCATCATCCTCCTATTCCCTCCCTTCCTCTCTTACCCCCTTTGCCCCTATTTGTTTCATTTATAACCTCCCTCAGTCTTTCCCCTCTTCTCCAGCCTGCTCTCCTTTCTCTTTTTTATCTTTCTTCTCTGGTTCCTCTTTCTTTTCCTTCTCCTTTTTGGCACCCTTGTCAACATTTTCCTTGTCTTCCCTCTCTTTCTCCCTTTCTTTGAAAAGTTGGGCTAGTTTATGGAACTGGGGACCCCACTCTTCCAGCCCTGCTCCCCAATCCTCCCTCTCTGCATCCTTCTCTCCTTCACTCTCCAGTGAGCTGAGGGATCCAGCCCTGGACCCTGTGCCCTCTAGGCCGTACACCTGCACCGAGTCATACGGTGGCTGCGAAGGGTCAAAGGTGACCTGGGCAAGACGCAGACGTAGGAACTCACCCACCCTTAGCGCCAAGGAGGGACCCCCGGGCCCTGGCGCTCCTCTCGCTGCCTCCATTCCTGGAACCCAGCCGGCCCCGAAGCCCATCACTCCAGCATACGCTCCTCGGGGCTGCCCTGGGAATGGCAGAAGCTGCGGGGTCATATCCCTCCTCCCCAAAACATACCCCCCCAGACCCACCCGATCACGCCAGTCCCCGATAAAGCCGGCTGCGTCTGGGTAGACAGATGGAGTCCCGGTCAGTGATATCCCTCCACCCTCCCTGTCTGGCCTCGCCACCACAAAGTTGCTCCCCATCTCCAGTCCTCCTCTCCCCAAGCTGCCGGGGTAGTCCCTCTGTCCAGATACCTCCCCCTGCAGCACAGTGGCGTAGTTGCGTCCATTGGCGGGTTGCTGTTGTCCATCTGCGGAGATGCTCCCGCTTCCATTTCCACCTCCACTTCCTCCTCCTCCTCCACCACCTCCTCCCCCTCCACTGGAGTCAGACTCAGCCTGGCTGGAGCTTGTGCGTTTCGGGGACAAGCCGGCACGGGAGGCCCTGCGTCCCGCCAGGGGGAGCGTAGCCGAGTCAGTCACCCAGCCTCCTCCTCCGTGACCCTGGCTGACCATGGAGCCGGATCGGGTCATGACGAGGTTGTGCTCCCTGGGTAACGTGTCCGACTGCACCTGGAGGGAACGTAGGCGAGCACGAGTGGTTTCAGTTCGGGACTGGGGTAGGGTATGGCACTGTTAGGATTGGTTACAGTCAAACAAATTGGGATGAAGACAATTTGCCAAAGTAGGAGGGAAAATTTAATAAGAGGCATAAAAAGAAGAAAATGGGAGGAGTGTGACGATTATAGTGCGCAAATGGAGGAAAAGCAGGAGATGGTGACGATAAAAAAAGAGAGAGGGGTGAGGGAGAGACAGACATCGAGCAGTACAGAGTGGAAGAAAAGCAGAGTTGGAAGAAGCCATAGATATTAATTGAAACACTAGAATGAGCTAACACTGCACTGTGAGAGGGAGATGGAGAGGGAAGTGATCGAGAGATAAAATATTTGAAAATTAAATAAAGGAAGGGCCACAGAGCCTTGCTATGGCCTAATAAATAAAACAAAACACAGAAAAGATAATGAACAGCAGGATATAAATGTGCTGATATGTCTGAATCATCATCTTCCCCCAGCATTGTACTGGACATTTCTGCTACTGTAGCGACATTAAAAATATTATGGTGCTGCAATCACTGCAATAATATAGTTTAGCAGGTTTAATACAAACTTAATAATTATTTTATATTTGCTTAATTACTTTCTTACTTGTTTGCTTATGTAATTGAATAATTAAATCATCCATTCAACTTTAATGCTTTCTCCAGTGCAGCCATATATCATTAATCAAGGCATTCATTCAAGTTTTATTTCTTACTCAATACAACATCTATCACTTTTTCTCCTTGTGGAAACATTTAGCCAACCATCCATCCATGTATTAAACAGTTTTGCAGCACAAATTTCATTTGAATACCAGTTTCACACCAAACGTACAAGTATGAATTATTTGCACCATGTAGACTGAAGGATGAAGATCATTACCTGAAGTGTTATGACCCTACAAAACAGCTAACTACAATGCTACATGACAGTGTAAGCAATCACAGTGTTAATTTTCCAACCTCACATCCCCCATCATCTTCCCAAAGGCCTAGTAAACTCTTTCAATTAAGAGATGCACAAAACTGACTTTTCCTCTAGTGAAATTGGCACCATTATAACTTCTATCTACTATCTACTTGGAGACAGTGGCAAGGAAAAATGTCCATATCAAATGAGGGAATATCTTTTGGAAGAATGATGTTCATCTCTCCAGCAGAGTTGTGGAGACCCATAGAATCAATGCCAAGGCACACTGAAGCTGTTGGTGGCAAGTGATGGCCCAACACCTTGCTACTTTAATTTGTCACCAGGCTGTAAATACTAGAAATTATCATGGAGGTCAGTTTAGTTGAAATAAGATTAAAAAATCTGGCAGAAGCTGCTGCTGAGAACAGCAGAACCAGAAAAAGATGGCCTTGCTAAGTGCAGTGTCAAAATTGTATGCTTAGTGTGAAAGCAGGGTCATTGTAAACCTTACCCAGTCCACATCTTGACTGTGGTTCACCTTGTCCTCATTGCTCCCCTCTGTGCAGTTGCTTACAGTCCTTGTCCCTCCTCCTCTCTCCTGGCTGTCACTGGTCCTTGGCGTTCCTCCATCCGATGTGCTCACTGCACTCTGGGGCCCGGTCCCATCGCGGCTTCCAGTGCGACTCCCCGTTCGGCTTCCCGTGCTGAGGTCTGTGGGGGCTATGTAAACCGCCCCAGACTCCATCGGCCCCACCATGGCCCCCTGGTTCTGGATGACCAGAGAGTGGTCCGGCTGGCCACCAGGGTAACGGTACCCCAGCTCTGCCAGGCCCGGTTCAAATGTCCCGCCTGGTGTGCGGCGGAGGACAGGTAGAGTGTGGCTGCTGTAACAGAGGCGACCATAGAGGGGTCCTCCAGGTCCTGAGTAGTTGTGATCCACACCTGGGTTTTGAGCCCAGCTATAGGTGCGAGATTTGTCTTGGCCACGCTGTGTGTAACGTCTGTAAGACACAAGGCAAGAATCTCCATTTAACTTTGGTAAGTTGTGTTATTTTTCAAAGAGACAGGAAATAAAGATCTGTGAAGTGGATCAGACTGGGACATTGTGGTACTGGTATGAGCATCTCTGGTCAATCTGAGACCGCTGCTGTACCATATAGCATTATATCCACATTGTAAGGTATTTCTGTTATTCTGAAAAAGTACCCACTGGAGCAAAATAACATTATGGGGGTACTCCAGTGATTTAGTTTTCCCTTCCATTAAGTTGGGAGACATTGGTAGAAAAAAAAAAAAAGTCGAAACTGATGCAGCTGAGGCCAAGATATCCTGGCTTTTAGCCCTGAGTATAAGGATGAAATTACAAACTGTTGTAATGCAGCCGTTCTGTTAAAAATGTAGTCTCCAAGCCCAATCCGAGATAAGCCTGACAGCAACATCAGGGGTACTTTGCGAGACTCCCTCCAGAGCCACAGAAGATTTGATACCACTACTCCCCATGACAAGCAAACAGATATTCATGTGCACAATCTTACCAATGCACTACAACAGAACCACAAACTACTGCTTCAAAGTTACCCTAAAGTTTAGCTATCCACTCCTCTGTGACACAGTGTCAACAAAAATGAAACACTAAAAGCTCCACAAAGGTAGTATTTATTGCAGGGATATTGCATTGGATTGCGTTAGATTTAGACAGTTTTTCATGTTGTTGTGTCCACCTCCATAAATTGCGAGAAGCAATTTTCGATAAACTGAAGGCAGGCTTTGTACTTGTTTATGGCCGCTCCATATGGCGTGCATGAATTCATCGGAGCTAATTATTAGTCCAAAGGCAATAACAATGTTTCACAGGAACATCAAAGTGGGTGCAAACAACTCTCTGATGTAGCAGAACATAAATGAGCTTTAACAAAATGAGCACAACAAAGTGGTCTCCCTGGACCGCGAGGCTTGATAGCCTTCTGTCTCAGCATTTTGATCGGTGACTGATTATGACCTGGAAGTTAAGGCTCGATCAGTTACTTAAGTGGATCAATTAAGTGCTGGAAAGAGATGAAAGGTTTTTCTCTGAATGGGAAAATTTGTTTCCTTCTTATCTTCCTTTTAGCATGTAAGTAAGAGATCAAGCATGATGTAATGAAACTGTATGTATAACCACATGTAAAACAAACTCTACCACACACTCCCTCTGCTGCTTACACATTCCGGCTGTCCAGTGTGCGGTAGCCACGTGAGCGCGAGCTGTGCGGGGCGCTCTGGAGGGCCGCGATGTCAAAGGCAGCCGTGTCGGCCTCTCCCCCGCCCTCATCATCGTACGTTATGATGTTCTCACGTACGTCGTCCTCCTCCAGCGGTGACAGGGAGTCGCGCTTCTGACGACGCAGCGACAATGACAGGGCACTCACCGCTGTAGAGGGGGCGGCAGCAGGAAAAAAGGATATTGAAGCATGGGAGGGAAATTGGAAAAAAGAATGATGAACAAGGGGGATGGGGGCACAAGTCACAAGGGAAATAAAGGGAAGGAGGAAAATGAGAGAGAGTGAGCAAGGGAGAAAAAAAATCAGGCAGACAAAGAGGTGAGGCACGCAGAGACAAAACGAATACAGAAGAGGCCTTGGGTTAGAGGGCTGGTATATCATATCAGCAGGCTGCATGCCTCTGCTCTGTAATTGACTTTGAGCTCAAGCCAGGCAAATGGACGCTTTATTCTCCCATGACTCCATATTCCCAAAGCAGGGAGCTACATGTGACCCAGGCCTGTGGGCAAAGAACCAACCTATCTAAGCTCTTCGACAGATGTCCAACAAGGCCACCTGTTATTAAATCCGCCTGAAAAGATGCATTTGATTTGTTATAGCTATGCACCGTTTGACAGAAATCTTTGTTAAATTCAATTAGAATTCAGAACACACATAAAGTGGGGAGCTATTACATTTTTATAAAGTTAATATAGGGAATGTGCGTGTCTTCTTAAGTCCAAACTTCTAAGACCCAGTCAAAAACAGACCTGTGGGGAAACCTGACAAACTGTTACATCCACTAAGTATTTTAAAGAAAGACACCTGATCCAAGGCGGACCCTGAGGACAGTCAAAATTGATCCAAAAAAGTCCCAAGGATTTTCTAAGTTTCACCCCCCTACATTTCTGTTGGTCCACTTATCAAGCTTTCCATTCTAGCATGGCACATATACAGCTTACAATGACAATGGTGGAAGATTTACTGGACGTAATTTGCTGACCAACCATGGTGGATTTTGTTGGCTGAAATTGTAACTTTTGTTTTTATCAGATACAGCAAGCTAACATAAGTTAAGGCTAACATTCTGCAGCTGACTATCTAATGTTTCCATCTGATTTGTTTCAAAACAACAGCCGGACACAGCTGCTATCCGTACTCTAATATACTGGCATCTTACTTCCCACTGAGTGGATGTTTCAGTTCATCTAATGTAACCTGCGACTCCATAGAATAATGTATTTAGCTAATAACCTGCCTCTTGCCTTTGGAAGTAATGTTAAGTTACATCTATAGATAGTGCTAGTGTTTCCAATTTACATTAGAGCAGATAAATACATTGTTTTATTCGTTCCTTACACTTTTTCTCGTGTTTTTGGTTTCATAAAGTCTAAAAAAAATGCCACCCTCCAAACAATGAAGATTCAAAGTATCACGCTCATCTGAGCTCTTTGCAAACAGTTTCTGTATATGGAGATAACTACACCTCGACAGGCTGTTGTGCAGACTTACGATTGCTAAGCTTTGACTGGACAATCTCTGTTTTGGGGGATGAATATAACAAACATTCAATTACACTGGATCCCATTTAAAACTACTTGTATGTCTCAACATGTCCATACACTAATGCAGTAAGTCAGTCTACAGCCTAAGTATTGCTGGAGGTTGCATTATTTGATTTCTATGGAATTAATCCAATGATCCCCAACAGGAGTGGGAACTCTAATCTTTCATAACAATTTGAAGGATCACCTTCATGCCATGATGTACATGGATTTCTCTCCTCTCTTTATCCACAAGACGTGAGTGGTTACCAAGTGGCTTCATATCCACAATATGTGTGCCAAAACCCTTTTTAATAACCAGATGGGATCCTGATGGAGCTTTTGTCAGAGCTTCTGTAAGAACATTTGGCATTTTGAGGAAGGCCCAGTTATACTGTTCGGGATTAGCGCACACTTCTTATAGACAAGAAAAACTAAACTGTACAGGAACAAAACTCTAGCTCAGTTTTAAAGCTACATTCTGGAGGCAAGTGCTGTAAAGTTGTGTGTGCATTTCCTGGTATAGTTTATGCCCTTGTCACTTAGAGAACTAAATTCTGAACTCCACCAGAAGCCGCTCAGCATGATCACCTTCACGCCATGTTGCGTTTCTTTCTTGATTGAACTGGTCTCTTCCAGAATGATAATGCCCCTATCAACAAGGCATGAGTAGTGATCCAACAGACTGAATAAAAATGACAATGATGCTGGCCTCAAGCCAAAGCCTTCTCAGCACCTAGACATTATCCAATTGAGCATTTGAGAGTTTCTGCAAAGGTGGCAGTGACATTTTATTATGCAGCTATCAAAAACCGGAGGGCCCAGATAATCACTCACAATTGTTATTTTAGTAGTGATTAGTGCTGACCTTGCCGGAGGAGATAACTGGACCAAAACTGCGAGAAAAAGTAAACCTGCTATAGAGCAGCTGTGAGTAAGAGAAATATTTACGCTGCTGCTTCCATTATTTTAATATGCAGATTAAGTATCCAGGGATGTAGTGGAGGGTAAACATCCCTAAACACTATTTACTCATCTTTTTATTTGTAGATTAGCATTACACTCCTTTATAGGCAGTAAATTTTAATGATATAAATTCACTGTATACATAATATTAAGTGCTGTAGTAAAAACATGGTGTAAGTTATATAAGTAAGGTTGTTTCAGAGGACAACACTTTTTTATTTTTACTGTTGTTACTGTCCCAGACTCCATCACTATAAAGTCTGGGATCAGCATCTTCTTAAACTCTATGTATCAAAGTATTTACCTAATAGTGTAGCGACACAAGCCAGGATAGCCAGCAGAGCAGCTGTACTGAGCCCAGGGGAGGGCAGTGTGGACTGCTGAGGGAGACACACCGCCTCTCTTTCCCAGTCCCACTCGCCCTCTGTCTGCTTGTCCTTCTCTTTCTCCCCAGCCCGTGCCCCTCCTCTCAGGCAGGGACAGACAGACACAGTGACCGTCCCGGTGCTGGTGAGGCCTGACGTCCCGTCCCTCAGGACCAGCGGCACGTAGAGCGTCAGGGTGGAGGACGGGGAGCGGGACAGTGGCTGGAGCTGGGACAGCAGCACCAGGCTGGCTGTGGGGCCTGGAGGAAGATCAACAGAGAAGAAGATACGAAATCTGTTGTTAACTGCATGGTGCAATTTCCCTTGTTTTCTGAGCTGAATGGCAGCAGGATGTTACAATTTGGAAATGATGCCGTGTCTTCACCGTGCTCATGTCTGCAAATTTGCAATTCCAATTACCTGGTGACTGATTTATGCTACAAAGGAATGAGGCAGGCCAAAAGATCAAACTTTCACTGAATCCATAGTGTCTCACACCAGAATAACAATGATACTAATTTGAGCTAATACTCTGAATCTGCTGCAGAGCATCTCATTTAGTATCCTCCTCTCCACTGCAGCCACACTTCATGATCTATAACTCCCAATTGGCTGAAGAAAAACATAAACATAAAGTCTGGTATACATTTTAAAACTAGTACAAAAAATATCTCCAAAATACTGTTTTCATTGATATACTGCCATCATAGACATCTGCACAGGAGTACTGTGCAAAACAAATACCCTCACACCTGTACTGATTGACAGCACTGATGAAGTATGTGCAGAATAGAGCATGTACATTGGAAGTATGTTTATATGTTTTCAAGAATGGGATGTCAGAGTGCACACATCTTTCAATTCTTTTGAAAATTCATTAGTTAGAAGAAGGTGAACTAATATGCAACAATTTAGAAGGAAGCAGAGCAGGAACAACAAAAGAGCTAATGGCCTGCACTAATCTGACTTGATCTTACTTTTAGGCAGAAGAGCTATGGTGTGCCTGAGGGGGAGATGCTCTTAGATTTCTTCTAAATGAAACGTACAAGGCCACCGACAGGAGGGCGCAAAGAAAGTAGTCTGGAAAGTTGTACAAACATGACTCAATTGTCAAAGCAATCTTCTGTGATCCAAATCACTGATCAAATCATTATCTTTTTTTAACATAGAATGCCTTTGACAGACAAAGTGTCCATATGAGATCAGAACACATTCTTCCCTTTCTCTGTTCTGGTGTTGGATGTCACATCAAAGAGGCCTTTGATTCCTCGTGTCAGTGAATTTATCCCCCTGATCCATGATCCAGCAGGTTCACCCCTCATGGTTTTGCCAAGTTTAGGAGCAATTAATAGGCTGGTCACCAGTATGGTGCTAATGATAGTGCTCACAACATCAGCTGAGGACAACTGGAATTATATCATGTTGTTTAATGTGACAACACTGTCAAACATTAGATATGAAAGAAAAAGAATACCTACACAAGAACTTTCCTGGTGACTAATCAATCAGTGTTTTCATCATTTCTTAGAGCTGCACTAATCAATCCTCCCCTCAGCTCTATGGAGCACTTATTCTCTTTCATCGTCTTTAATTAACTTTACTGTTTTGTTTCACTCTCACCACTTTCATCTACCTGGTTTAAACCTATTGTGCATTACACAGGCTACACACAGCATCAAGTGGCAGGCAGACCAAGTTAGCAATTAGCTGACAATCAAAGTGGAGAATTTAAGAGCCAGATATTTCCCTCAGCAGGTGGTAGAGACCAAAACAAAACTAAAAGGAGTGTTTACATTGGATAAGACTCCAGACCAAATCATGACCAGAAACATGATTTTTGAAGTGAATGCTCCAGATAAGATGATGCATGAACTACTAGTAAAAGTAATAAGCCTAACTTTGACTCGAGTTGGTCCTTTTAAATAGAGAGAAATAGCCGCAGTGAGTTTGGCCAAAGATGCATCATATCTTGTGGACTTTTTCACCTTTTTGGCACAGTGTTTTGATTTGCACTGTGACCCCGCATGCAAACATTTAGGACAAGCTGCAAAGCACCCCCAGTTTCCAGGTATTGACAGTTGTTGGTGGTAATGTGCCAAAAACTATAGCAATACGACAGCAAAAAGAGAGAAAAGAAGACGTCTAGCTGATGTAATCAGGGATGTGCTGTACAGTAAATGCTAGAGGATTCAAAATATTCCATTTTTGCAAATGTTTTATGTTTTATTCAGTGTGTTTGTTACGCCTCAAGCATACACACAATGTGTTTTAGAGTCAAACACTGACTGCAAACATTACTGTGCTTGTTTACAAGAAAACTCCACAGGTGATGCATAATTGCTAAAATATATTTCTGGACCAATTATCGTACTTTTTTGTGGGAAAAAAGTGAATTTTATCCAAATACAACATGTTTGTGAGTCTAATTTTAGCACAGTGTATTTGTTGGAGTGAATGTGTTGAATGTACAAACTTTTATTTTATCCTATTACTTATTTAAAATTTTATTAAGCAGAAATAATCTATTTGTGATGTTTAGATACATAATAAGCAGTAGTACATTTCTTACTTCACTTAAAAAACCCAACATGTGAGAAAGTATATGTTTACATGTTTGTACTCTATATGTCTATGTTAATGTGTACTAGTGTGCGCTCTATATACAGTATGTTTGAGCAGGAAAAGAGGCCAAACAAAGCCGTGCAGACACAGAATGTACTAGAAACAAATACTAAGTAGCTAAATTAAATTCAGTTGAAGTGAATTAAATGAAGCAGCTCTGATTTCTTCAAAAGCTTTTCATTGGAAACAGCAAGTATACGTGGTAGCTGGGCGGAGAAGATGGATGTAGAGGATATGGGAAGGCAAACAAGAGGGACGAACAAAAGAGAGGAGAATAACAAAGAAAAACAATGGGGCCACCAGAGTTGGGAGATGGATGGTGGAAGAGAAAGGCAGAGACAGAAAAAGAGAAGGGGGAGGCAGAGAGGAGAGGAAGAAGCAATGGGTTTGAGAGGAGGGTAAAAGACAGAGAGAATAGGAGAAAAGATGGAGATGGAAAGAGAAAGGCGGAAAGAAAATGTGGGATTAAGAGCCTTAAAAAAGTAGGAGGAAAACAGTGTGAGGCTGCCAAGGGAACAGAAAAAAAGGAATTAAGAGGAATACACAGAGAGAGGGAAAGATAGAGAGCCTACCACCACTGTCCCTGACGCTGAAGTTGAGGGCAGCGCTGGACTCTGGAGGGATGCTGAAATACACAGTGCTGTCATTCCCTCCCTCATCTCTATCAATCGCCCGCAACACCTGCACCACCTGAAACACAGAGATATAGAGAGCAGGGGAGATTGAGTGAGGGGAGGGGGTGAATGTGTGTTCATGCGTGTGTGTGTGTGTGTGTGTATGTGTGTGTGTGTGTGTGTGGAGGGAGAAAGACACAGAGAGAAGAGAAAAAGAAGGTAATGGGAGAAACACTTACACAGAGAGGGCTTTTAGCTACAAACCATTAGCCGACGTCAGCAGGAGTCAAAACGAGCCAAACAATTAGTAAAGAGACACAAGCAAACTGTGTCTGATACTCACACCTCATAAATAACCGCATCTGACGTGAATCGCCTTTAACAAATACAGTGGGGCTTTCAATTTAGTAATAGCATCTGCACGAGTCTAAAGTAGCAATCGTAACTAAATTAATCTAAAAGAAATCTCCCACTGCCTAAGCTGATGGGTAATTTCTTTTTAATGAAAAACGCCGGTCGTCATTATGCAAGCCGTCCTTTCAGAAATGCTTTCGAGTGGCTGGTTATGAGCCTGAAAGCAGGGATGAAGGGTTCCGCGTGCTCTCTGAGTTAGTCAGTGTCTCTAGGCCTTGAGAAGATTTGTTATGTACGATTACATTATGCTATCAGTTTCTGCGTGTGAATATTCAAACGCCTTTTGCCTAATGACTTGTCATACACAGACATGAATACCCAACCCCAACACATTGAAAGACATTATAATCTTTCTTCCTTGAACTGTCTCCCGCTCACTCGCAGAACAGTACACACAAACACAAACATGAACATCACAGGGAAAAACAAATCAACGTTGTTGCCATAGAATCACAGATTTAGTGGCGAAACAACAAAGACACAAGCAGAGCAATGAAAACACCAGCAAAAACAACAGATGGGCCAAGACACCAAATTACGGCGACGGAGCCAGCATGGAATACTGAAGATAGAGGAGAGAGGAAAAAAAGAGAGAGGAAAGGATGGTTTCCAGGGAGAGACGGAGGAACACAGTGAATGATTTCTATAACTGAGATAGGATCAAGTAAAGAACACCATGATGCAGAAAACTACACAACAGCACAAATAAAGCATGAAGGATGGCAGGAAGGAGGGAGGCAGTCTGAGAGGAGGCCCGAGTTTAATTACAATGTGAATAGCTGCTGCATTGTGATAACAGGCCATTGAGGATTCACCTGCCTCCATGTGAATGGGCGAGCTGTAGCTGCATGCTGCCACATCTGAATAGATAGAGCTTTGTACTACTGTACTATATGCTCCTATACTTGAATGGTCATGGCTTTGTATACTATGCTCCTTTATCTAAATGGAGACAGCTTTGAAGTTCTGTATGTTTCTTCGGGAAATGTCACTGTTTGAATAGTGACTCAAACTCTTGACAACTGATAGCCCAAACCTCTTATCTAATTTCTTGTCTGACAAAATAGTGATGTGTTTACTTACTGGCTATTTTTGTTGTATAGTGTTTGGGTATTTTGTCTGACAAAATGATGGCAACTTTTATCCAGATTTATTATGCATATTTCCTTTGTTTATGCTCATGCCTTAGCACAAACATACACATTATGTACAAGTCATAGTAATGGACAAATTATCATTTTGACCTGATGATGGCACTAGATAAAAAAATAAGGTATCACCAAAGTTATTACAATGAATTTTGAAGGGAACATAAATGTCTTTACTAAATTTGAGGGTTATTCATCCAGTAGTTGTTGAGACATATCACTGAAAACCACAAATGTCAGTGGTGGCACAAGGGGAAAAGCGGATCATTAAAGTCATTAGAATTTGGTCAAGGTGCTAAAGCATAATCTATTTTCCGTTGGTGGGAATTTAGAATTTAATTTTCACTAAAAATATATATATATGAAAATGACGATGATGTGATTTTTGATGGGGTCTCTACCAAACAAGCATGTTCCCTTACATATCATATTCTGGAGAATATGGTTTGTAGGTCTGGGCATTTTTGTTGCAACACAGTGATTCATTTAGAATGGTATGTTGTGACACATTTTACCTTTATCAAAAAACTGCAATTTGGATATTGTACTCGACCATATGGCGATCATTTATATTCAGTTTTGATTCATTATTCAGCCCTGGCTTCTAGGGAGTCTTTCAAGGAACACTGAAATAAATTTGGACACTTTGAACTCCAGATTTGGATTCATCCGATGGTCATATCAAAAAAGATAGCACTATATGCTGATCACTCCGTCTTGCACCATCACCCCACATCCAACCCTGGGACACTGAGATGAATGGTCTCAAGGAAACACATGTAGCTCTTTTCCAGTTGAGCCATAACTTGAGGGTTCCCATGATCTAAACTTTTGAGAATCCTCTATGGCCCCGGCCAGATTCTCCTTGCATTTCCACTGTATCCCTTTTATGAAAAGGGATGTTTCAGATATACACCATTAAAAAGCCAAAAGCAGGACTGACTATTCCATGTCACGGTACACAGAATGTGCTGTTTGGTAGGTGAGTGAAGTAAATGTTTGCGGGACGGACAACAACAGAGGAAGTATTGTGGATATTATTGATTTTCTTTCACATTACTGAATGCAGGGCACTGTTGGAGGCAGCACAAGTCAGTCACTGGCCCAAAACCATGTCCAAAGCCTCAAACCACTTGATAATTTGCTGAACCGCATGTATTGGGATTTCCTATCATCTTGATCCAGCTTTTTAATGTTTTCCCACCTCTGGCTATATATTGAACCCCTTTTCTGCAAGATACTGCAAAATCATTTGGTATACCTTTTTGTTTCTCACCACTGACTCCAGCTGCCTCTGTATGTCCTTCTTCCCCTAAAATACTAATGAGAGCCTGGGCGCTTTTGTTTGTCCAATAAGCATTCTCCTGGTCCTGGTCAATACAGATGCAGCAATAAAATGGTGATCTGTGTTTGCTGTGATGTGACAGCACATCTGCTTGACCAATCACAGTAGAAAGCACTCCCAGCAAGCCCTGAAAAAACTTGGAACTTTCATTCATTATCAACCCTTGAGCAGTGCAAAAACTTTGCTCCCTGAACTTGACCCAAAGCAGGGTGGAGAACAGTAGAAACAAAAGCAGAAGCTGTGACAATGGCTACGCTTTACATTATTTTTTGTTACATTTTTGTTACAAACAAAAGCTTCTGCCAGCAGAGTAATTTGAGAGATGTGAGAAATGTTTTTTTTTTTACAAATAGGGGCTTTAAATCTTAGTTTTGGAACAGAACTCCTCCTACTCACAAATATATTAACACCAAAGGTCATTTAAACACATACTGACCTGCCCGATGGAGGATGAGTCGCACATGGCTGTTGTGTACTGTCTGTCCAGCTCGGGCGCATTGTCATTCAGGTCTAATGTCTCAATTGCGACCAGAACTCTGGACACCTGGCTGGGATTGTCTGGAAAGGCCAATCAGAGAGAAACATGTTAGAATAGAGTCTTCTAAGATGCACACACACAGAGCTGTATATGGAAAATTCTATGAATACAATTCCCCATTGCAAAAGCACAGCAGTGTGTCCACACACAGAGGTGCAGTTTGCGCTCCATTAATTTCATTAAATTGTCCTCATAGGCGAGATCAAGCATTTCGGTCTTTGTCCAAAAACTTCAACAACACTCAGATCACATTAGCACACACACAGTTGGCTAAATATACAGTAGTACATTTGGTTTTGTTTGGCTTGTGTTACAGCTCACAGGCTCCCAGCTGGAGTACAACTGATGCTTCCATAGTAGTCAAATTTTTCCACATCAAACTGTTCCATTCTTAGCCAAAGCATCTCACAGAGTCAAGTGTGTGTATGTCTCTAAGTGTGTGTCTGTGTGTGAGTGTGTGAGCGTGCATGCTTCTAAGAAAGAGAGAGAGTTAGCAGAGGAAGGATGTAGAGAGCAGTCAATCTGCATGCAGTTACACAAGGGCGCAGTTTAAATGGATTGGCAGAGGGTCTCCCACACCCCTTTCACTTGGATATACACACACTCGAACATGAAGTTCTCACAGCCACGCTTGAAACGCATGGAGTCATAGTCTGAGCTGAACATTCACCATTACATTTTAGGCTACTCTTATGAAGGACACAATCCAGGCTCCCCAGCACACATCTTCACTCATTTATCTAAGCAGGCAACCATGTGACACAGCTTGGGTCACACTTTTTGTGACACACACACTCCCACACCATGTTCTCAAACCCAGAGCGGTAACACTGTGTCATGGATGACAGCAACTGGTTCCCATCACTGAAAAGCTGAAAATGAGCTCTTGCTGTAATGCCACTGGGTGAGCTGGCCTGCCTGTGGCCATGGCAGAGCTCCTACTGTGCTTTATGTCAACACAGCCTCCAACAGCCTGTTTATTAGATGGAGCTCATTATTCAAGACAGGAGCTCACTGTGCTGCCTCCACAGTCCTACTAACACTGCTGCCACAAGGAGCCCTGAGTAGATTTTAAGTTAAGATTAACTTTGTCCAGAGCAAGCCTTGGCAGGAAAACAACTTCCTTTCCTTACCCACAGCAGCTGCTGGACAGTATTCTCCAACAACACTTTCACTTTTACAACAAACAGTTTGATTGAATTTTTGGGGGGGCTGAAAACAACATCCAAATAATAACTTATCATCTGCCAAAATAGCAACTGGAAATTAGCCAGAATTTAGCAGGAGGCTGGTGTTGTCAGGGAGTCAGCCCTGAGCCAGGGCTTTTTATTTTGTAGTTCTGTTGTGTTTGTTTTATTTCCTGTTTTATTTTGTAATCACTGACCTCCCTCTTGTTTCAGGTGTCTTGTCTTCCCCTTCCTTCTGTGCTCCCTCCTCCTGGTGATTACCTACCCCGCCCTAATGTGGTTCACCTGTGTCTCATTGTCTGCCCTGCTCCTGTGTATTTAGTGTCTGTGTCTCCCTGCACTCCCTGCCAGTTCGTCTTGTGCCTCTGCCAGACCTACCAGCCTTTTAGTAAGAAACCTGTTCTCTTGCAGCCATAGTTTTTTGACCCTTGCCTGTATTTTTGACCTTGCCTCAGCTTAGTCCTCTTGTACCATTGCCTTCTCTTTCTGCCTACCTGTGTACCGACCCCGCTCGAATAAAGGACCTTGTTTTTTGTAAACTCTGCCTCTGCCTCCTGTCTGTGCCTGTGTCCACACTGCTGATTTTAAGAATGGGTGATCTGGTGATATTAATTATTATTATTATTATTAATTATTATTATCATAAATTTTTCTTGTTGTCAACAAATTCAATGAAACAAACAAAACCAACATATCTGTGCCATAGACCTCCACTGTTGTCTAAAACCAAGCCATAGTGTTGCACTGGGTGTCATGTTCCCTCCTTACAATGAACACTGTAATTTATTTTGGGTCAATTCCACATATATTGTCCTGCTGCACTAAATACTCACAAGCGCACCACATTATTTATTAATTCATGGCTGAAAACAGTCCCCAACAAATACACTATTTACTCCTGTGTGGGTAACATTTACTAAAAACCACAGTGCTCAACTGGGATATTATTTAGCCTTGATGAAACTATATATTCATGGCCCTTTTCTCATTTCGAACCAGTGGCCTTGAGAATGAGTACTATACAAGTTAGTCAGACGTCAGAAAGTATTCAGAGATGCACTTGTGCACTGTTTGCTTTGATTTTATTTTTCATGGCATTTGTAGACATTGACCAAATTATAAAATAGTACTACCAGTATTTCCTAAACCACTTCACCTGTTTTTTTTCTCATTCTGTCATTGTAGACTGTGTCAAGGCCACAACTGTGGCTCCCAAAGGGGATTTTCAAATGGCTTATAGGGTTTTTACTTCGATGAATGGATGCACTTGACAGGGTCCACACTGGTGCTGATTTACTATATAAAGCATCTCCATTTTTGAGTTTCAAAGTTTATTTTTGACCTTGGAAACAGTACTTAACAAAACAGTCTCAACTGATTATGATTAAAAGCTCCAGAACAGCTACTAAATAGACTGGATGATTGTCTTGTCATCTGTACTTTTGTTCACTTGCCTGAAATATAACCTCTGAAGTGTCTCAGTGTTTGCTGAGACAGGCTTTACTTACTTGGTAAGTGAGAGGTGTTTACCCCTCTCCTTTGCAATCAGTGAGCCTGTAAAGCAATGCTTGTCCTTGATTTGTTGCTTTAATTCTTTGTTTCCAGTCGAATCCTTGTGAGAAACGATCTATTGCAGCATCAGATAACTCCCACAATATGGATCAATTGATTCTCAGGAAGCGCTGTAACAAACTATTTGTGGCACCAAACAACATTCCCCTCATGGCTTGATGACTTGAGAGCTAAGCCGCTTAGTGAACTGCATCTCACACATACTGTGCTTTTCACACACCATACAATATACAGTTTAAACTCCCATACACCAGTGGGTGCAGGTGTTAGAGGTGGTTTCATTGAGGAGTTTTAGCTCTAAATAAAAGGAAAATTCCTCTAATGATGTCTCAGTGTTAAGATGAGTACAAAAGAGGGACCTCTAACCTCTCTGGGTTGCAATGACAGTAATATTGTGCCAGTGCTCGCGTTCCCGATCCAGTTCCATGGCAGTGGTGATGAGGCCTGTGTCTGGGGTGATACGAAACAGAGCCTCTGGGTCCGATTGAGGATCAATGGAGAACCTGGAGGAGAGAAAATAGGGGAGGAGACGAGAGATAAATATGTTGAGAGAAGGAGGGTGAATGTAAGTGAGAGAGGAGTATCGAAAGAAAGAGTGAAGGAAAGAAGCAAGCAGGGATGGCAGCGGGGTGCAGAGTGAAAGAAGCAGAAGGGGCAAATGTGTGAGGGAGTGATAAGGAAGTCGGCATTCAAATGGCCAAAGAATTAATATAGAGAGAGAGATTATCGCAGCTGATAAGAGCGCTTTTGAAGTGCCACAGATTATCTAAATATCTCTATGAATATACCAACTATCATTCCTCCCCACACACTTACTCTTAGCAGTTTTGCCGGTGCTAATTGGGACATGCTTTTCTGTGATTGTTACAGACAAATCATTTGCCTCCCCTCTTTAACTATGTGAGACAAAACCTACTACAAACATTAGTAAAAGCATGGAACCCACAAGCTTCTGTGGTTGCTGTCTGGCTCAGGGGAACACTGAGTGGGCATTTGGCTGGCTTAGATTTATTTGGTTACCTTGTAACTGTTACATCTTGCTTCTTTTAGTTGAAGAGATGGGTTTGAATTGCAATTCAAAAGGTACATATCCCAAGCTTAAAAATGCTTTTGCCTGAGGTTCAACAGTCAAAAGTAATGGAAAATTCATAAGAACTGGAAAACTAGTTGAACACCTGACTGTGCTGTGGCTATAAGCCTAGCTAGAAAGGTAGATATAGCTAAATTTACCCATTTTTATTTTTCCTGTTTTCTGCTGCTGAAAAACCTATTTCTGATGTATCAAGATGTTAGTAAAATGAGTATTTCTATACAACATAAATAACACAATAATTAAATCTTAAATCAGAATAGGCAGAAAACAGCAACACCAAATAAACTCGTCTGCTAAAAATTAACAAGTCTAGCTAAGAGAATAGCAGTAACTGCCATATCTGCAGCCATGTTGATTCCATGTAATTTATGTGATTAGTATTTTATTCATTTACTTAAGTAGGTAATTAGTTCAAATGTGAAAGAGAGCTGAAGACAAAACAAGAACAGATTTTGATTTGTAGATAATGCTTGTTCCCTTTTAATTGTCCAAACAAAGAGTGTAACATTAGTTTCTAAATGACTTTCTTTTTAGGTTTCATGTAAGGTCAGTGACAGTAATTAATAATCAGCATAAAACCTTTTTCTCTGCTTCACTGTTAGTATTTTTATTGCTCTTTAACTAAGTAAAGCAGTATGTGATATGAAAAAAGACACTTATTATTTCACCTGATATTATTGGTCAGACCAGTATCCGGGTCGACAGCGCTGACCCGGCCGACAGTGCAGGCTGGCGGGCAGTTCTCAGATACATCCATGTGATACCGCGCCCGGGAGAACCTGGGTGGCTCATCCGCGTCCAACACTGCCACTCTGATGGACGCCCGGTCCTTGAAGGGGCCTCGACGAAGGAAGCGAGGGTCCACTATGGGGTTGAGGACCTCAACGGAGAAAGAGTAGGAGCTCCGACTCTCATAGTCCACAGCCTTGGGAGAACAACAGAGAAGGGTGAGCTAGTAGGATTAGAAGTATTTAAGTATGTAATTATTCAAGGTTTAAATATACATTTACTGTGAAATGAGTAATGATTACACATTTTACTGGCAAGGAATTATGCAAATGTCACTGTTACAAACATCAGATCCAATAATATTATGTGCTTTCATTTGGTCCAATTCTCACACTAAATTTTCCACAGATGACTGCTAAATTACATTTCAAAAGCAGAGAGATGGCAAATAATGAGTTATTCCAACAGATAACAGCTGGCAGATGCAAAAGAATAGTAACATCCAAAATCAGCTGAGGATGATTTGGAGTAAATAATACCATGGTAACCTTACATGTTGTGACATTTGGATTTTTGAAGTGATAGTTTGACAGTTGTTGTGGGTGGATGCTTGGACCGTGGGTGTTGTGTGAAGTGGGAAAAGACATTCATGAGGTGTCGATGTTACAGCATTGCCAATGAGATTCCTGATGCTCAAAGAGTTGAGAAGAATCTTGAGAGCTTCAACGCTAAGTAACTCCATGTTTGGGCGTTGGTTTGACATTGCTTAAGGGTTGATGTTTGGATATTCTTGACATTCTTAGCTGCAGTGTTTCACTGCTGGGATGTTAAATGTTGGTGGTGCATTCGTGGGAGTTGTATAAGATTAGCGCTGCTTTCCACATGCAGGCATGTGGTACTTCAGGTAGCTGCATTGAACACTTTGTCTAACTTCAGCATTGTTTGGTGCTGTGATGCTGGCAACACTCTTGGTACTGTGTAGGTGGGTAACCTGGCAGGTAGTGTGTTTTGTTATAATGCTACGAACATGTTGGTGGGGGTAATTTCAGACCTTGTGAAACACTGTGGGAGTGAAACTTGGACAAACTTGTTTTTGTGAATGGATCCTGGGTTTGCTTTCAGAGGTAGCACCGACTGTGTACTTTGTTAACAAATAATTTCCAAAAACAATAGATTTCCCTATTATGGGTTTGAAAACAAACCCATGGTCCTGTTTTTCACCATCCCTATCACCATGGCAACTCTACTATCACCAGAGTTAGAGAAGAGTTGCCATGGCTATGAGGAGCGTTAAAAATTCCTTGGTATCCTGGCATCTACACAGGTAGAGGAGATTTCATTTGGGATAGGCGCTCAGGTCCCAGAGATTGTTTGTTACAGTGAAGTTATGAAGCCTATTTGTTTGAGGTGTTTGTGTGATTGCATGCCACGCTCCCACCAGCAGGCCGTGCTCTGAAACAATGAGATAGCCTCTGATCGGGTTTGCCGACATGATTGTTAGCGAGGGCAGAGTCACAGAGAAGTAATCACATACATCTACCGTCTCACACACACACGCCCTGATGTGCACCTGCTGTTGATTAAATCTGTTGGAAAATACCTGTTTGAGGTATCAGTATTTGTGTGTGTGTGTGTGTGAGCCTGTGTGCAAGTACAAGTGGTTCTTTTGAGCCCGTGTGTCCTCAGATCCTCTGTCAGTATGTCTGAGTCCTTAGAGTAAGTGTGCATATGAATCATCTCAGTGTGATTGGCACAGAGAACCATGTTGGACAGGGGATAAATAGACTCCCTGGCTATGCAGAATATTCTCTGTCAGATTCAAACAGGAAAAAAAAAATCATTCCGAGGATCCCAGCGGCAGCGGGAATATTGATATCCTCTCACTCAAGCTCTCTCCTTCCTCTCTGATCTCTCTTTTTCTATTTCTCCTTCTCTTTTCTTCATTCTCTTTGAGCTTTAACCAGAGCAAACTGCTTTACAGAAAATCAGCAGTTTTAGAAAGAGGTGAAGATTGATTAGAAAATATGCAGAGAAAAGGGCAAATGAAAGACATCAAAATGTGGGCAATTTGGGGAATATCTCTGCAGAAAAATAAATAAACAAGAAGATTTGTCAAGGGGGATGGAGATTGCGAGAGTGAGTGCGTGTGTGGGGGCGAGGGGGGGTCTAGCTGGGTAGACAGAGGGAAAAGGTTCTCTGACGGAGTCCCCATTACAGAGGGAGAGAGAGACAATCTGTCTGAGGAGGAGAGGTGTCACTTACACTGTGAGCACACACTCATCACCCACCGCCCTCCCTCCATCCAGCACTCCATCACTCCGCTCCCCTTCCTTCGCTACTTCATACACTCCATCACCCACTCCCCCTTACCCAGCCTCCACCCATCTTTTTTTTCCCACGCGTGTGTTGCGACAGGACGCCAGCTCTGACAAACCAAAGCACATACACTCATCCCTCTCCCTCATTCGCCCTAACAGAAAGCACTTATCACAAAGTGGAGCGACAGGTTTTTCTGTTTTTGTATGTTTTTGTGTTTTTCTGTCTCCTGCACGTGTGGGTGAACAGCTGTGCATGGTCCTCGCACGTGCTCTGCTGGCTCATGTAGCCCTGCACACATGCACACCATAAAGAAAAACTTAACACTACATTTTAGCAATTTTCAGACATTTTAATGCTTATATATAAGATTTTATGATGTAGAATTTATAGAGCAGTGGTTAAATATGTAAGTCTTTACAGCCGTCTTTCTTACCCATCAAACTGAAAGAAGTGACAGTGACTTCAGCCCCCCCCTCTCTGGAAAAAGGGGAAATAACTTATGATACACTTGGGACCAGGGTCAATAGATAGAGAAATAAAATGACTGTAGATGTAATTTACAAACCCGAAAAATTGGACTCTTTAAAGCAAGACTATGGAACTTTTGTTGAGCAGTGGCAACTGCAGCCTCTGCAGCCACAAGTGGTACAGACTCATTAAATTCTGCTGGGCTCCAGAGTCAAAACGGTTAAAGGGAGCAGCATACCCCCAGAAGCTAACAGCTCATGTACAAAGCCTATCAATCGCTCAGGTAACAAACACTAAATGAATCGAAGGGGTTGATAAATGAAAGAAAGCATTATTGAGCTAGCCTCCCCTGTGTGTGACAGAGTGCTGTAAAGCATAGACTTTACACAAACGCTCATGTAATTCACAGGCACTTCTCACAGGAGATCGTACCTGCTCAAACCAAATTACGTCATGCAAGAACAGGCGTTCAAGGTGCAGAGTGGCAATGGAAGACATAGCATTCTCCCTAAGGAAAGTCAGTGTAGCATCAAAATGATTTTGAAGCTGTTATTTTAAGGTAGCCACGCTCTCTTCTTGTGACGTCTTCTACCTCACCTAATATAGCCTTCTGGAGAGATACTGGCGAGATGTGTGCATGCAACTATATAATTACAAATCATTATTTTCTTGCTCAGTTAAAGATACTGTATGAAAGAAATTTACAATTTACATGTAATAATTACTTTTTTTATTGCTAGTGTGCTAGTATTGCTAGTATTTCTAGTGTGACATAGAAATGGGCCATTCCCTAACTTTGGGCCATTCTGTTGCCTAAAGCACCCTGTAGACTGATTTCTATGTAAAGTACTGGGGTCAAGTTTTCAGGTTGTGACGTTTATGCTTGCTCCCAAATGCCTTGCCACTATAAAAGTCTGCCAACAACCGTCCGCCAGCACATGAAATATTCCAACACAGGCTCCATGCAAGACCCTGAGCTCTTTCTATTGGACAGGTGAGCTAACATTACCGCAAAGCCTATTAAATTTATTGTGACAGTGTGGCTTTGGCTGGCTAATGCTTTCTAACGTTAGCTTGCCTGCTAGCATGGACAAATTAGTAGCAAACTACTGTGTTGAGTGGATACCGTCTGCTAATTCATCCAAACTCCGAGGGCTGATCTGGATGGTAAATCGTCAGGCTTGCCATTTAATAATTACTTTATCAGCTAACAAACCAAGGGCGAATCCCTGCAGTGCAGCTAACCAACAGTTACCTGGTTAACCTTTGCTTGGTTGCTCAGTTATCGCCATGGTTTGACTGGGACTCATGCACCCCGAGCAAGCACAAAGTGAGGGCAGGTCAAGAGACTGACAGGGTTGGTAAGATACTCGCACCCGTCTGCTAACCGACCGAAAACGGAAGTGTGCAAACGTGAGCAAAAGGATACAGACTTCAGTTCTTTTAATGGCAAAGGTGTGAGTAATAACAAGCGTTTTCAATGGCTTCATACGGAACCTTTAAGAGAAAGTTAACAACAACAGTTAACAACATCTTTGATACTTGGTGATAAATGGTTTCAGTGATTTATCAAGCAAAAATGCCAAAAATTCACTGGTTCCAGCTTCTCGAAGATTTGCTAACTTTGTCTGTTTTATCTCATTATAAACTGAATGTCTTACTCTTTTGGACTGTTGGTTGGACAAAACAAGCTATTTGAAGACTTAATCTTGGGCTGTAGAAATTTGTGATTGGCATTTTTTTCCCCCTTTATTTTCTGACCTTTTACAAACATAAACGATTCATCCACTAATCAAAAACGCAATCAACAAATTAATTGAGAATAATGATTAGTTGCAGTCCTTGAACGTGCAAACACACTCCCTTATCTCTGGTTCCTGTTACCCTCCTCTTCTACACACACACACACACTCACATGCTCTACAAGTGTAACCTTCTCCTGTCCTGTGATACAGTGCTCCCACAGTCCTTTTTGAAATTCAAATTTCTCCATACAATTTCCCTTTTAAATTTGCTTCACAGTTAGCAGAAATTAATTAGCTAACCTGCATGGTAGACTGGCGATACATAATACATCTCTCCTCAAAGAGGCGTACCCATAGGCGTACATGCTCCATTGAGAAGAGGAGTGTGTATGTGTGTGCCTGCTATACAGTAAATGTACATTACTGCAGGGTGAGGCTTTAAAGTACAGAGGTGGAGCTTCTGACTTTTCAGTAATTGATGGGAAATAAACATTCTGTAAATGTGCGTGAAATCAAGTGAGCATGCATGTACTTGTGGTGCTCACCTATGAGTATGTGTGAGTGTGTATATTGTCTGTGGCGCACAGACTTGTGTGTGTTCAGCGCCCCGCTGTCCTTGGCAGCTTGAGTTCTTTCTTGATTCCGTGCATTCTAAATCAAGATCATACATCACATTTGTCTGATGACAAACGCAGCTTTGGACATTTCTGCCAACAAGCACAACTGCAGAGATGGGGGAACAAAGACTCTTCTAAATCTCCCTTTTGACTTTGTTCTTCCTCTGCCGCCTTTCCTCCCCTCTGTCACTTGTCTCTTGTCTTCTGTCTCTGTCTTATTTCACTCTCATGTCCTGTGTCTCCCCTTTTTTTTTCAACGTATGAGCAAGACGTCGTTCTCCCCCTCTCTCTTTCCCTCTTTCTCTTGCTCTCTCCATCTCTCTCCCTCTTTTTCCCCTCAGAGGAGATTAACACAATCTCTCCTCCGCGTGAGAAAACAAACACAGATAATCCTGGGCGCGCTGCTGGCGTGTGACCGAGGATTAGCCAGCCGTTTTAAGTGAGAGCATATGGAAATAATAACGGCAAACTGACACATGCGTGAGCTAGCTTGTCCCTCAGGTAAGAGGAATGAAAGGCGCACAAATAGCAGGCTTACACAGCTCACAGCACCCCGAAAACATACCTCAAAAGGGAACCTCCTGAATTGGGATACCTCCGGATTCGTATTAATGATGTTGTGACATGTCTAGTGTTGCGTCTAGTGATCCCACTTTGTTATATACTTGCTATTAAATACAGTATACATGTGTAATGAGGTGCTGTGAAACCGGGGCATTATCCTAGTTTGTTTTTAAAGTTTCTTTGCTGCATCAGTTGTTATAAATAACAACCCAAACATACTGAGCCCTTTATTGAATCATCACCTGTCTGATTTGCATGTAAAGCAGGCTACCTGTGTCCATCAGCTGATGACAAGATTTTTTTAGCGTCTTTTCCTTTTCCTCTAATTGCTCTTCCTTGCAGCACTTGATTAGATTTTGATTAGTTGATTGATTTCAATGAAACCTTAACCAACAGCCACCAGTTAAAGCTCCCACTGGCTTTGAGTGTTACCCACTGGCCATTAGGGGGCACTGCTGCAGAACATTGTCAAGAAGCCACTGTGCTGGGGAGTGTTATGCTAATTCCTCAATTACCTACTACTTACACTATGGCCTTGTTCACATGCTGTATCAAAAATCTATTAGCAGCAATATGTACATTCATTAACAGCAATGTGTAATAAGTAAATAACTGGAGTGGAACAGAGTTGAGAAAGCAAAGAAAAATAGAATGAAAGACCTTCATATAAAAAGGAAGAGAAACTAGTGAATAGTGTGTTAGAATGTGTCGGATTTCCAGGCAGATGCCTGGATGTGTGTGCATCTTTCTATGTCTTGGGTGTGTGTGTGTGTGTGTGTGTGTGTGTGTGTGTGAATGAGGCAAACCTGGGCTGAGTCAGAGCCACAGACAAACAACACACACTGTCTGACATGGCCTCCAGACACAAAACACAGCGAGGGCGAGGCGAGGGAGCAGAGGAGAGATAGGGTGGGGAGGGCTTATGTGTGCATGTTCGTGCGTGTGTGTGTGTGTGTGTGTGTGTGTGTTTGCATTTACTTGCATTGTTACTTGTGTGTCTCACCCAGCACATTTGGACATGTGTGCAGAGATCAGAGAGAGAGAGAACGTAACGAAATGCAGAGAGACAGCAGCTGATGATGAGGGTTGTGGGTGGAGCAGGGGGTGAAGTATTGGGGGTGGGGGCTGATAGAGGAAGGAGAGAAATCTTTTTATTGCTGGGGGGTCTCTGTGCGACTGACAGTAAATAAGCAGCGATAAGCAGCAGGCAGCTTCAGTCGGCACCCAGTCTCGCAGGCTTTTAATGACCCAGCTTCTCCCTCACGTGTCCCCGCCTAACCCATCGCCTTGCCGTGGCTTCACCATGTTCTCTTCCCCCGTCTGCTCATCAGCACATCATCCACAGCCTCGCTCGTCTTCATCTATCTCATTCTCTCCGTCTCCTCCTAGCTCCATTTTGCTTTCACATATTCTCTCGGTCTCATTTTAACTATCTCCTAACTCCTTCCTCCAGCTCCCTCTCTTGACTTTATATATCCCTAATCTGCTATTAACCCACCCCCTCCCCCCCCCGGCTCAATCTCCCACACACCTCCCATCTTGACACATCGTTCTGAGGTAAAGACGAGCATCTTCCTCCATCCTCAAAAGAGCAATCGCGCCTCTTTGCAGCTCTTTTCCCTCATTCCCCATAGCTTAAACACAGGGAGCAAGGTCAAGTGTGTTATATTGATGTGTGCCTCTGTATATATCTCTCTGTGGTTTATTGGTGGTGCTTGTGTAGGTGTGTATCTATACTCTGTGTATCTCTGTGTGTGTGTATGCGTATGTGTGTGAGGGAGCGAGAGAGTGTGCATCTTAGATCAACGGTTAAAGAGATTCAGCCCACAGCAGTGAGATGACCAGCAAGGTCAAGGCTGACTCTGTGGCAACACAAATTGTTCCACTCGGAAATCCTTCCTTCTCCGGGGGCGCACAGATCATCTCGTTCTCCTGTTGGAAATTCTTCACAGTTTGAATGCCGCCTGACTCCAGAAAATGGACACACCGGGGGCATGTCAGTCATCATTAACACAACCTAGACATATGCGCAGGAAAAAAAAGAGAGAAAAAAAAGCATGGCTGTTGTATTTTTATTTAATTTTTCATTTTTTTCTTTGTTTAACGAAGTGGAAACTGAGGGGGAGCTTAGCGCTAATTTTACGCTTTGTTTATTTTAATTCTATTAGAGCCGATCTTACATGTTCTTCATTAGTTTCCCTGAAAGGCTAAATCCCTTTTTGCTGATTAAAGGTAGATTTTTCATGTGAGGAGTTCTTTGCAGCACACCCACCTTACATAAAATCCCAGTACTGCCGGGGCTTCGGCTGATGTAAAAACTTGTGAAATGGTGCCTCACAGTATCTGAAAATATTCAATATGTGCTCCACTTTGCTTGGAAGTATTCAAAATGAATCGGCATGTAACCTGCGAGTCTTCGGTTTTATTTAATATTTCGACCACAGCAGCAGAATCCTGCTCTAATCTATTTCTCTTTCTCTCTTGGTGCCTTTATTGAGGGATTAAAGCAACACAAAACAGCATGAAGGAGGCCATGTTGAAATACTAATTGTACGTTTTGTTTTGTGCGGCTGAATCCAGTGGGAGGAATACTGTGGGTGGGAGGTGTTTACTGTATTTGTTTACATGTAATTTTCCCGCCTGTTTTCGGCAGTCGCCCAGCACATGTTGAACTGATCGATTCTCCTTTTATACACAGCAGGTTGCTCTTTTTTTCTCTCCCTTCCCAGCAACCACTTCTTCACTCTGCTTGTTGCTGCCATGCTGCCTCCCTCTCTATCTCTAAGGGTTTTTTTCCCTACATTTTGGCTCTTCTTTTTTTATTATTTATTTTTTCACTTTTACCTGCTTGTCTTTCTGGATGACTTTTTCTACCTCCCTGTGCCTCTCTGACTCTAGCTGTGCTAATTTCTCTCTATGGCTGTCACTGATTTCGCAGCTCTTGCTGTCTCCGCATCTCTCTTCCTCCTTTTGCAAGTCTCTCTCTGGTTCCTTCATACTCTTACTGCCTTGTTATACTGCACTCTCTGCTGTCACTGCCTCTCAGGACCTCATTTTTAACACTCCTCCCTCACCTCTCCCATCTTCTCTCTCCTTCTTCATCCCCACTGTTTCCCCTTATTCCTGGTTCCTCACCTTCGATTTCTTTATTCTTGCATCTCTTACTGTATCCAGCCCTCTCCCTGCCTCTCTGCCTCTCTTCAAAGAAGCTCATACCAGCCTTGGAAATCCTGCTCCACACACTGCCTCCAGGTGCGGATTGTTTTTAACGAATTCTACAAACCCGAGGCTGAGAACTGACACAGTGATAAATTCACACACGCTGCCTGTATGCACATACACCAGTATGGATGGCTACATGACAACAGGTACACACACGCAAATACTTGTGCACTCACCAGCACAAACACACATAACACATTTTTTGAATACAAATGACAGATTCTGACAGATTTTGCCAAATTGCTGTAATTTTGTGAAGATTGCCTCTAATCTCTGAAAACACGGTACCTCCAACACTTGAGTTTTAAAGGATTCTATTGACATATGAGTTTGGGGACTTTATCTGAACCAAGGTAAAGTTATCTGAAACCAGACTAAACCTGAACCCAGTAAATTTCCAATAAAGCTGTTCTCATTTACATGTTTTTCTGTTTCTGTCGTCACACAATGGAACAGGTATGAAACAGTGACTGAAATGCAGCCCCCAAGACTACATGCTAACCAGCAGTTCTCTGGACTGCTAAAATCCTGATTTTATAACCGTGTCATCCTCTAGTGACAAAATCACTAGACAATGGCTGTGCTGAAGCTGATTGTCAGCTACCCTGTGGTCAATTGAATGAGACGCACTGAGAGGCGTGCGTGTGGAGGGAAAGCCTTTCCTCTATTGAAAGTAGCTAAAGTTTGTCCAAAAGTCACAAAATTTGTGGCTCACTAATGTTTTTAACAATGATATACAGCACATCAGGCTTTGGAGGCAGAATTTGGTATTGGGATTAATTTGTTGTTGATTTTGGTCTTTTCATGGGATTTGTTGACAATAAAAAAATGTCACTAGAATATACTTAAAGATTAAAGCAAATACATCAGCCCCACTATAACACATACACTGCACACACTCTACTCCTGCTTATGCATGGATATATCATAGTGTATATTACACAGCCTATACAATAAGCACATAAGCACTCACTCTCACTCACTGACTGACATCCTGTAGATGAGAGAAGACAGCATCACAGGAGACACGCATGTATTATTATTATTATTTATAAATGCGTCAGAAGCACTCCTGGAGGGCTTCTTTGAAATAAAAGCATCACATCTCAGACATGCCTCCTACGCATTAAGCCTACATTACGTGTGAGTGCCCGAGCCCCTGTCCTTCTTTTGACACAGACATGTGCTGTGCGCACCTTAACAAGTCACAGTGGTGATGAGTGGGTGTCAGCACTCATCGCCCCCACCGTGCACACACATCTTCATAAGAATGTGATTATTCAGGATGACAGGCTGCTTAGGGAATGACCATTTGAAATTGAAATCATCTAATATTACACCAAAGGGAACTATTAGCCAGCTGAACTCAGAATGGAGAGGCAGGGACTCATTGATCCTTCTGTACATGCAAATGCTCTGCACAGAAAGCCTTGGCTGAGAGGCAGCAGTCAAAACACCTCAATAGTGGTCAAAACATTTCTGTTGCAAATTAGACTCAACTCAGCCGCTGCAAATATTTGCATTTGGATGCGTCATGCTTTGATTGAGTTGTGAATGGATGTTTCATTATGTTTGCTGTAAACAGATGGAAATATTGATAAAAAGGAGGCTGATTTATGGAGAGCAGGAAATTCAGTTGTCAGAAACCCATTAAAACATTCTCATCTGACGGGAGTCAAATAAGAAGAAAAGGTAAAATGAAGACAGATCACATGTTGTAAAAGCCTCACTAAAAAGGCTGCTGAGAAATGAGTCATGTAAAATCTTATGAGCTTGTATAGCATCTTTGTGTATTCCTAGGTAATTCCAGGTTAATGGGCTTAGGCAACATGTAGTTAGCTATGCTTTGACTCATCAGCAAAACAAAACTCCTCTCAAAAAACCTGCCCACGTTACCTGTGTCATCTCCTCTCCTCCCCCTCATCACCTGTTATCTCTCTATTTTCTTCCATTCCCTTTACCCTTCCAAAACAGCACCTTTCAGTTCATGCTCTTTTACCCCTCCCTCATCCAACTGTCTGCTTCTCCTCCTCTGCCATTATGTGCCATGACATCCAAATGACCCTTCCCTCATATTCCTCCGCCCTCTTCAGCCCCTCCCTCCATCTGTCCATCCCTCCGTCTCTTGTCATCTCTCCCTCACCTTGTTGAGCGTGATGACAGCCTCTTGGTTCACTCCGGTGATGTTGAACGTGTCCCCGGTCTCCCCCTCCAGGATGGTATATTCCAGCTTGGCGTTCTCGCCAAGGTCGGCATCACTGGCTGAGATACGCCCTATCTCGGCGCCCGGGATGGCCAGCTCAGAAACGGAGAAGGACCACATACCTGGGGGAGACACCCGACACGGCACATATTAGGAAAGCAGTCTCCATCATTCATTAGTGCTGATACACTTCATTTGTCAGTTTAACATTTAATTTTGTCTTCTGAACTGTTTTCAAATTGCTGTTCCCCACCTGTGCAGAGCCAATATTTACAATATTTCATTCAGATAAGGAGCTATTTAATTTAACCGAACTGAGAGGATGAAGGGGAGAGATAAAAGACGAGAAAGGCAGAGTGTGTGTTTGTGCGCTCAGCATTGAGATATTATTAAAAGCCAGGTAAAATATGGCCAGAAAACCTGCCTTTAAAAAAGCGACTAAATTAAAAGAGGCATGACTTAAAAAATGGAAGAACAGAGGAGACAAAGATTATAGTGTGAGAAGCTGCTCCATCTCCCTAAAAACATTTGAACTTGATGATGTGAGCTAACTACTCATGACAAACATCAAATTTTTAGTCTCTGAGTCATCCTCTCCTTCCTCCTAACAAGTATTAATCAAGATAACAGACTCTTTCATGTGCTCTGCCATCATGTTTAAACGTGCTTCTTTTACTTTTAGTGCCGCTGCCATTAAAGCAGCACATTATGAGTCCTTTTGCTGGCTTTGCAGTTTGCATCACAGGGACATACAGTACATCTCTCTTATGATTCACCTGATGCACCTTCTGATGAAAATATGGAATATAGAGACACAACATGGTACCTCAGTGAACTCATTACTGGATAAAAACCACACGCACACACACATAAATTCAAATATCCACCTACCACTTTATTTTCACCTAACACACACACACACACACACAGCGGCCACCGGCAGCACTGACAAGACTAAGTATGGTAGGAAAGATAGAAATTGAGCGAGGGAAAAGGTAAGATATCACTATTTGGCTTGCACACCCAGAACAGACAGGCTCATTCAAACAGAGCTGTTATCTGCTCAGCTAAAGCTAAGGGAATCAGATAGACCTGTAAACGTGAGCGAGAACAACATCGCACAAACACACCGGGTTGACAGAATAAAAGATAGCCAGCACTTCAACCAGACAGTATCTGGGCCAACACACAGTTAGGTGAATTCTGTAAATCTGACAACATCACAGCGAGACAAAATGTTAGGTTATTTCACTTTGTGGATCAGTATTACAGTTCAGACATCAAAGTGGCATCAGCAATCAAAGTTATCACTCGGGGTGTTTGATTTGTTGTCTTTTTAAGTCTGTTGGTGTCACATTGCAATTTTATAAACACGCCGGGGGTTGCTCTGTCCAACACGTCTTTTAACCCCGACAACAGAAGGATGGTTGTCACTGCCTTCAAAAACTACCCATATGCCATTCCTATTGGCAAGACAACATTTTGTCAGTGCCTGCTAAAAATGTAAATAAATGATTGATAGGGACATAACTGATTTGGAATTGGTGCAGTATTGAGCAAGTATAGGGTAACCAGCCTCTGCTAACAGCTGCTGTAATGTAAATGGTGCAATTGTCCACTTCAGAATACATCCACTAAAGTGCTTGTTTTTCCCAATGAAGGGCTCAGATTGTTATTTTAAATGTCTCACGATATTATGGATACGATTCCAACAGATATAGATATCTTTATTAGCGAGTAAAATCTTATTTGTTTAACCAGAAACACTCAATTGAGAAAAACAGTGATTTTACCTTACAGAACAATAGAGTTGTTGGTCTACTGCTGCCTCAAATGATTAGTTTGTTTGTGTTGTTGTGTGGTACTTCATACTTAAGTAAATGATCTGAATACTTCCTCCATCACTGAAAGTCACACAATAACACAAAATAACTAATTGTTCAACACAGCAGTATTCTAGCAACACCTTGCTTCTCTGAGGGAAAATTACTGTTTTGTCAATGGAGTCTGGTAGCAATAAAATGACTGCATAAACAAAAAGGATCTTACTCTTCTACTCTTAGACAAAATTTAAAACAATTATCTGAGCCTGTCAGTGGCAAAAACAAGACATTTTAGTGGATGTACTCTGACACAAACAACGGCGCCATTTGTTTAAATTGCAGTAGCTGTTGAGAGATTCCGGCTACATTGTTCTTTTGGACTGATTGCAAAGATTTTTGTCCCCACCAATTATTTACACCCAAAAACATGAAAATAAGGCCAGGTCCAAAAATTCTGTAGTTATATTTTAAGCTTTAATTAAAACCAGGACAGTAGGTATAGCATTTTAGAAATACTGAGGTAATGAGTCCCCTGATATTAAGTCTACATCCCCAGATACCAAAAACAGACTCTTAAAGATGTTTCTCTATGGTGAAGAAACACTGAATCCCTCTCTCTATATCTATAAATATATATACTGAGTCTAAAAATACTGGAATCAGCAAAACAAATATCCACCATGTGTAAGATTAAGTCTAGAATGTAAACACCCCCAGGTTGACAGAAAAAATACAGGGGACATGACGTCAGTTGTCTCAGTAGTACAGCAGCTATAGCCTTGATTAAACTTCTAAACAAGGGTAAGGGAATGATTGTTGTCATGGTTAGAAGAAACCCACAGCTGGGGAGCAGGGAGATGGGATACAAACAGGGTTCTCCACCATTAAAGTCAGATGCTTTGTGCATCCAACCATTTGCCCTGACTTCATCTGTAAAACTGCATTTATTCTTGATGCAAGGGATTAACAGGTCCCACTTCACCTGTTGAAATCATCTGCAGCTACAATGTGAGACGGATGTATCTTAAGAGATCAGGTTGTATCATGCTGTATTCCCCACAGCCACAACATTCTACATATTTTCATTAACTCAGTGAAGGCTGGCTACACAGATCCTTATAGCACTGAAGCTGTACCTCATTCACTGGGATAGAGAGTGATGATTGTGGTGAGCAGGGGGTTTGGAGTGGGGATGTTTTTGTTACATGTGTGTTACAGAAAAGGAGAAGACTAATGAGTTCTTCCTCAGCTTCCTCTATGTTGCAGTCACTCTTGAAGATGAAAAAAAAGCAACCCTGACCAACCACTCACGTTGCAGTCCTCATGCGGTATCTCTATAGGGCTACCACCTGTCACAGTGTAGCCTAGGGTGTAGCTACAATAGCTGTATGTGTAACCTAAGTAGCTCCATTATAGCCACTTAAAGGTTAGCTTAAAAGGTTTTGTGGTGTTCTAACAATGTCAAGCTACAGTATTCACACGGCCAAAAGAGGTCAAACATAAACGCAAGCCGTTTTAGTTGCCTGACCAAACCATCTATGCTGTCCTTTATCTGATGAGGACAAGGAGGACTGGGTCAAATTTTATTGCATTGATGATAAATTACCTGTGATATTCATAAAGACTAAAGGTAAATATCAAAAGGTCGTTACCTGTTTAGAATATTACATGCACAGTGTAAAAAGAGCCTTTGAATTATTGAGCGTGTTGATCAGTATATGTATACTGTCACAAATATTGAAAGATGAGTCTGAAAATTGGCAAAGTAGTACACATCATGTTTTATAACACTCGCTTTTTCCCCACTATCTGTGAATAATTTGCTTCTCGCCTGGAAGTCTATCAGAGTTATTGACATTGTCTGTACAGAACATGGAGTCTCTTTTTCTGCAAGAACTGAACATCACTAGCGGAGACATCCATCTGGGAGAAAACCTATGTGTAAATGGCGAGAGAAAAACAGTAACAGTCATTTTCATCATTTTTTCTCAGCTGACTGACAGAAGTTATCAACTGATGAGTCAACATATTATTACTGGGGCCATATTTGCATGGTCAATTCTGAAAACAGAGCAGCCAAGATGGATTTGAAGATTTAAATGGCTTGGTGTCTGAGAGGAATTCTCTCCTGAAATATACTTATACAAATCAAATGTATTATTTGCTCATTGGTGATTTTCTTCTGTGGCTGCTGCTGTAACGACTGTGATTTTTGCCAACTGATTTTCAATGGAGATTACGTAACAGCAGAAATGGCACAAATTCACCACTGACATTCAAATGAGATTTGTTTTTCATAGTTAAATATGCTTAAGTGGTTAGCTGCTAGCTAGCGCCACAGATTTTTCTCTGCACACATTACAAGCAGTAACTGTGACAGTGGCATTAAGCTCACTGCTGGCCTTATGGCTCTAAAGGGCCATGAATTGGCCCCATTACCATATGCTACTCTCCAGGCTGCTCTTTACCCACCTCTTTTTTTTTTTAAACTTCACTTCCTTTACCTCCTGGTGAACAACTGCTTCCTCCCCCTCCTCCTCCTCTGCCCCTTCTGCAATTTACTCAAGGTGCTCCACTAGATTACATCAAGAAGTGTTTCCTGTTGTTGAAAATGGATGTAAGAATGTAATGTACAGGATGTAATGCCTAGTTTCAGCTTATGTAAAAAAAAAAAAAAAAAAAAAGGAATTTGGCAACTTAAAAGTAGTCAATGAGCACTGCCTCCAAAGAAGACTTCACAGTGTGACATAAAATGAACTCCCACAGCAGCATTATTCATCAAAAGGGAATGTATTTCTCTTTATTCATCACTCTCTACATACCAGAATTAATGTTATTACTTCCTATGTCTGTACATTTTGTACACTACATTATTATTTTTTCTCTCCCTATCACCAAAACTGTCAATGTCACCACAGTCCTAGATTAAATAATTCTGCAAGTAATATGGTAGTTTTCATTCTGATCAACCTAATGAAGAGAAAATCATTTCAAGCCTGTAAAAACGACAAATTTTAATGCAATTCAGGCTGATAGAAATTATGCTTACATACTAAATGCAACAACAGATACATTTTGAGAGAAATGTAATGATGCACAGGTTATGTTTTATCAGTATCTATCCCAGAACACCGATAAACACAATGGTCACTGACACCATATCTCATTTGTTTTCCTACAGTATCCAGTCTGGCAATACAATAGCATGATAAGTTATTGATCGTTATGTTTAGGCACCGATATCACTTGGTTAAGGTTAGGGAAAGATCATGGCCTTGGTTTAATATTTAAAAAGTCAACAGTGACTTGAAGCACAGGACAGGACGTGTTCACACTGTTAACATTTAACTGAGACTACAATCTTTCCCTAACCTTGACCCCAGAGCTAGACCACTGTTCACAGTCTGTGTGTGGAGGAAGTTGACTGGCCTGTGCAGAGCCGTGACCTCAACCCCATCCAACACCTTTGGGATGAATTAGAGCACTGACTGTGAGCCAGACCTTATCAAAACCCATCAGCGCCTGACCTCGCTAATGCCCTGGTGCCTTAATGGGAGCAAATCCCCGCAGATCAGGTGGAAAGCCTTCATGGAAGAGAAGAGGTTGGTATAGCAGTATAATAATGCCTGTGACTTCAGAATAACATGTTCAACAATCACATGGGTGTCTACATACAGTATACTGGTGTGTTTGTTGTATTAACTGCTATAAGAATACATTACTGGATTCATATTACATGATGAAATAAAATAAAGTCTTAAGTGTCAAATAACAATCCTTTAAGTAAATATATTCTGCTACTGACAGAGTATGCCAACGCCCACATGTCCCTACAGGGGCCTGCCCACAGAAAGGGACAACGTGAGCCAGTGAATCAATGCTAAATGCCAGTTTATGTGGTGTGACTACCATGCCTACCATCTGGGACTGACATAGCACCAGAAGGCTGAGACGGAGACGACTCGAACATAAACAGGCCTGTTGCTAATGAGACAGCAAATTAGGCGAGTTATTTACAAGTCAGAGACTATGGTCTCCATTGATCTGTGCCATTGTACGGTGAAGTGGGACAACGCACACCTACCCCCCCAATCACGTGCTGTTTCTCTCACACACACACACCGGCAGAATGAAACGTTCCGGCTTCGCTCCCTGTCTCATGCACTCTCGTCACATGCAGGGAGCGCTCACAAGGAGAGTGACAAAGGGGGTGTGATGCTGGCAGAGTAAGCTAGACCTAGTCATTATCAGCTTTCTGCTCACTCAGGAGAGCAGCTGGCAACACAAGTCATACATCATTTCCACCTGTGATGGACTGGGGGAAAATAAAAAGGGGGGGGGGGGGGGGGGGCGCGCCGGAGGGGGGGGGGGGGGGGGGGGGGGGGGGGGATCCAGCAGGGGAGGAGAGAGAGAGACTAGTGAAAAGGTGAATGGCAGGGAGAGAATCCCAGGCCATTCAGCACATAAAGAACCTCAAACAGCCATACAGGTCCCTGATAAAATCACACAGTGGACAAAAATAGAGAGTGGCTGGGATCTGTCCTCTGCCTTTGTTCACACAGGTAAAGCCATTAGAGTGGGCTGTGAGGAAACAGCATGAGTGCACTGGTTCAATGCTTTATGTCTCACTAATATAGGTGCTCCCCACTGAGCTAGCCATAATTGTGCCAGGTAGAGAAGATCGAAAGCCCTCCTGTGCTGCGTTTGGGCACTACCTCACAGACAAGACGACACGGCTCTTTTTCACCTGGTCCATATCAGCCTGTTCTGATTCCCCTCGACTGTTGTCAAGCTAAGTTCAATAAGGGATGTTACAATTGGCCAGGGATAATGGTGACTGGATGAATGGGGCCATGTTGGCAGGGGGATTAGCTGGAAATGAAGTGAAAGGACGGGTGGTGAGTGTTAATTGGGGAGGGTGTAGTTTAATACAGGTTTGAATGTGCAGAAAAAGTGCTTAAATTGACAAAGTGCTGGGTGGAAAGGGGAGGAGGACTGGGAATGATCTAGCCAAAGAGGGGGCGACTGTAAAAGGGCAGATAATTGTGAAATGAAAGATGCAACATGAGAGGGACAGAGAAGGTGGGAAGAGAGAAATGCAAAGGGCGAAAAACCAGCAGGGAACCACTTTTTTAAGACAAGTGTGGACTGGGGCCTGTGCTGCAAAAGCACTCTGAGCGGAGACAAGGGGAGGAAAGGGAGGATGGGGAGTGGGTGGGAATGAAAAAAAAGAGCATGTGACTTGGCCACATCTTATCTGAAGTAGAAGGCGGCGTGTTTCTTATGATGCTGCTGCTGCTGCTGTTGGTGGTGGTGGAAGGCGTTGTGTTCAGGGAGTCATTAAAAAAATGTCTAGTTGGCTAAACGGCACACACCGGTTTTCAAAATAGTCTGAATAAAATTTGCATCCATTTAGGGGGGGGAGTCCATCACACAGGCACTCACACTCAAGAGAGCTTAACGGAAAAGGCCAGAGAGGCAGAAGGGGAGGATCAAGGCAGGGAGAGTGTGATTTAGGCGACATCACAAGTGTTAGAGACAGAGAGGGGGAATGATAGCTTAGGCGAGGATGGAGAGCTAAAAACAGAGTTGCTCTTTAGGCAAAGTTTTTATTCTTCCCAAGCTACAACAGGGTTAAATTAGACTGCACGTAGTAAGAGTGGAAGTGGAAGTGAAAGCCACGGCTTCTATCTCGGTGCTAATGGGGTTAATAATGAAACAGTGTAGATCTTTTCCTTCATAGGCTCCAGGGCAAACGGTATAAAACACAGCATGTAGCTATTTAGCTTGCCTTGCACAGAGAGGTAGGCCATTAGCCATTACTGAGCTCTGCTCTAATGCCATATAGAGTAGGAGGGAAAGGCAGGGTGTGCCTGAGTGTGTGTGTATGTGTGTCCATTAGTCCATTAGTATGTGAATGCCTGTACTTGCATGCTGGCGTGGGCGCACCCAGGTGCCTAAGTGCAAACAGTGCCAAACAATTCCACTACACCACCGTGTCAATCCTGAATCAAGGCAGTATAAAGCAAAGCAGATATCTACTAGTAACTTATATAATGGAGCTTGCTCTTCTTTTAAAATGAAATCCAGCTGCAAGGTCTGAAGAGAATGCAAGCACAAGCTCCAACCCACACAGGATATCAAGTGGCTAAAAAGCTTTACACTGACTGACTCGTGCACTGACAAAATGATCAGATGACAAAGTGGCAGGCCAGCCGGCTGGTTGCCCGAATGACTGACTGAAGTGACTAAGAGAAAAGAAAGGAGAGTTTTTGCGTCTGGCTCCAACCAGTTAGACTCGCCACCTGACATTCACTTCCACCTGCGAGATATTGTGAGAGAGGAGAGAAATGGAGAAATATGCTGCGAGAGCTCGGGGGATGGAAAAAAAATGGGAGAAATATGACACGGGGGCTGAGAGCGTGTGGAGGAGAGCTGTGAGTGAGAAGGAGGAAAAGGCAGAAAGAAAGAGAGAGAGAGAGAGAGAGAGATCTGACTGAGAGCAATGTCTCCAGCAGTGATTTTACTGTCTATTGAAGCAGAAAGCGCTGAACTTTAGATGAAATATTAATACAGAGCAAGAGAAACAGAGGGACAGAGAAAATAAAAGGATAAAAAGCATGCTGGTATTAGCCACCTCCATTTTAATTAGTTTCTCCTTTCATTTCATTTCCTCCATCTCCTTTTTGGGCTCTGAAGATGTAAAACTTAATTAAGGAATAACAATTATTGGAAATTATTGCCTATTACCTAATTGTTTAGGTTATCACCATAATCATTATTACTCTTTTGCAACTACAACCGAGCATTAGCGCCAGATGAAATTAGTCCAACTGTTTTAGGAATCAAACGCTCAATTTTTCCCCCAGAATGAGCTGGTGCAGAGTGGGAACATCCAGAGGTTGGGGTTTAATTAACACAAGGTGTCCCAGCCTGAAGGCAGGCTGCAGACTGGACATGGATTTCCTGAAATGAGAAACGCTTCCTCTTGAGACAAAAGGCATCAATTTGTGACAACACTGAGTTCTTTAAGAAGGAGAAGCTGGAGAAGAACCAAAAAAAAAAAAAAAGAAGAAGAATTCAACAAGACCTTAATTGTATATTTTTTCATGCTTGTTAGTACAAAGTGATTTACAGTGATCGCATATGTTATGTAATGCCAGTGGATTTAGGAAATGCAATCAGGGCCCATATTTATCAAGTGCCTCAGAATTACTCCTAGAAATCATATTGAAATTCAACCTATAAGGCTAAAAACACTCCTACCTCAGAGTAGGACTTGAGAAATATTTAGTTTTTCTATTTACATCTAAAAGTTGTTATCTACTGTAAGTTGAGGAGAGTTGGGTCCAAGAAGTGGGATCAAAAATGCATCACTCTGTAAGAAGTTCTGTCCCGTTTAGACTTATTTCCTTAGAGAAAGAGAAGAAGAGAAGAAGAGAGAGAAGAAGAGAAGAGAAGAGAAGAGAAGAGAAGAAAGTAAAATTTTATTATCTTGAGATAACTTAAACAGAACTAGAGAATAACTGGTTCTTGAACTACAGGAGAGTGAAGTCAAATTGGTGTTATTATCATTTTACACAGCTGATGATGGCGGCAGATGTTGAACACTATGAACATAAATTTAGAGATTGTGAGCTAAATAAATGTCATTTGCATTAACATAGATGAAGATATTTTAAGCAGTTTATGTCTAACATTACTTTTGGAAACTAGCCTTCCCCTTTCTGGCGTTAAGCGTGTTTTATGCAAAGTAGTGTACTCTGCATTCATGCACTGTAGCAAAATGAGCCTGGTGAGGATTGAACCCATAATTGCAAGTGCAGCAGTTACAGCGTGCTAAACCACATGGGAGCCCTCGTACAGTTGTGGAAAAACAATGACAGTGCAGGTGCACGGCTTCAGCAATGTTCAGTGGCGAGAAAAACACTTACAGAAAAAATACAGACATATTTATCTGAAACCAAGAGTGTGGATGTTTCCTTCCCCAATTCAAGTCGCTACAACAATGAATAGTTTGAAGCTGTGATAACAGTTTGTTTACTCCTCCCAGCGACTTCATGAGGTTAAGTTCAGGACAGGCCTTCTGTCTACCACCAGTCTGTACCCTTGTTTTTCTTGTCATCTTCCCTCCTTCCTCCTCAAGTTCTCATTCCAAATCATAAAAGTTTTGTTCAGCCACTATAAACAACAAGCCACTCCTGCTTATTTGTAACCCATTTAAACAGCTGGATGCTGCAGATTCCCACAAGGCCCTGTAGGGTCCATCTAGGCATCACGTCTGTGTCTCTGCAGCCCCCAAAATTTACTTTATACCTGTTTGCCTCACAGAATGATCATCTGTTTACCCAATATTTAAAGGAATTTCTATGATTTATAAGAATGCAGTTAAGTTTCAGAGGAGCACTCGGTTTGGCCTTGCCAGCCTTTATGTATAAGGTATGAGATAGCAGGGCTCAGGCGATTCATTTTGCACCTCTGCGGCAGAGTAGTTTACCCACCGCTGTTTTTCTGACAGAGACCGTACAGTGGATGGAGCTACTTAGAATATCTGGAGGGAGAGGACGTGCTGGCCCATTTCCAGCTGTGTTTTGAGGAGTCCAGGGAGAGGAGGGTCAAGAGTGTGGAGAAGGCTGAAGGGGGATGGCAGAGACCTCAGGGAGCATGTTCAGTTGGCTGCCCAGGGATCCTCAGAGGGTTAGGTGGGGATTGTACATTTTCAGCCAAGTGCACATCAGTGTAGTTCCTCAGTGGCAGGGTATAAGGGATTTTAAGAGACTCTCTGAAAGTGTTCTTCTCTGTCTAACTTCTTCCCAAGGATCCATTTTGATGGGCTCGAGTTTGAAGCAGGATTTGCACTTGTTTATACCAATACCAGAGGCAGGCTAACTGAAAGAAGAAACAAAACAACAACAAAAAAACACACACCCAAACACATAGTGATGTGAGACAGCTAGCAATGGCCCACCACACCCCGCTGAGGATGTGCCGCTCACAGTCCAGCGACTCCATTCATCAAGCTCGACAGAGAGAAAGAGAGCGCGAGAGAGGAAAGGAAGAAAGACGAAGTAAACAGAGGCTGAGAGGTGAAAGGTAACGTTGCAAGACAACAGCCGAGGGATTGAGTGCTCGGGACCGACAGCCGGTAAAAGTAAGTAAGCACGAAAACAGACAGGAAGCAAGGAAGGAGTGATAGAAGGAAAGGAAAGGAGAGAAAGGTTTAGACACTGCCGGGAAGGTTCCCATTAACATGGAAATCACTTCCTCTTCCCCACCGCTCCATGGCTCACTGATGGCTTGGCAAAAAGAGAATGGCTTTAGCCTCCTATTATTCTGCGTGAGAGGGCACACTGCCAGGTCAGATGAAAAAGTAACGCAAAAAATAAAAAATTGTCAAGACAGTCTCTTTGCACCCTGTCTCCCTGCCTTTCCTGTGTGTTCCCTAAAAGCACAGGACCAAGGCATTGCCGGAGAGAGTGTGATGGATTCACCTAATTTCCACAGAGGCCTGAGTTTGTACGCTGGGAAAAGAAAAAGAAACGGGGTCAGAAATGGCCCCGTTTGGGTGATTTAATGAAGTTTTAAATTTCCCTGTTTCTCCTCTATGAAGACACGGAAAGTTGTGAGGATGGATATTTTCTGTGTAAGTGTGGAGAATTTAAGACCCTCTTGGGCTTCCATAAGGCTGGATTGCTCCCATGTAGGTCCACTGGAAACCTTGTGTTGTATGGGGCGATTACTGCATGATGAATCGCTCCTCACAGGCTCTTTTGGCTGCACAGGATTGCGGGAGAAAAGCTCATCAGGGGGAAGCGCTGCCCGTGGATTCCTCACAGGAGCTGCCAATTTGATGTGGCTCTAATGTCAGCGTAAAGCCTCATTTGTTTGTGCATGTACATGTGCAGAAGAACAGGAGAGAGCGAGAGAGGGAAGAGAACAAAAAGCCACTAGCCACGAGGCTGACTGACCCTGCTACTACTTCAACACTCGTGCACCCCGCTGGACACATGAAACACACGTGCGTGCATACACAATACAGTTAGTGGGCTGCAGCAGCATTCATACCCACGCAGGGTAAAAGCCTGAACCGAGCAGATCTCTATACTGTGCCACCACTGACTCCAGGGCAAAGGCTCTGCTATAGCAGGCCTAATTGTGCGTTGTGATATGAGGGAGCCATTTCAGGAAAGGGTTTTTTTTTTCATGCCTCAGCACCATCTCCCACTCCCAGACTGGCTACATGTACAGAGTTTGCATATGCACTGTGTGTGAGGCTGTATGTGTTGGCATATGAGTTCTCCAAGGATGTCCTTAAACATACAGAGTCAGCCACTGCTGTCAATAATAAATCACATACAAGCCTAAGTTTCATGTTAAGTATCCATGTACATACATAAACAAACAGATACACACATATCTGTCTGCATCATGACCATGAAACACAACATTGAAAACCAGCCTCATTCCATTTTCCTGCATCCCTTCAGCTCTGTGTGAGATGAAGTGATTTTCAGCTAGCCTGATTATCACTGTTGCCATAAAGCCATTAGCTTTACTCCTCTCCTTTCATTCTGCCCCCCCACACACACTTCTCTATCCCCCACCCTCCACCCCATCCTGTTTTCTCCCTCCTCCCTCCTTCACGCTTTGGTGAACTTGCCCCCAGGACTCGCTTTCATGCATTCTAAAAGAGTGCCGGCTTCACGTCTTTATCGTGCCAGTCCAAACAATGGGAGACGTCAGCGCGTGGGCAGCGATCATTGGACAGGACGACAGGGTGTGGGCGGCCGCATTGGACAGGATTGGCCTGCGCGTGTGTCCCTTAACTCTGATGAGCCCATTACTAGTCCGCAAATGCACATTAGTCATGCCATTTAACTAAATTCATTATCGATGCCCTATTGAAGGGGACACAAGCTATTTTCGATATGCATTGGATTTTATTGAATGTGATGTGACTGCTAAAGAGGATGTAACAGAAAATGATGTAGGACTAATGCCAGCACTGGTGGCTGTTTGGTCCATATAGGCTATTTAGTGCCACTGCTATATAGAAAGAACTAAGTAAACACAAAGAAAGAAACTTACTCTACAGCCCATTCCTCATGTTCTATTAACATTATTTTACGCATTAAAAATGCATAACATGTTATTCATTATTAAAGAGCAGTATTTGAAGAAACTTCGATGGCCAATATTAGCCCCAGGAATGGAAATTATTGCTTGGCAGTCAACACAAATATTCATTAACAATAGCTACAGTAGTTTATAGAAGGACTGTGAAAGTAGATGGTTTGACAAGTGGGATTTCTCAGCACAGACACTTTCTGCCACACTGACTAAAAATGATTGTCCGCTGAGGGTGTTTTAAAACAGGAACAGATGGGAGAGAGTGTGATAAGGGACACGAGGGTACCGGGTGTGTGAAGAGTGCACACTGAGAGAGTGGGAGTCAGGAAAGCATGTGTGTGTGTGTGAGTGCGTCCGCGCGTGTGTGTGTATGTGTATGTTGGTGAGTAGGGATGAATGTGTGTCTCTGGGCCTGACAGGAGATTACAAAGTCTGTCACCTCCCTGTCTCCCTGTCTCCTCACCTCTGACTGATCATGCAAACGTGCACGAATGTGTGTGTGTGCGAGTGTGACCCAAATGCGTGTGCGTGTATCAGAGGCAAAGAAAAACATAAAGGTACAGCAGATTGCAACAGATGAAGAAGAAAGTAAAGAAAACACACATGGGGTTATGCCATTACACCCAATCGGTGAGTACTCTTTCAGCTCACCCACTCATCCTTCTTTGCTGCTCGTACTCCTCTTTCCCTCTTTTGTGCATCTCATTCTCACTAAAGGACATAATACCTTGATTATCCCTCTTGACTCTCTCCTTTCTTTCACTCCCCCGCTCCCTTTCTTGTACATTTGTCTCCTTGTCCCCTCCGTCTCTCTATGGTTTCCTCGACGTTTTCTGAGCCTCTTCTCACCCACTCCCTCTTATTCCTTTGTCTTACTCCTCTGACAACTTTATCACACCTTCCTTAGCGACTCCATCTTTCTCTTTCTCTTCCAGAAAAAAAGTACCCGCTCGACACACACACACACACACACAGGAGGACGTACATTCCCTTGCACACACCTCCTCTTCCTCTCCTTCTATCTCCTCCCATTCACACTCTCTCTGTTACAGCCTCGCTCTCCAGGGAAATGAATTAGTAATATTTATGGTGAAGCCGTCTCTGAACTACTCCCTCTCTCTCTTCCCCTCACTCTGTCTCATCTCCCCAGCGCATAAAATGACACTGATCTTATCGGTGCTACCTATGTAGTCATCTGTCAGCCCATCCATCTTTCCATCCATCAAACCGCTGGGAGAGTGATGGCTCCCTCAACATTTTTATGTGGCACCATTGGCAAGCCAAGGTTGTTTGGAAACCACATAAAAAACGGGAAGCGGCACCTGCGTCTCCGTCTGCGAACTTGTCACCGAGCAGAGTTGTAGCTATTCGAACAGTTCTCGCAGGCAGAGCAGGAGAGCCAAAAGTTTTCAAAGAGCACAAATTATGAGTCTCGGGGTGCATCTGGGAGTTTCTGTGTGTGTAGTTAAGGTACAACAAACTGCTGTTCAAACTGTCGAAAGGTAATGAATTAATGTTTTGCCCTTTGACAGCCTACAGATTCATTCAAGCTCCATAAAGGAGGTACAGTTGGTGTACAGATCCCGGGGACTGGGACAGATCACACATCAAAAGTTGACATTTCACCAGAAAGAAGCATACCAAGAGTGACATTTCCCTCTCTGATATTTCAGATAGGATGTGGATGTGAATCATCTCTGAAAAGTTTTTAATTTAGAGGATTTAGATTAAAGCCAAGATCATCTTGTACATATTTGGAAGGCAGTGTGTTTTTAATTATTCTCTTTATGCTTTTAGAGCACTGAATGTGAAAATACAGGATTCCTTTTCAGCACCGCTAATCATATTTTTTGGTGTTTATCAGTCTAGATTTGGCACTGATTGTGAATGGAATGTTATTTTATGGTATACGATAAGTAAAGCAGGTGGATCAATAAGCAGCACAAACACAATCTCTTCGCAAAATCTCACACTTCTAAACTGCATGCTTTGCTGAATGGGTGCGATGAGGATAAATTAATGCACTGTTAAAAAAAAGCTTTAAGCTTTGTGAACAACCAAAGCACTTTTCTGAATGTGTTTCAAAAGCAAAAATACAATGACAATCAAGGACCTTGCCTTGATTGTGTCTGTAGATGTTGTAAGATTAAAAACTTTTGTGAATAAACAAAATAATAAAATCTTATATTTTATGCATCACACGTCATTCTTGAACTTTAAATGTTTGTCTAAATGTGTCACGTGTCTTCATCAGCAGCTGAACTTTGGTCGTGTCATAGAGATGGATCTGTTGTAATGCTAGCTCAGTGGCAACTATGACTTCTCCATGACAATGGGGAAAATCCATCCACTGATGAAGACCATGTCATGTGGTTGAAAGCTCTACACAAAACCTGATGTTTGGATCATGGATTGGGATTGTTCTATGAAGCTATTTTTTCAAAGGTCAAGAACAAACTTTCATGCTTAATTTTTACCAACACATATAAGAAGAAAAAGAAATATAGAGTGGACCACAAAGTGGACCTCGAGTTGGAATTAACAAACTAACCATTCAAAATAAGCCAATTACTTGGAGGTGGAGAGCATGGGAGATGAGAAAGGAATAAGCCCTTTGTGAGATTAACATTAGGTTTGCAGCATTTCTTACCTTTCTTCTGCTATTCTGTGTACACTTTATTTGCCATTTTGCCCGTTTTGTTATTTGAAAGTATATATAAGAACATATATAAGTATATGTTCATTAGTATGTCTATATTATAAGCAAGTCAGCTGCATACACATTAGCTAACACATGTTGTATTGTGTTGATAGTATGGCACATCGTTTCTAATATATTGCAATATTGGGAATCTTCAGGAAGAACTGGGTCATGTTTATCTTTCTGTTTTTAGATGTGAAAGGCATGTGTTTTCTCTTCTGTTTTTTGTTTGCTCTATCTTGTATATATCACTTCCTCTGGTGTCAGTGTTGAAATTGCTGAAACTACAAGGCAATATTTGTATTTAATTTTGGTAGTGCAAGTAAGAAGTGAGAAAAAATAAGGTAGAAAAAAAGAGAATATTGGGTAAAGGCGGATGCCATGTTTGCTGTTTTTGTTGATGTTTCATGGACAATATCTGTGGTATAAACTCCAATAAAAAAAAGACTTAAAAAAACTAAATAAGGTCATATGTATTTCATTATGTGATATTGTTTTAGTTTTTTCAAATAATATTAAAAAGCATCTTAGCTTCAGAAAAGTTTCCTCAGACAGGTTATCCTCCTAAATAACCCACTTTTCAGAGTGGTTAGAGAAAAAAAATGTTCTTTGTATTGAATTAAGTGGTCATCTTATTTTTAGGTACACTTCCTGCCGTTGCTCCAGCCTCTATTTCAATTTATCCCGGAGAGAATTCAGCTGTGGAGTACACACAGCCATAAATTATTCAGCTACAGTAAACATGGAAAAACATGTCTGAATAAATGACTACACAGAAACAAGGGTATGAAATTTCAAATCAGCCCAGCAACAACACTATGGCCCTTACTACAAAGGTACTGTATATGATGCTGTGAAAGTCCCATCATCTTAATTTCCCTATGGATTATCACAGGACTAGAAAGTCATCAACTGTGCCTATCCTGAAGCTTTGTTACCAGAAGCTTATAATTTGAGATGTGATTTGATACCTAACACCCTTGTTTACTCTCAGACAATTAGCCAACTATGTATTCCACACTGCACAGCCATAATTAAGAGCTTAACCAGGCAAGGAGTTGATGTGGAATGAGATGGTAATAGAAAGTCCCCTTTAGCACAATTTTTACATCCGTCTGCCTTGTTAACTACGCATTTTAGAGGAGCGATTGGAAACAAAAGTTTATCTGCTCACAACGTGACATGTTCTCATGAAAAACAGGCCCAGTGAGAAATATGTAGTCCGCTGAGAATTAATATGAATGCAGCAAGAAAATATCAAGAGCCCAATGATATTTCTGGGATAAAGGCTTAAAATAATCTTTGAATATTATATTCAGCAAGATACTAAAAATGATTACTTTGTCGACGGTGTGTCTAAATATTTGTCAGCTTAAAATGTTCAAAAAGCGCTGGTACCTCAAAATCCATTTGATATGGATGAAAATAAAATTAAAGCTTCTCTTCAACCAAGAAATGCAGAGCTAAAACATCAAAAAACATGTTGCTGTCCAAACACATTTGGAGCACAGTGTATGCCATTTGATAATGAGACCCAAAGGAAAGTGTGGTTAGAGCATTACGTTTGCCAACGAAGCATCTGAAAATATCCCCACATTTTCCACTTATCATTTAACCAAAAAAACAACTACTGTTCTGTACGGTAGCCTACTTTCCCTCTGCTATACTGCCTCCTCCGGGCATATGAAATCCCCTGACAACGTTCAAAACTGTACACGAAACAAACCCATTTAGTTCCTGGAATCATTGTTGGATAGGGAGAAATTCTAGGGCATCATGAAAAGACAAGCCAACAAAGTGGGACCTGTTTTTTTTTCCTTCTTGTTAATATACAGCCGATACCTGGTTTGTACGCTACAATGTAATCCTCTCCCTCTGGTAAATGCCACAAGGAATAAGCAGTGTTGACCTTGGGAGATGCGGGGGCTGGATTTGAGGGTGTCTTTTTAAAAGCCTGGGTGTGTAATTGAGTAGAGCGGCGGGGTGGCTGGCTTTGATGGTGTAAGCACAAGGGAGCGTGAGTGTGTGAGGGAACACACACAGGAGAAAAAAAAAAAGAGAAGAGCATCAAGGATACACACACAGACATACACAAACAAATGTGGTAATACATGGGCTGTTCACACGCACACGCACACACACACACACACGTGTACACACAAACTCTGGGTGTAGGCTAACATCAATCAATCATCGTCACCAGGACCAGCAGAGGCAACAGCCAGGAGGTTTGGTAGACTGTGAGGTTTCAGGGCAGCTGCTGGCACCGTGAGGCTCCTCATCACCCAGACAGCTCAGAATGAGCCCTGTTTTCCTCCAAGAAACCCTCTAGTCCTCAACACAGCCCGGTCCAAAACACCAGCTTTGAAGAGGGTTCAACTCGACCAACAAACCTCCCACCCCAGGACATCATTAGTTCAATTTTGGCATTAAAGCCAGTGGTCTATTGGACTGGAAACCCGCATCGCATGATCATCCAGCTCCTGACAACTCTTGTCTTGCCACCTGCACTCTGCTATGCTATGTGATGTTCACCCACTCCTAAAACTGTCAGATGGTGAGAGTTTGCTGCAAAATCTAACATGCTGAACTTATTTTAGTTTTTCTGTATTGCAACTATATGTAGATGTGAACAAATGAATTCTACACTACAGTACATCATTTCAAATCATTTTCAAATTGCAAGAGTCACATTTTTTCAAATATAATTTACATATTACAAAGTGTAAGCTGTAGGGTTTCTAATTCTAGTTGCCTGTTACAATATGTATGCTGGTGTCTGTACTACCATTTTTTATGCATAGGCAAAGTTGGTTTCATTTTCAAAAAAGACTCACCACATGTAACTTTGAAACTATCAGAGGAATGCATCTTTTGCTGTTCAAAAGCTGCAACAGAGTGGTGGGTCCTGCTCTACAAAAATTATCTCGGTCAGAGGTTTTAAAACTGTAAGGCTCGTCTCCCCAGGGGCAGTTGCAAAGGGAGGACGAGGGAGAGGCATGAGGCAAAGATACTGTCTGAGGTGAAAGGGACAACTGCAAGCTGGTGTTCTAAAGTCAAGTGGAAGTTAGTTACTATAGTGTGGCTGCTCATTTGGCCTGTTTAACAACACAGTTCAGAGATGCAGTTAAACTTTAAAGCCATTAGCAGAATGCCACAATCTGCATCAAAATTTCTTCTTGGAGTCCAAACACTGTCAAATCTGAACACACATACATAATACTTCTTTTTCAATTTTTTTGTTTCAGTGTGATTCACACTCTCTGATGATATCATTATCTCCAATGTTTGTCATGAATAAACTTCAATATATCCACTTACAACTCAAAGAAGAAAGACGCTCTTTATTGCTTCAAAACTTGAGAATCATCGTGTTTTCTTCAAAAGTCAAAGTAATCAGTAACAGTGGTCTGTACATCCTGTAGGTACACTGTAAACATGAACTGCTAATAGCTAATTTGGCATACTTTGATGTTGTCAATTTGGGAGGGGAGTTGGGGAGGTGGGGGTGGGGGTTAATTATGTAGTGTCAAATCCCTGTTCTAGGTGAGATCCTCATGTCATTTTTTGACAACTGGCTAGCAGCTAGGTCAGTCGTTGTGGAACAAATGACAGCTGGTGAACAGAGTTGTGTGAAACTCACGTTAGACTCTAAAGCAGCTTGTGTCATTACTTTAGCTTGTGTCCTTCAGAGGTCTGAATCTGGACCTCTGGGATTCAGAGATGTGAAGCAGTCTGTTCTGTCAGTCTATGAAGCTAACATCTAACATGCTAGCTCAAACGGCTAAAGTGCTGAGCTGTCAGCACTATCATTAGTCAGTGTGCTCAACTTTACAGACAAAACTGGGAGGACGTCAACAAGTGACTGCATTACCTTGAAACATTATGTGAGTACAATTATTTTTTTTATTTTATTTATTATTTGAATTGCAATCGTATTGTTGCTCTGGATTCACCATTAGATATTATCCTCAAATTATTCAGCCCTGTTAAATTAATTATTACACTTGCCAGAGAGAAGTGACATGACTATTTTTACTTTAATTTCAGTAAAACTTTGATGGAAAAAATAAGTTATCTTTCCTATTAGCTGCTCTAAAAATCCAAATGAAGTGTAACTGTACAAAAAGCTATATATCCAAGCTTCAACCCTCTTCACTTCAATTGGAAAAAGGTCAGCAATTATCTTGAAAGAGACAGCGCTTGCTTAGATGAGAAATGGCAGAAAGGATGACATTAAGTAAAGGATGACAAGAACACTGGCCATCAAGGCCACTTGGTTCCCTTGATCATTCACAGGAGGACTTACTGGCATGTCCTTTTGAATGTAATAAAGGACACACACACCAATTCTCAAGAACCACCGAAGAAGGAGGTGAGTATTATTGGCCTCTAAGACGCATCAGAAGCAAACAAACACAGACAGGCCAGGGCAGCGTTGCAGAGGGAGTTGTCTAACCAGCACACTAACCTCCTTCTGGATAACTAAGGGATGATTTATAGCATAATGTTCAACTAGGACAATAATGTCTGATAAACCAACTTCATGGCGACCAGCAGCCATTATGTAAATCACTAATTTGGTCTAATTTCTGTTTATATGCAACAGTAGGCTAGGCCACAGGAGTAAGGCCTAATTTAATTTATCACCATTATAAGTCACACAGCTACACAGGACATAGACCTTTTCCATCTATCTTTTGCAGTAAAAGAACTTCGTAATCACAAATTCAGTTAAATGTTATCAAACAGTTATTTAGGAAGCCAATTAGGTCGGCCTAATTACTGATGCCGCTGGATTATTTCCTATAATCTGCAAGCATGGCTGCAGTTGGAAATAGTAGCTGATCTATCATTGCACAGGCGAGTGAAATCCATGACTGAATGTTTGATGAGGCACTTTGCTGCCCTCCAGGAGTCTCCTCTGCCTGGCTGCTGCTGTGAAAATCCTGACAGTACCTGCAGGTCAGAGAGGTCTGAGAACTCTTCTGCCTCCCGGTGCAAAACAAACACTATGTTTATGGTGTTATGCAGCCTAATGTTTGTTTTCTCGAAAGTTATACAACAAAGTCATTAAAAGTAATTTCTGTTACTTTGCAGTGATTGACAGCTCACTTGATTCTGCATTGATCTAATGAGATGAGAACCCACCAATGTGGCGTTCCAAGCTGTAATGAAATATGTGCAAACACTGTTAAGCTCCTGCGTGGTGAGTGTGTGCACGTACGTGTGGCTGGTGGTGAGATGGGAGGCAGTACACGCAATTACTGCATTTACGTGTGTAGTACAGACAGCACAGCGCGTCCAACGCACAGTAATTTTCTTCTATTATGCTGAGCTGCCTGTGTATTCTTGATAGTCATTCATTCTCTGTGGGCGGCTGCATGAGCTGTCGAGAAACTCACTCTGGGTGAACCGCGGCGGGTTGTCGTTGACGTCAGAGAGCCGGACAGTGATGGTGGTGGTCCCTGATAATCCACCCAGGTGGCCCCCCATGTCCTTGGCCTGAAGCACCACCAGGTACTGGTCCTGGGTCTCCCTGTCCATGTCAGGTACAGCTGTACGCAGAATACCTGAAAAAAAGACACACAAATACTCAGAGAATAGCATCAGGGTGGCTATGAAGCATTTAAAGCAGGGAAAATAAAGTTTTTACTGTGGCGAAATGGCAGCAAATGACCATAATATATCTATGTGGGACTAAAAGGGTTTTTTGATCAATATTTATGACTCAATGATTACCAGGCACCGAACCCTCTGGCTTCCAAAATATGTTTTCTGGCCTGTGCTCTGTTTTGGAACAAAAGCTTCCAGCGCATTGGGATCTCATCCAGCTCTATTCACATTTTTAACAACAGAGTATCTTCTAAAGATACAAGAGCAGTATCACAACCTCTCTTGTATCATGACAGGATTATCTTTTTACCAGACATCTATACGTACCACTCTAAAAAGGCAAGGTGTTTATAAGCTGTAACTAATGCCTTATTAGTTGATGGTTAATAAATCATTTATTGCTATATGAATTAGTAAAAATAATTATTTTTAGTTGAGCATGCCTTACTTTGTCTCACAATCTAGCTCCCTCATTTAACACACCAGAAATGCAATGTAAAGCTCATTTATTAACACCTAGATGTGATGGATTATTAGAATGACTTACTCACATGAATAAGGTGCAGACATGAGAGATGATTATAAAGTGACCTTTTTGTCTTTGGAAGAGGCAACTGGATTAACTGTTGGCCAAACAGCTGATCCTGCTGACTCTCGCCAGATATGATAGAAAGTGGTGAATTAATCTTAATAGACACCATGGCCTTTTATTAATCACTGATTAACATTTATGACTGTAGATATGACTCCCCATTATGAACTGAGAAAGTCACGACCCATCGTTAAAAACTTCATCAAGACTGCAGTTACACATGTTAGTAAGTCATTAATAAAAGTTTATGGGCTTCTTGCTTCCAATAAGCCATTTAACCAGCACAGAAATGTTCATATATTTGTTATTTAATGAGTTTGGTCCAGATGCTCTGCAGCTGTTTTCTAGAAAGAGTAACCCGGTCCATTAGAGGTATTATGGGAGTAGATTAAGAGCTACAAAGACACAATGAAGGGTACACTGCAGCCACGTAAAGGTTTTCTCAACCTGGCAACCCAGGGTTGCTCATGCTAATGGCTTATTAGATCAGGCCAATGGACTGGGCCAGTATAACAGCGTGTGGCCTGTGCAGATGTGTCAGCATATGTCATGTTACGCGTAAGAAACTGAAGTATGACCAAAGACAATTAAGGTAATTCCAGAAACAGTCTCCCCAGAAAAAAATAATTCGGAGATCTCCGAGTGAATATGATGTGTCATATTAAAAAAAAATATGCATATTGGCCAAAATATCCTTTTTTGTGTCTTCCTCTTCCCACACAAACATACCTTCAGCCTTCAGTCCTCGGTTCACCCGCCATCTGTCAGTACCTGATTCTCAATCATCGCACGATCCTGTGGTCGGATCTCTCGACCGCCGACTGAGGCCCGGCCTGCCCGCCACACACGGCTCACGCACCACCCAGTCTTCCCACAGCATTGCCCATGGCTGATCGCAGGGTCAGCAGCAGATGTCTCCTCTCCCACCTGTCTGCCCCTGTCTCCCGGCTCACCGTGCCTCGCACAACGCGCCCACAGCGAAATGCAGCCACCGCACCCGACAGCACCACACACCTCCGTCTCCTGTCTGCAGTCCGTGGCTCTCCCCAACAACCGACCACGAGTCGTGCACAGCGCGGAGATCATGAGCTGTCACATCTGTCCGATGGAGGAGCGGAACTGATGATCTGAGACGAAGAGAACGAGGAGACGGGGACCCGCGTGAGCAGCTGTCGGCGAGGAGAGGTGTGTGGTGAGGGGCGATCATTAAACATGCGTTGCTGAAAGAGATCGAGTTAGCTGAGCAGGAGAGAGAGGAGGTCGCCCTGATATAAACATGTTTCCAGTACTGCCAGAGCCCTGTCCACCAGCTCCAGCCTGCCTGGGTGGCCGACCTGTCCTTCCTTTCCTCCCTTCTTTTCCTCATTTGCCTCTCCTCCCCATCTCCCTTCCCTCCTCTACTCCCCTTCTCACCACCCACCCTCACTGCCCTCCTCTCTCATTTCCTCCCCTCGCCTGCAGGCACGTTCATAACCAGGTGACAGCGACAGAGCGCCGACGACCCGGACTTGGGCCCAGCGCAGTTAGCGTGTCAACACTGGCGCAGGTCATCAGCCTTCCGTCGACCAGGCGAGTGTTGACGTATTCGTGTAGCCTGTCGCAAACACGGGCGGAGAACAAAGAGCGCAGACGTTGTGACGGAGAAAAGAACATTGACGTTGACAGCAAACGAGCGAATTCACACCATGATCGACAGATAGCCGGAACATGTGTGTGTGATGGACGGGACACGCAGGCGGAAACATCAGTGCATGCACACATGCCTCTCACACACACACAGCCACCTTCTGCATCCTCAGTTCTTTGCCCACACGAACATCCATTCACTTCTCATCGCACCAAACAAACCACCAGCCAACACCTTCCAGGCGTACACACGCACACCGTCAAACCACATCTCCTCCGCGCCCCTCCAGCCCGTTCAGCAGCGAGCCGAGCAGCCGTTAGGCCCGGAACGACAGCAGCCCAATGTCATTTCGACGAGCTGTAAAACAAAGACCAGCCCCAGCAGAGCAAACAGCGTTACCAGAACCACACTGCGACCACTGAGTTTCAGCGACTTGTCTCGTCGCGTCGTTCCTCACTGGCGTTCCTCCACACACTATACAGAGAGTTTGCGGAGAGGGCGAGGACGTTTCATATTATTCTCATTTTATGCATTTTTACACCACATCTCGAGCTCAGTCGACCAGAATGTTCAACGAGTCTTTAGCAAAATACGGTCAATATGGCCCGCCGACACTTCGTTTGCCGATTGAATGCCGCGTTACACCGAGCCAACACGTGAGCATCTTCCGCAACAAAGAGCCGCGATGCCTTGAAATGCCACCGAGTTGCCTGTTCAATTCAGCGTGGCCAGCCGTGACACCGTACAGACTGCTTTCTTGTTATCTCCGAATGTGTCCTCCTTCCTCCGCACGTTATCTCCCCTTTCAATCACCCCGCCCACAAGTCCATTCAGAACGTAACATTTGAAAGCGCATCAACACATCCGCCTGCTCATGACCCCTGCCCAAACCCACATGCCCGTTTCACACCAGGCCCCGCCTGTCAACGTGCACCACCCGAGTCGCCGTCAGGCCCGCCTTGCCGACGCCGGGTGAGCAGCCACACTGACGTGCAATCAGCAGCAGATCGATGTTGAATGTGGGGAATATAGTAGCCCAGGTGTTGCTGCAGTACAGAGCCAGATGGCAGCCTGTTACACAGTTCAGCAGCCATCGTGGTGATTTATTTACCCATATGAGTTTTTCATATCTGCAGCCATAGCCGTGTGCCCAGTGTCGCATTAACAGCACACCGAAAAACACACACACATAGACCGGCCACACATAAAACACAGATATGTGAAGAAGCTCAAGGAATAAATAAATCACCGCCATCGCTGACAGCTGACGTGTTGACAGAGCATAAATCTGGCTCTGTACCGCGACACTTTTAACGGTACACCATGACTTACACATTCAACATCGATCACCTCCTGTGTAAACACCTCATTCTGCTACATATGATTGATGTACATCAAGTGCTGGCTGCTCTCACCCGGCATCAGCCAAAACACCGGCCTGGATGACTTGGCAGTCACAGAATTCACATTCAACACGGGCTGGTTTGAATGCTAACGAACAAGCAGGAATATGTCTAGGTTTCCTGATAGAATTCATAAGCAAACAAACTGAATATATGAGCAAATGTTCTCGCCCCAAATGTACATTCTGGAATAAGACCTTTAAGATGGGATGACAAGAAACAGGGTGATTGAAAGAGGGAGAGAAGGAGTGAGAGGGGGAAGAGAGCGGACATATTCGGAATACTAAAGTTTGGGTCTAATAGCACAGTGTCATCAAGCACACTGTGGAATTAGGCTTATATTCCCAATTAGCATTTCAAAAAGCATCGTAGCTTCCTTTGCTTGTTGCAGAGGTCTTCACTTGTCAAAGCTTTCAATTACTTAACACTGACATTCAATCAGCAAACACAAGTATCAGCCACCTGTGACCCACATGTATACAAAATAAACACTCACATTCAGGCACATACTCCCATGAAAAAACACTTCAGCAGCCACAATGTGAGCTGAAGTTTTTTTTTTTTTTTTGCGCACTGTCAATCAAAAACAGCATCTAAAGCATCAGACAGTTAGAACTTACTTCTGAGTCAACTGAGCTATGATTTCTCCAAGGTATGATGCTAAAAAGTAATTGGTACAAATGAAATAAATATATAAAGCATCCTCCGCCTCCCTTCCACAAAAACTTCTGCCCTTGGGTGACATGAGTGTCATTAGAGTATTGAGAACAACACATCGGCAGGACAAAGTCCTTTAAGCCCTCTGTAATCTGTCCTGTGTAATAGTTCACAAACCTTTGCTGACATCTCTCTTTGAACAGGTCTTTTTGTTTTTGCTTCATCCAGAATTAATAACATTAGGCTGCTGCTGAGTTTTGTTCGGGCCCTGGCAGCATGAATGCATTTCTGCCAGCTCATACTGGAGCAAACTGGAGAGGGGGGAACACCAGGAGAGGGGGGAGATATGGGTTTTGTGTGTGTGTGTGTGTGTGTATGTACACCTAAGAGAGAGTGTGTGTGGCTGTGGGTGTTCAACAAGACGATGTTTGAGGGGGTGCATTAGGGAAAAGGGAAGTGAGAAAGATGGATGACTAAGTGTGACAAGAGAACTAGGGATGCACAAGGGGGAGAGTGAGAGTGTGTGTGTGTGTGTGTAAGAGGAGAGAGAATGACATGTTTCTCTATTTGTGCATGCACACACACTGATGTTTAACTCCACCTGCGTTTGTGTGTCCATCCATCCACACACACACATGTTCAGCACTGTATGTGTGTGACGATCATGAGTCAGAACTGAATTCGCTTGTTTGCTCTTCAACATCTTGAGTATATTTGCTTTTCTGCAGCGCGTGTGTGTTTGCTTTCTAGCATCTGCGCTGCTTTTACATTTCTCCGCCCATGTGTGTTGCGACAGGAACACACACACACACACACACAGATACATCAACACACTCACCTGTCTGGGGATCGACAGAGAAGTACTGTTGGCCCTGCACCAGTGTGTACACTAGCTTGGCGCTGTTCCCATAAGTCGGGTCATCAGCATCTGTCGCTGTCACCTGGATTATAGACGTGCCTGCAGGGAGGACAGACGAGGAAGGAGGGAGGAGAAGAGGAAGATAAAGAAGAGGAGAGGGCAATGAGGTAGGTAAAGCGAAGAAATGATAGAGAGGAGAAGGAGAGATGGGGGGAGGAAAGCAAATAAGGAAAAAAGAAAGAGGAAAAGAGGACAGAGTCAGTACGAGGCAGAGCTGGAGCTAAGTGGACAGAATACAGCAGTACTTTAAGAGCATATGAAAGCTTTATATCAGGGCAACCTCCACTCTCCTCTCCTACTCCTTCTTTTTCAATCTCTTTCCAACGGCACTGTGACAAATACTTTATTCGCCCCCCCACACACACACACACTCTCACTCACTCCCCTCTCCTCCCCTATCCGGCTGCTCACCTTCCTCTTCTCCCCCCACCTCGATTCCCCCTGTCTCACTTCATTTCTCTTCATCTCCGTCTCCAATTCCCTTTTGCTCCCTCTCTCAATCGGACCGTCTGTCTCTTCCGAGGTCCTCCCTCTCCCACTCACTCCTTAAAATCTTCTTTCTACGGCTCATGGAGTGTCAATTTGACAGGGAAATTTTTTTGAATTTGCAGACAAAAAATTGAAATGTATGAATATATCAAATGCAGTAAGCACATTTCATATGTAGAGTAGTCATATGTGTCTATATTTATACGAAAGCACACGGGGAATGACTATTCCCAGGGAGACCAGAGCTAGACAAGGTAGGAAGAAGAGGGGGGAACTGTGGGAGCAGCTGCTACTTTATTTCTGATCAAAGCCATGACAGTATCACTATGGGAAAAGATAGGTGAAGTGTGCGTAAATGTGTGTGTGAAAATGTGCATGAAAAGCGGCAAGGCGGGCCTCAGATCATCTGGTCAGAGATCCATTACAGGATCATTACATTAGTTAAGAATCAGAAGGGTTACTGACAGATGGCAGATGTAAAGTCTGCAAAGACTGAACCAGGGAAGAGTTTGAGAAGGAGCAAGGGAGGGTTTGTGTTTGTGTGTGTGTGAGAGAGAGAGAGAGAGGGAGAGAGAGAGAGAGAGAGAGCCTGTTGTGTGTTCATACTAGAAAAAATTGCAGCATAATTCCAGTTTAATACAACTTGAGTCTTTTGTAGCTTTATCCATCAGTAGTAAAGAAGAACATTTACTTAAGTGATGTACTTGAGCACAAATTTGAGGCATCTGTACTTTGCTTCCATTTTCTGCTAATTTATACTTCTACCCCACCACAGTATAGAGGGAAAAATGTTCTTTTAAGTACCCTACAGATGGAATTAGAAGGTACTTTTTGGATTAAGATTTTACATAAAGCAACATATTATACACTTTTAAAATACAATGCACTGTTAAATATTAAACTAGTGGTTCTCAACCTTTGAGGCTTGTGACCCTTTACAAATAAGGGGGCCCCTTTGTCAAGTTTCAGATGTCTAGGGAGTTCTACCAAACAGACACTGAAGTTCTTACCTGATTTCATTCCAATAGTTAGTCTTTAGTTTTTAGTGTGAAGAGGTGAATGTTCCCAATATTTCACGAAAATTTCAAAGGAAATGAATATAAGAAATGAATACAAATTTGAAAGCAAAAAATCTCTTTTCTTCACTCCTCTCTCATTAATCATCTCATGACCTCTTAGAGTTATAGTGTGACCTTTCAGAAAGGGCTTGACCTCTTGGTTGGGAAGCACTGGACAAACCCCCCAGTTTTATACAGTATTCAAAACTAGCTCCGCTTTGACCAGCTACAACAGTAGAGTCTGCTTGTACAGAGATGTACCAGTATTAAAAATCAAATAATGTAGTATATGGTATAACAATATGTCAGTCACAGTAATGTACTTTTACTTCTCATACTTTAAGTACATATGATGTTGGTTATATACCCTCATTGCATCATATTGTGGGCAACAACTACTGTCAGGCATTGGGTCAAAGCTGAGGCAGGAAGTCGGTCTATAAACTGGTGGATGGATGTTTATGAAAGACAATTTTCCAAATTTTGGCTAGCTGGTTTCTTAAAAACTTGTCTGATCACCTGAACACTTGTTCTTTCTTGACCCATCTAACCTGAACAATTCTATGGTGTGTTCAGTGTTAAAATACTCTACAAAAATAATATCCAAGTCAAAATAAACTCAAAATTATACTCAAATCTCTCAGCATGCATAATGACAAACACTTGATTTCTGAGTGTGTTGTTTATGTTTTCTACTGTCCTACAATGCAAAGCCCAAAGGACATGAAGTAGCTGCTCACAGATGCAAAAATTAAGAAAGAAATTGTAAAGTTGTGAATGGTTGTGAGACAGCTCAAGGAAGATCTTGGAAAAACAAGAAAACAAGAATTACATTAAAATTAAATCTTCAGTCTCTTTGTGAAGTTCAGTCAGCTGTGGCATTCCATCTGCTGAACAATGGTTCTTTGTTTATTAAATGCAAAAAACAGTATACTATTAGTGCACAGTTTATGTAATATGTGGAACTGAGACACAGTAAGAGACAGTGAGACCAAGTCAGATAGAAGGACAGGAGAGTAGATGGCTTGTTTTCAACCTGTTTTCAGATGTTTGGCCATTAGTTTTAATTTGTTCCCAGTTTTGATTTCTTTCTCCATTTCACGTTTTTTTAGCCAGCTGGAAAAAAAATACATCTGCAGCACTTTCTGTCTTCATTTCAAAGCGCTCACTCAACATACCAGTTTCACTCACAGACTGGCCCAAACTACTAAGTGTCTGCTGCTAAATCTCTTTATGTTTTAGGCTTTTTTTCTTCACTATAGATTTTGTAGATAAGTGCAAGGGAACATAAGTAGGCAGAAATGTTTCTTTTGACAGCAATAAAAAGAAATCAGACTCAGGGATCAAACAGTTTGGCTCTGAGGTTAATGTAACAAGTGCAAGGCAAAGGCAAATCCATTGGTATGCAGCCTGCCAGCCGTGCTATACAGCCAGTCACACTCCACAAGGATCAAATATTCACCCTGCCACGCATCCATCTGGAACGCATGTTCTAACCATAAGACATCTGTCCTCTGAGGAAAAGCAGTAGGAATCATTCCTCATATATATGTGTGTGTGTGTATATATACATATCTCTATATATGTATGTATAGATAGATAGATCTAAATATTTATACTCAAGGTTAAACTTTAAATATGAGTCACTCTCTCTGACTGCAGATACACATCTGGCAAGATGTTTATACCCAGTCAAGTGAAACCAACACAAAACACTTTGCAGACACAAATTTCAAGCGGGGAACTGGCTCAGTTCCAGCGCACCTTGCATCAGTGTCTCATTGCCTCAGATGAGACACTGACTCCCTCCTCCCTCCCCCCACCATCACCCTTAAACGTGTCATGTAACGAGTCTTTGATAGAATCCTCTCAGCAGCACTATCTCCTCTGTCACGCGTGCTGCAAAGCGCCTTGGTAAATATTGAATCGTCAAGTAAATATTGAATCCATGATTGACTGAACAACTCAATCTGAGGACTGAGCTGCTATGAGGAGCAGACACTCATCAGGCAGCTGATAGGATTACTAAATAGCGCTCGTCTCTATCACCCCTCTCTCCTTGGGCCCTGCCCTGGCAGGCTGCTGGCAGGGTCATTATTCTAATCTGAATTAAACAAATTCAGCTCGGGAAGAACCTTGGTGTTTGGGAAAAAAAAACCTTGTGAAGTAGATGCTGAGGACCTCGGGCCAAATTTGCTGAACTTTTCTAAACTAACCAGTTTAGGGGTGAATTATTTAAAATAATACCCTCTTTTCTGGCAAATTCAAAAGTTTTCCTGAAAGCAATTCTCTCTGCTTTTAAAAAGCAAGAGTGCTCCTGAAAGTAGAACTCATTTTCGAGGGGCAGAGCAGAGTTTAAATGGAGATTAGAGTACTTTCTGTACATACAAACTGTTTCCTACAGGCACTTTGCAGTCATGCTCTGAATTACAATCTCAGACAGTAATTGTCACTTCAACATCTCACTGCAATATGAGCGCAAAAATCCCCCCCATCTCTGCCTAAACTCTTATTTCATTTCTGTTGAAAGTGCTCCTGTCACACTGAACATGATCATTCTGCAGTCACAGAAATATTATCAGGTCACTGTGCCTCTGACATGTGCACTCTGTCACCACTTTTCAAGTGAAAATGAAATTTGAAAATGGCAGATAATATTTGAATCCTCTATCATTTCTTATTAAATTGGAAAAAAGGTCACTTCTCGTATTTGTTTACAATTACACCCAAATCTCACATTTCACAGCTTTCCAGGAATGACTCCCTCTGTCCTCATGAATTCATCTGATAAACTGAATTGTGTTTCTTAAGAGGTAAACAGTATCTGATAAACAGACACTGCTGTACATCAGTTCCAATAGGAAAGTAGTTAAACAGGAATTTCAAACTTATGCCCTTAGATTTAGATTTTATTTTAACATTTTATTTTAACATTCTACCAGAATGATTTTAAGGTGCTTACCTCGGAAAACCACTTTTCTTTTCTACCATAAAAGTTATGGTATTCATTTTGATGAATCCACAATTTCTGCTACAGTAAAAGACTTCCACCGTGTATCACTTCACAAACTGAGGGCTCCCCTTTCCTGACACTGGGTGTAGGCACGGGGTGCAAGAGCAGACGGACGTGGAGGACCAACTAATTTTGGTTCGTAGTGCTATGTGGAAAAGAGGCTGGAGCAGTAGGAATACATTACTAGTAAGTGGAATAGATTATTTGCAGGTAGAACCAGGGCATGTCTCAGTTATGGCCAATCACATCAGCTCCTCATCTGGTTTAAAAGCAGCAGACAGTTTCCTAATTGCCACTAAAAAACTGCTCTTCTCTGGAAAGAGCCGAGTCTCAAAGCAGCCAAACAGTATGCATGATTCAAATATGAATAGACAGAAACCCTAACAGACAGATTATAACTTTTTTGTCTAGCATAATAAAAGCTAATACTGAGATAAAAAGAATAGCCTGTTTAAACCATTTATAATTTCATAACCTGGGAGCTCCCCATAATAATAATAATAACAATATTATCATTATGATAACCCACACTGTTTGACCTGTGCATAATTACAAGGTGCACATCTCTTAAATTAGAGAGTGCAGATGGAATGTATTGTATGTACTGTATCATTCCTGCTGCTGTATGATGGCTACAGGTATTTCATCAAGAAAAGGGAAGGGCCTCATATATCCTATAAGCATCTGTGGTGACAGTATCATTAAAAATCACCCATTAATCTAACCATTGCAGGTTCTGCCTGCATTGCATTTAAATTCTATTCCCATTTGCATTCAATTTTTGGGTTCTGGAGAGGTGTGTGCAGCCACGTCCGCCAACTCCAGCCATGAAATTTTCTCTGTGTGGTAGGAGCAGGCGGAAACAGAGATGCAATTTCATGCCAAAAAGAGTAATAAAATTGAACAGCACTGTCTGACCTGCCTGCTCCCAGCAAAAAGTGGAGACCAAGTGCATTTGAGCACTCACATAAAACTTTTACAAATCCATATAATGTTCTTATATAAAATTCATTTATGTTTTGTATATTCTGGTTTAACACTGTATCTGTGTCAAACCTTTGCACAAAACATTTTCTTATGAGACTGGACACTGTTAAAGTGAGGTAAAGCATGTGTCCTAAATACAAAGCAAGAACAGCAGTACAAACGTCCTTCACTTTGTGCTGCTTTTAGCTTGCTACTGCACAGAAGGCCCTTCAGAAACTATATCTAGGTGTTACAATCTGAAAAGGGCACCCAGGACTCCCCAGGTCCTTGTATTCTGACTCGTGCTACATGGATACAAAGCTCTGTTGGAACAGGACAAGCGGGAATATTTCACTTTCCTCCCTCTTGCACCTGCCAGATTGCTAACATTAGTAAATGTTTGCAGAGTGGCTCTCAGAGTGCCTTTGACTTTGCAACACACAAAGATCAAATAGACCTCTTATTAACTTATCATATGGACATGCATCACTGAATTGTTTATTCATTAGACTTAGAGCAGGTTAATCTCTGTTTTTACTTAATTATATTTCAGTATATTAAGTGCTATAATTTGGCAATTGCTCCACTGCTTGTTTTGAATACAATATCAGTTTGGCTCATTAAAATAAAAATGCAGAGAATGCAATATTAAACTGAACTGAATTTTACTGAATGCAAACTAGAATATTAGCCCATTCAATTTGAGATGAAATCTCACTTTGCGAGTAACTGACTAGAAGTCATAAAGGTGTTGATGAAAATGTACTTCAAATTGTTATGACTAAATAAGCAACGCTAAATTTGAAATATATATATATATATATATATATTGTATTATGTAACATTATGTAGCATATTATTATCTATAACACTCTAAAAGTCGGTTAATCTGGTTCATCATGATTGTGTGTGCTCTGATCAGATTTGATTGACAGTGACCTGCCAACTGTCTCCAGATTCTCATACAAATGTAGACGGTCCACAGCACAGAGGTATGTGGCCAGAGTAGATTAGAGAGAGAGAATGACCACATCTCAATTGACTCTTTAAGGCCAGGTTTTTTTTTTCAGCTGAACAGTAGAGACGTCAAATAGTTCCAAACACTGTGGGCTGGTAGCATCAGACGTCCATTACAGTTTTGATTTTGCAATAACTATCACAGGATTTTAACAATATGTTTTACAGCGTTTGAGCTCCTTACCATCAAGCAGATTAACAGATTAACAGACTTTACTAGCTAACATATGTGAAAACAGACTAAAACTGAATGTTATTTCACCAACAGGATTAGTTTTTTTTTAGGATTTAGGAAATATTATTAGCAGCTATATAACAGGGTGTTTTATAGACCTAAATTTGTATTAGAAATGTATCTGCAGCACAGACTTCACAGTCAGACAAATACAGTAACTTTGCAGCAGGAAAAACTTTTCAATAATTACTGTCTACTGTCCTGTGCAACATAATATGATGGTGAGTGTTTATTGGTAATGATCATGTTTATTCTAAAACTAATAAGAACCTACTTTAAAAGAAGAATTGGGCTGTTTGCCGGCTGTGTGGTAGATGACTGATTACACAATATGTAGAATAGGTTACTGAATATGTTAGTTTTAGTTATTTCATATTTATTTGACCATTACTCACATAAATATCAGGAATATAACGTGTCTTTTTGATTTGATTGTTCAATTTTAAAATTGTTCTTCTGTCGGTAAAGCAGTCTCCTACAATGTAACATTTTTTTTGTCATATTCAATAGTGAATATCCAGACCCCCCCCCCCCACCCACCCACCCCCCGCAGCACTGACATTCAGGAGTCTTACATATACGTGAATATATTGCTTACCAGATAAATGTTTTAGTTTTATTATTATTTTAGTTGGCACATGGCTGTCTAATGCTGATCCTGTTCAACTGGAAAATGTTTGTGACACAGTTACCAATGTTATTTTATGAACTGCATTTCTCCCAGTACAGTGATTTGGTACAATGGTCGAGATTACTAGCATAAACATGGATGAATGAGGGCCTTTTATGTCGGCTGTATTCATACTAGTGCACAACTCCTTCATTTAATTCAATGTACAGATCGATATTAATATTGCTATCTGAAAGTAAGAGAGATATTTTGATTAAATCACTTTAAACATATATTAATATTTCAAGCATCAGTTATTGATTTACAACACACAGAATTAGTTTGCAAGGCTGTACAAGTCATTAAAAGTAGCTGTTTGCTGATAAATCCTGTTGTTCCCTATGGAAAACAATGGATGAATCACTCGCTTGGAAGTGGATGTTTTTTTCCCCTTGCTGTCATAACTCTGTCATCTAAAGGGCCCTCTATGTGACGTACAGCTGAGCCCCGCCCTCAGAAAAACAGAAATACAAAAACCTGTAACGTGAAATAACCAAAACTGTTCTAATTTTGGCAGAAAATATATAATTATTTGAAAAAATTGAAATAATAATAATAATAATTTTGAAACTCACTTTATATTGACAGAAGAGTAAGTTTATTTTTTAGAAATAAAAGCAGTCTATGATCAAAATTCAACAAAATGTAGGAAAGCAAAATCATGGGGATTGCTGCACTTGCTGTGACCACAGCGTGGTGATATGAGGCACGAATAACAACCAACAACTTTGGAGAACACTCCATCAGAATTCAGGATTCCAGCTGCAGTGAAGTCTGCACAGTTCTTTTGTTATTAAATGTAGCATTCAGAATCCATCTTTAGCTGTAAATAAACTCTCCCTCACTTAACTTTGTATTCTGACAACTATCTATGTATTGAACCTACTACACTGCAGCAGGTTTTCCCACCATATAACAACCACTTATTCATGATTCATTTTGATGGAGGATAAAAAGGCTGTGTACAAAATGGTAATTCATTGTGAATGGAATCTTAGCAGGCGCTAATGTTATGGCAGTGCCATGCTGTATAATGGCTGTATAGCTGCAGCTGTGACATCTATGGCTACATTAACATGCTCGTTGTATTTCAAGTAGTTCATCTCCCACTTGAAGTGCTTCTCATAATAGGTGTTGATATTACAGTTCATGCAATAGAGGTTTTAAATTTCTAACACTGAGCCCAAAATTGGTTTAATTTAGCTTCCAATAACTGATACGTTGTATTTTTTCAATATTTCACATTTCTCAGCGTAAGGGACGTTTTTGTGCAGGCTACACTGACAACCATTTCGAAGCTGTTGAGTAAAATACATTCAGACAATTAGGCCCTCTGAGATAGAAATAATAAAACACTCTGTCTAGCAGCAGTCAAGTGGGACATCCATCATTTTGGAGCCTGACAGCAGTGACTGGCTGGGACTTTATTCTGATTAAACAACGAACCAATGAAATGCTAGAGTTTGTTTACAGAATGTGGCTCAGATGACCCCTCAATCAAGTCCTCTTCAAGAAAGGGATCAAGCACTAATCCTGGCTATTGAGATTATCCTTTATCATTTTTGCTCTCATTACTCAATCACAGCATAGACAAGACAAGAATGAGAGGTTGGAGAAATGGGTGTGAAGTGTGACAAAGAGTCCAGGCTAAATTTGGACCACAGGCCAAATCAATAACCAGGAAACATCCCCAAATCCAGGACTGTAATTATGTTACCTCATGTTCAGCTTTGCACAGAGGTTACCTGGTCAAACCATAATAACGGTACCTCCATACCGTTGTCGTCTGGTCTAAAGATAGTAATCATCTTTCTATCATGAAAAATGTATCTGTCTGGATGGCAGATGGCACTGCGATAGCAATTTATTCATGTTATAACTGTGGGAAAGATGCAATAAATTGGGTTTCTGTGGACAACTGAGCAAGACAGATGACAGCAGAAAGTTTCGATGATCATATTATGGTGCTTTGAGCAGCTTTCATTGTAGATAAAACTAGTTCATTTTGTTGGTGAGTCCAAGGACATGAGAATTCCTTTTAAATAAATAAATAAATGTAAAATAAAAGCTGTGCTTAATTTACATTGTGAAATAAGTAATCATATGAATACATTAAGTAAAATATATTACAAAACTCTCTCAAAACAAAAAAACTATACTAAAACTAAAAAATAGAATTCTTACCTTGAAATTGTTGTTCATTTTATTTTAAAATGCCCTTCTTCAATGGTCTGTTTTTATTTCATAAGTGCATTTTTCCTAGTGACACTTACTATTTAATTATACAGCAGTTTATTACGGCAAAGTTGTTATCAGTATTAATCACATCCGCCCTCAGCCTCCCAACAGGCCTAACCAGCTGCCAGAAAACCAGATACATTTGGTCCCAAAAACAAAAGAGAGAGAGACTGTGGCTGACTCTGAAACCGCTTCATTTACATTTACTATAGCACCCTATATTTTCTGTCTACTACTTTATTTGAGTGTCTGAGTTATGAGTGTTACATTTATACGCGATGTAGTGCCCTCAAAAGTACTCACAAAGCAAAAAAGAAAAAAGAAAGTTTTTCTGCTACCACACCCCAAATGTAACGGTTACATTTCATTGATGTGAAAATTACAGTTGTGCGACACTTAACCTGTCAGTGATGATGAAAAATGATTGTGCATCATGTGAATGTTGATATCTCAATTTACTGCTCACTAAAAATGAAATTACCATAATTAGAAATGAATTAGTGAACAACTGTGCTTTGGCTCCTCTCAGAGTTGTGTGTCTTTCTCTGGAAGCATCCTTAGAATCACAGCTCTGCAGAGCTAAGACTGAAATGACCAGCTCGCTGTTGATGCCAACACTGACTCTTCACTTTATTGCTATGTAATAAATCCAAGCTCATAAACTCACCTAGACAGTTAGCTGGCTTGAGAGGAAGGATGTGTAGTCTGTAGTAAGCTAAATAAAAGGAGAGGTTAACTTACTGTGTTGTAACTGTGTTTATTTGCCAGTCAACTGGTAACTGTACGTTAGCCTGGTGCAAGGCTGAGGTCACAATATGATTGGCTGAAAGGTGAGGTGGGTGGGCACTGGTGACAACTCCACCATCATGAAAAACTACAATATGATATAAAAATGAATAACTTTAAAGAATAATAATTAATTAATTTTTTATAATGAATATATTTCTCTCTCTCTCTCTCTCTCTCTCTCTCTCTCTCTCTCTATATATATATATATATATATATATATATATATATATATATATATATATATATATATATATATATAATTTGATATATATGTATATGTATGCATATATATATATATATATATACACACATATACATATATCAAATTATGTCACATTATCTATTTTTATTGATTTATTAATTTGATTATTAATTTCATAAGGCTCCATAATCTACCCCTAAATAAATTCTACACCCACCCTCCCACTGCCCACCCCCGTTTCAGTACCTATATTTGCCATCTCAGGCACGGTGGCGCTGTAGGGGCCTTCATCAAAGACAGGCGGGTTGTCATTGATGTCCTGCACCCGGATTATAAACTGTGACGAGGGCTCCAGGGCACGGTCGGTCTGCCTGTCGGTGGCCGTGGCGATGAGACGGTACTCGTCCTTCTCCTCACGGTCCAGTGGCTTGGTGACGTGGATGTTGCCCGTCTTCTCGTCTATCACAAAGACCGAGCCCGCCCCCTCACCTCGCAGGACATACTTTGTGCGTCCATCATTCCTGTCCATGTCGGTGTGGAGCTGAGGTGAGAGAGGATGCAGAGAGGAGCGAAGAAAGGAAAGGAGGGCAGACAAAATGGAAGCACAAGGCAGTAAATGGGTGGAAACAGAAAGCTAAGGGTTGGAAGGTGTAGGTAAGAAGGGTTGTGGAAGGTAAGGACAGACAGGAAGGAAAGGGTGGAAAGAAAGACAAGAGTAAAACACCAGTTAAAAATTAAGTTTGTTTTTCGAGACAGGCAGTGAAGACAAAACAAGAGATTATCCTCTGCATGCCTGCAGGATATAATGAATCAAAACAGAGGCAGACAAAAGAAATAGGCACAATACCCTCCCTGAGGATGCAGAGAGGAGCGAAGAAAGGAAAGGAGGGCAGACAAAATGGAAGCAAGGGGCAGTAAATGGGTGGAAACAGAAAGCGAAGGGTTGTGGAAGGTGTAGGTAAGTGAAGGGTTGTGGAAGGTAAGGACAGACAGGAAGGGAAAGGGTGTGAAAGAAAGACAAGAGTAAACACCAGTTAAAAATTAAGTTTGTTTTTTCGAGACAGGCAGTGAAGACAAAACAAGCAGATTATCCTCTGCATGCCTGCAGGATATAATGAATTTAAACAGAGGCAGACAAAAGAAATAGGCACAATACCTCCCTCACTCTCACACACACTTTCATCCCATTGTACTGTCTCATCGCACTATTCCTGCAGTATGAGTAGTTATGAACCAGGATCTCCTTAATCTCAATGATATCCAGAACACATGCTCTCCTGCTCACTTTTAAAGCCCCTATTCACTTCCTAGCAGCTGTGGACGGTGAAAGCTTACTAGTCTGTGCACATGCAGCACCCTTGCTATTTAATGAAAGCACCAAACCAAAGGAATAATGAACGGTGGGCTAATCAATTATTCCCTAACTAATAGGTGTGTATGAGGGAGAATGGAGGGGTGCATGGCAGTGGGACATGGTGTATCGATCACAGCCCTGTGTCGAGCTTTATTGGATCAGCGCCTGGCGGGATAGCAGAGCAGTAGAGCGACCAGCGTCCTCTCATGCAGGGAGAGGTAATATCAGGGAAGGCTCCACACTGTCCTCCGTCCCCAAAAAAGAGAGACACGCCAGCGGGATGCGCCCAGCACATCAAGATTCAATCTCATTACCCTGCACCTACGTGGACTGAATAGCAACTGAGACAAAAAAAGAGTGTTAAATTAGCCCCCACTCACAAGAAAGTGTGACACTGTGACTTTAGACGGAGAGAAGAGAGCAGAGAACCGGCTGGGGAGGGGATGGGGGTTTAGCTCAGGAAGGCATCGTTGCGTGGCAACAGCTAAGCACATTTGCTAAATGAAATGAGAATGGATACTGTGAATCGAAATGTTCATTTACTTTGAGGATCGCCATTTTTCAAGGAGGGAAATAGCACGGATACGCCAGCTTCCCGGGGGGTAAACGATAAGTGCGGATGTTGACAAGGTTGTTTATAGCTAAGAAAGCAATCATAAGTTCAGAGTGTCTGAAAGTTGAAAGCTAAAAGTGTGGGAGCGAGTTGGCACAAAGTCAAAACTTTAACAACACTTCACCTTCAAAAGATCCCTTTATTTAAAAGACAATGCAAATTGGAAAATCTGAAAGCACTCTCGCCAACATCGAGGGTGTCATGTGAGAGCATTATGCACTTAGGCAACTGGAAATAGACCTACTGTGGGTCTGAAGGCTTTTCTCTGTATCCCTACACCCTGTAATGTCTGTCTTTTAATCAGCTATGCCACTACTAGCATCACTACACTAGATCGCTAGATCATTTTTTTAGTTACTAGGGAGCTATTGAAAGTGACCATGTGTGGAAGTCATACACCAGCCAAAATCTTTTACATATCAAACACTTGTACCCTGTGAGCTTAAAAGGAAGCCGTAACAACTTTGTAGTTTGCTGCTTCACAGAAAAAGGAGGCTGTGGTTATCTTGGACTCCTGGCACTTACAGCTGTATCACAAGTCTTCATGATGGGAAAAGTTTGAAAACACCAACTGAAACTTGTCAAACCACAAGTATCTGCTGTTCATCCATAACTCTGTGTAATGTGCATTTTACAGTTTCATCAGAATATAACTAAATGCACTAGTTTCCTCATGAACAATCATGTCAAGCTCACGAGCAGGTGTGTGTGTGCTCATTAACAATACTACTCTTCCTCTGGTCAGAATGTACAGCCTGAGTTTTGCTTTGGAAGCTCTGCATTTACCTATATTTCCCTAAAAACATATTGAACATACAGACACTGAGTAGAGTGAATCATGATCGACATTTTGATATTTTTTTTCCATTGTGAAGACAGAATTTTGAGCTGCAAATCATTTTAGAGAGTCACCATGCAACTTTTCTCAATATAGACTTGTCGTGACAACAGCATTGCACTGTGCACAGTGACAGCTACTTCTGATGCTCTTTGTACACAGGCCTTTTCCACAACAGACATTTTGATATGTCGCAGCGGGAAAAGCGCAGGTGTTAATAACATTAACAATGGCTCCATTCTATTCAAGTGTCCTATTAAGCAATGATAATGTGACAGGGAGCCAGCGTGCTGAATATTAGGACCCTGACACTGAAGCAGCCACATTCATCCATCATTAATTGTATAATTTATACATGTGCTTTCCTACTGTGACATGTCAAAATGTCTTCCATGAAAGAAAGGTTTATCCAGAGCTGTACTCATTCTGTCCTGCAGACAGGTGCTGATTATAGATCAGTACCTGTCCCTCAATCCCCTTAATCTGCCATTCCCTATATTTACCTGCCCACAACCAGCAGTCCTCTGCCAGATTGTCAATGTAGTTTTTGCTCTTGCACTCCAGACATTTATTCCTGTCTGATTTCACCTGTCTGTCTAGTTCCATTTTGGACTTGGTGGCCCTTACTGACTGACTCCCTGTTTTCTGAACACTGACTAAATATGCAGCACTTTTTATCTTTCCTGCTTCTGATGTGCTTTTGAGCCCAGACAACACAGATCAGAAATCTGACAAGACTTATTATTTATGGCATAATTAAGACCTGGCTGTGTAGATTCAAATACATTATGCAGCTCTAGATTTTGACTGAAGACACATCGTGTTGATACATGGCATCCACGTGGGTCTCCAGTCAATCAGTCTCCAGTGACAACTTGTGATCAGATTTAACTGCTGTGTTATTGCAGTGGACAAATTACCTCCACATGCACTTCTTACAGGCAGCCCTGGTACAGAATTCAAACCTGGCAGACGCAGTGGTGCAAACATTTGGACACAGAATAGTCTGGTGTATGCCTGAATTTCTCCTTATGTCAAAATGACACAAGGAAAATGTGTACAGTCAATGGAGGGCAAGCAAAAAAGAGTCAGTTGACCGCCTGAAAGTAAAAGACAGGCAAAAGATAAACACACCTCACACATCACTATCCACGGAAAAATCTAGATGCAGGGCCAATATCTCCAATACCGTGGCATCTTGCAGCTTAGCTTCACTCATTTTGCGAAATGTTATACAACCACAGGCCTTCCACAATAAGTATAGGCAAGAGTCATGTCTGTGATAATGTCTCATACTGTATTGAGACGTAATGCCACTTATGTCAGAACTGGTGTCAATAGTTTTTCTCCAACCATTACTGCACCTGTACAGGTTTACAGCTTTTGTTACTAAAATCAACTGTGTATTGTTTCAGCCAGGGTCACACAAGTTCACTGAAAATTGTTTACATATTGACCTACACTGAGTTTAGGCTTCTTCTCATCTTCTGTCAGAGCCAACTGGGGCCAATTGGCCAAAACACCCGGCCGGTCAGGACCACCATGGGAGCCTGGTTCTTCGCTCTCCTTAACGAAGTGCCATTAACAATCAAAGTCTTAACGGCCCTGCAGCTTAACGAGGGGACTTAACGAGTTTCTTAATGAAGCCCCGGCCATCATTACCACAGTGAGTGGTGGCAGCGCTGATTGAAAGCACTACTCAGAGTCATTCTGGAGCAGGAGAGCCCAGCCTAAGGAAACCAAATCCATTTAAGACTGACCTCTCACCCTTATCTGTCCCTCCAAGATTAATAGGAAAGTCTAATAAGGAAAACGCACTTATCCAGATATAACGGCAATGGATATTTTATGGCTACAGAGGTGGCACAGCTTTGGAATATCTCTCAGCCACCTGTCAGTGTGCAAAAATATCCAAACAATATTATAACACAACTGGCTATCACCATATTTCACATCCGCTTAACGTGAATAATATGACATCTCATAACTCCTACATTTCATAACCCCCTGATATACTATCAAATATATCAAGAGCCAAACAATATGAAGCCACTGGCCACAAAACCCAAATTTACTGATGTGTCACCTCTGCTTGGAGAGTGATTTCAGCCTGATAAGCTGCCATTTCCATTTTCCCTGGCGCCTGTTGTGTATGCAACACCCGGCCTCCCCAGACTCCTAAATCTCTTCAATTACTTATATTATCATAAGGTAATATGCTTATACTCATATACTCAATTTCACATTTTTGCAATAACCATAAATCATCAAGCGAGGAGGAAAAGTACTCTCTGCCAACCTCTAAATCACTTAAATAACTAATACCCCATATACACAATTTCACATTTCTGCCGCACAATAAATCATAAAAACACCAGGAAAATGTGTTTTTTTCCACCGCTCTGCATTAGCCTAATGAATGTGGATGTTTTCCCCCACAAATTCATGTGTGTGTGGTCACTATGCTTGTGTGAGGCTGAAAAGGAGGGATGTTATGTAGCAGGCAAAATTACAGACCATGGAAAATCCAGCAGCTCACGTGAAACGCCAGTGAGCACCGCTGAGCCCTGTGATTGGCGGTGGAGTTCAATTCCCCAAACATATCAGGGAGAGTTTGCAAGGGCACGCAGGTAGGTGTGAGAATATCCACCAATCTTTTCTGGAAGCTATTCATCTTCAGTGTGGCAACTTAAAAAGAAGCAAAGGCCGATTGGACAAGCGCGAGCCCCACCGGCCAGTCAAATTCCACAACAACCCCGGGTGGAGGTATTGCCGTTGGCTGGGACTGAGCCAGCTCTTTCATATCAGCCAGGGAGGGTCAAGTGGGGCAGAGGGGAGAGGGTCAGCCAATCGATTTGGAACAGGCCCCACCAACTCACAGAGACGTCTGAAGAAACAGACCGATCAGGGAAAACTGCAGCGAAATTAATTTGGGACAGGGCCCATATGAGTTCAGAGAGCCTGTCTGAAATGAAACTGTTCCTTGTGGCCAGCTTACCTACCACTGAGATATTGTTAGTGTGTGTGTAAGTGTGTGTGTGTGCGTGTGCCTTTGTGTGCATGTGTTTCTTATACTATACGTGACCATTTTATCAAGAGTCCTTCCAGGTGAGTGTTCGTGTCTAGGTGTGCGTGTATGCGTGTGTGTGTGTGCTGGCCACAGTAACTTTAAAGAAAGAGGTGTAATGACTCTCAGCCTCTCTCTGCCCTGGCTGAACCTCCGCTTGGCACAGTCATTTGCACAGAATGTACAAGGAGCCAAGGCGTGACTAAGAATGTGTGTATCTGTGTATTCTGTGTGTGCCTCTGAGCGCCAGTGGCGCCTGACCTGGAGAGAGAAGAAACAGTTGAGAGCTGGCCAGGAAGTGTGGGGCGGTTAATAGAGCACAGCACAAAGCTGAGGCCAACATCTACTCAGTGACTAATAATTAAAGTCAACAACTCTCTGGGCTGGCTGTGATCAGCTCTGTCATCATCAGATGTCTTCACTCTCTCTCCCATCTGGAGAGCAGTGGATCCCCATCTGGACCTCGGTAGAGCGAGATTTAACACACACCTACACACACATATACAAACACAAACAAGTATGTGGACACAGGTATAGCAGGCTGCATCAGTACAGTTCATATTTAACAGGGACCATGTGAAAATTACTGGGATAGGGTTAGGGAAGAACCTGAACCAATTAACATTTTCTGTTTTAAAATGTCCCCTAAAACTTTTAACACAACATAATAACATAACCTAACATTTCTGACAAAATAATTTTCGCATACCCACCCAAGTGAACATTTCAAGTGGAAAGTGAGGACCTTTCTTTTATAAGTCCAAATTCCCAACTAATTTTCTAATAATTTCCAATACATTTCCTGGTAACTTTGATATTTGGTAATAATTTGGGGAGAAAACAGAATTTCCCTTATAAAATAAATAAAGCTTAATTTAATCCCAAGTAAAGATGCATTACTTGTTACTGAAAAATGTATTCATCATTTACAGTATGTTGAGCTACACTTGGCGTAGACAAACATTGTTTTTAGCAGTGTTTGCATGTTCACTTATACCTGCTGTGCACTGACTAAATTACTTTCTAGGTTACACTAGCAATTACAAAGTGTTTGTTTGTTTTTTTTCTATGATTGCTATCAAATTACAAAGTTCTCTCTGGAGAACATCTTGGGAAAATAATTCAGAAATGATGTACCCATAAAATAAAGAGTAACTGAATTAGAATTAGACAAGAAATGTTGTATTAACAGTTGTACCAGTATATAACAGTTACTACCAGTCAGTGAATCTGTGCGTGCTGAAGCTAATATTTCTGCCAACTGCCAGATTCTACCTAATCAAATAAAGTTGAATTATATCAGATGATGTTGGAGCCTGTTATGCATCAGATCAGATAATTATGACTGTCCATCATAACTAGGTCAAATACATGATTTCCAAATCACATGACCAATATTTAGAGTCCCTGATAAGTCACTGATGAACAGAACAGAAATAAATTATAATTTGGGGTTTACTTTAGTTTTTACTTAGGTTATGGACATAATTTCAATTAGTGAGAATAACCCTGCAACATTGCTTAAAATAAGCCAGACAAGGCAAAAGACACAAGTAGTCCAACAATTGAAACTTATTTAAAAGGAAAAATAAGTTGAACAGTGAAAGTTAATACAGAGGTTGGTAGCTGTAAACATCCACCAAAGTTTACAGTTTACAAGTGATAGTCTGAGTCAACTTTGGCCTGCTGCACTTGCAGTACTTGTGCACACAGTTTTCCAGTGCAGTGGATTATTGCCAACATTACTGGTGCATGCACTTGCACATTTTACCTCATAATAAGGTGGGTTAGTTCATTTAGCTAAAATGTTGGCTTGTTTACATCCTCTCTCTGACCACCTGGCTGCTTGTTTCTTACCCTGTCAGACTTATTTTTGCCAGTATAATGTTAAAATTACTGATAGAAATTATGCCAAAACTGTGAAATTAAGACAAGTTAAAATTATAATGATTTAACTTTCACTACAGTTCCAGTGAGCACAGTAATTGTCACGATGTGAAAACACCCCCTACCAGACTAAAACAAACCATTATAACCACATAAAACAACCACCATAAAAAATATGCAAATAGAGCTTCACCCAGGTGTGACACACATGTGCATCCACATGCATGCAAATTTCCACGCTCTCATTCAACTGCCTGGCTCTCCTGCCTAATCAATGCAGACACACATAATAAAAACAACTTCCATTTATGCAGACGCACTGGAACAGAAACCCCTCACAGAAACAGAGGCAGAAACCAACCCAGCCTCTAAGGAGCCGTTGAGACTTCAGAAGACAGACCTTTGTACTGTGACAAGTTTTAAATTCCGTCTGAACTTTCAATCAAACCCATTCTTGCAGCGGGTGCAGGGGGGGGGGATTCCCTTTTGTTAAGCGCTCACAGTAAAATGTCAAGACGGTATTGAAAACAGTCTCCTCTCGCTCCCTGTCTGTTTGTCTTACAGCGAGACACGGTTTAATATGTCATGAGGAGCGGCAGTTAATTGTTTAGCATTGATCCACCATTGATTTAGCATTGAAGTTTGGTTAGCGTCAGTTGCCTCTTTAATTCAGTTTGTTGTGGTGTGGACATGTTGCCCTGTTCTCATTTGATCTAATTCAGTCTGTCTCTGGAGGGCGCGCTGTGTGGCCTCTACTTCAACACACACACACGCACAAACACAGACTGCGAAATCCTTCTCTGTCAAACTCACACACACTTCCTCCCACTCACACACTTCCTAATAGAACATTAATTATTCATCATTATTAGACTTTTCCTTTAGCACCATAAGCTGTTCAATGCATCTCACCATTGTTCCCTTCCTCCGCGATACATTATTCAGGACAAAACTGTGCTTTTAGCCTTAGAGTATGCAAATCCCACTTTTGATTATCATAATCAGCTGATGTATGAGAGCGTGTGTGTGTGTGTGTGTGTGTGTGTGCGTGTGTGTCTTGGCTGGTCGAATGATTGTTTGTGTTTTATTGCTTCAGTGCCCCACTCTGGTGGTGCATACTTCACATCATATTTTTAGCCGAGGGAGACGAGCTTGGAAAAGGCCACTGGAGGCTTAACTCACTGCTGTACATTTAAAGGGCAAATCGCCCACATATATGCCACCGCGTGCCACTGCCAAGAGGAATGGCTTTTACCACTGGAAAACCAAAAGTCGGTGTTGTGTGTGTGTGTGTGTGTGTAAAGGAAGAACAGTGTGCAGTAATGAAAGGGAATTTCAAGCACTCTTTACTATCTTATTCATTATGCTGTTATTAGTATTGAGTTTTTGTGAAAAAAATTGATTTTCTTTTCTGGCACAAATGCACAAGTTCTGTAATGCTTAATGTATAAAAGAATGGTTACTTACATATAGATTAAGGAAAAAATACTGTGCTGAAATAATATTCTGTTGTACATTATCTAAAAATATATATAACATACAGCGTTGCAAAATGTATTTAGAGTCTGCATATTGTTGACTTTTAGTGCATTATATAATAAAATATATAGGGTGTACAACATGTACCGTATGCCTTATTAATACTGTGTGTCACTTCAGTTGTATTATTTCTCTGTGTTTGCAAAGGCATGCCTCTGAGGATGCATTAAAAAATTAACCTGTGTGTCTGCATGTGTCAGCAAGCTAAAGAGAAGATTCCCTCCTCTCTTTCCCTTCTGTTACCCTCCTCCTCCTCCTCCTCCTCCTGCTCTCCTACTACTCCCATCTTCCTCCTCCCACTGGGTGCCACCCTGTCACCCGTGCACTCTGCTCGCCCCTGCCCTCCTGCTCATCTCTCCTGACCTTGCTCTCTTCTTCTGGCCTGCCCTCGCCATGCACTCCTCTCTTTTGTGGCCCGAGACTTTTACCTTTCTCCTCTGGTCTCCACTACTCGCACCAGCTGTTGCACACAAATAACAAGAACAAGCATTTGTAAAATGTAATATACTATGTTTTCATTGCAAAGCTAACAATACAAAGCTTTGCTGCCATTAGCCAAATGTTTTCCCCAAAGTCAGTCTTAAATACTAATTTTTTCATCTAGCACCATCATCAGGTTGACAATTTCAAACTTCAGTTTATGACCAAATACCTGCAAAACTAATAACACCTCAGCCTCAGCTGTACTTTGTGTTTAGTACTAATCAGAGACTGCCCTCCCAACAACAGCAGGAGTTGTTTCACAAAGCATCCCAAAACAACTTATGTTCAAGTGAGAGATTCCTCTGGTGACCACAGGAGTTATCTGTTTTTTAAAAATTAGAAGAAGGCTTCAAAACAGCTATATAAATACAACACACCTAACTCCTAACCCATTTGATAAGTGTAGGCGTATTATACTGAGAGCCATTCAGTAGTGCTGGGGAACAGAAAACTCCATTGATGGGTTCCCACGCTAGCTCGTCATAATACAGAGCTGGGGAACATCTCTTTCAGGTTCTCATTATGTGCTATATAGACCTGGGGCACATGGGACACTAGGCAACACAGGACCCTTTGTCATGCCATACTATTCTGGGTAACATAAGACCCTTTGACTTCCATTGTCCTTGTGAGCATGTTAGGATTACAACAACTTATCCATTATAACTTTTATCCATCCTATGATTAACTGAGTATTACAGACTCACAGCTGCTAGCATGGCAAGATGATACTGTTTTGTTTTTTTTTTTCATTTGAATTCAACAAAAGTGACCCAAGTAGACTGATGTGTGGCATGTTGTGTGACTAAGTTAAACTTCATGTTCTGATTAAGTAGAAACTTGTCACCATATTTAGGTTACCAACACTGCTGCCGTTAGTGCTGGAATCTAGTCCAAGACAACTAAAGCTCAAAGCTCAGAAGCTTGCCCAACAACCCACTTCATGACAGTATCAACATTAATGTTAGCATGGGAGTATACCACACAGATTAAAGCATATATTTTTGATTTAATACTTGGATATTGATAATGTTTTTGGGTCTAGCTCTTGGAATATTCAAGCTATGATTGGTTGTTAGATTTTTACATTTCAATCAGCCACAGCAGTCGGGTTCAAGATACTGATATTGTACTGACATGCCACAAAGCTCATCCACTTTCAACTGGTAGCTTAAAGTTCAAATCAGATGTGTTTAGCAACAGCGATGAATAACTGACCAGATCCTATGATTATCTCCAATAGTCTGCTCCACTACAGCCCTCACCTCTCTCTGTCTCTCTCCATCATGTGACTTCCTCTCTTCTTTAGCCTCCTCTGCTCTCCTCTTTCGCCCTTGCCCTCCACTCCCTGACTCACGATCTCCTTCAGGGCCACGGGGAGAAGTGGAGCGCACGGTCCAGGCCAACGCATAAATATTAGCTCAAGGTCACGGTCACAGAGCTCACACTGGGCTATGCATAATCATGAATTCAACTCCTGCAAAGCCTCTTCACCTCACATATTCCCTATGTCACATTAATGCTCAGTGGCTAAAAACACACATTGTTTCTCATCACCAACACAGCCAACCTTGAAGGGTTAACCTCAGGTGATAATACACCAGCTCTGATTCCAATTTGGGCTTTATTTTATGTTATTACATTACCTCAGGTTGTTAAAGTTACACACACACTAACCCACATTTCCAGTTTTATCTACAAATGCATTTTTATATTAAGTTGAAAATGGTGCAGATGTATTCTAAGAGGTTCATATACTCCCAGAGATAAAATACTGCCATTCTCACATCCGGGAGAACGATGCTTTAAATTCAGATGCTCGCTTTGCTGATTTGTTCGACATTATCCCGAGATGAAACACGAGCTATACAGAGAGAAGGAAGATTGGAAGTAAAGGAGAGAAAGGAAGCCTGTGTTTCCTTTGAATTCCATCTTTAATAGACTCTCCTCTTTTGTTCCTCTTCTTTTCCACTTCTAGCCTTGTTCCCTCAGTCATCCCGTCTATTATTTTCTCTATGTGATCCTGCACCCACTCAGCACAGAGACACATTTGAATGTGGCCTCCACCGGGGCTTGCAATAACATGGTATTTAACTACTGTCTTCATCCTCTCGCTCTCTCTTGTATTTCCCTCCGTGTAAACCCTGCCCATCCCCTTGCTCAGTTCCGTCGTCGATGCCCTGGATTCCCGGCTGCCTCTTTTCATAACCCTCACTTTCTCTCTCCAGTCTGTCTTTCTCCAACTCGCTCCCGGCCTTTACAGCCTGTGAGGTCAGCTTTAGAAACGTGTGTGATCTCTCACTCCTTCTCCTCTCTTTTTTCCATAACTGCCTCACACGTTCTTCCTCTCCGCCAGTTGTAAGCCATTAACCTTTCCCCACTTTCAACCACTCTCTTTTTTCCTTACCAGTCTGCTCTGTATATCTACATGCCATTAACACTGCCCTCACTCTACTCACTACACTTTCCCTTCCCTTTTTTAAATCTCTCTCTGTTCTCTCTCTCTCTCTGGTTTTACCCCTCTTCTTCTACATCATCCCTTCTGCGTCCTGCTTGGTACTCTCACTCTCCTCTGTCTTGTTATCTCCCCCTCTCCTCCCTCCCTACAATGTAGTCACTCTCTAATTGCTGTCTCACCCCTGCTGTGTTCGGACCCGCAGGCTAAATGATTTCTACAGGGAGAGTAAGAGTGGGAGCACACAAAAAACACAGAGCTGTTTGCAAGAAGACCTTTTTTTTCAATTATTATTGATGAGTTCCTTGTCAGGAGGTGTGTGTGTTTACAGTTAATACTGCCCCCCCCCCCCCCCCCCCCCCCCCACACACACACACACACACACACACACAACATGTGTGTGTGACTGTATGCCTCTCCACTGTCTCCTTTCTTTGGTTTCTTCACTTTTAACAGAGTTGTGTTCTTTACGGTTTTGAAGCATGACTTACAAAGATCCAGCATTTTGTGGTGTGTTTGTGTGCAAACATAATGTGGATTTTACCAGCTTTCAACATAAATATGTATTTACAATTCACATGTGTCTGTGTTTTCCAGAATGTGGGTGTAAGTCAATCTCCAATCTCTCCCATCTGCATTCAATATTTGTCTTACATAAATGTACAAAAGTATGTACTTTAAGTTGTAGGTTAAAGAGTTCACTTCTGGTTGATCAGGTGAAACTTGTGGTTGTTGGTGGTAATGCACATTTATCAATCACTGATGACAGGAAACGCTCTTTGAACAGCTCCTCTGTTAGGAATACAACAGAAGAAGATGAGCAACTGGTGCAACTTGTCTGTTGATCTTTATAAAATGCTGTAGCCGTACCTGTCCTGACACAAGTATGTTTTCTCTTCAGAACACCTGGGACCCACTGTTTGGTTTTTCAGACTGCAACATTATGTGATACAGGAGTACAAACTACAGCAATGTCTGAATTTGGTCCAGTATGTCCATGAGTTGTTCCCTGTGAATTCCTTGTGTTGTTGAGTAAATACTTTGAATGCTGTCTGATATTATATAGAGGGTCAAAGGGGAAATCCACCAATTTAGCCATGTATAGTCATTTTCATAAGGATGCAAGAGAAAAAAAGAGAATAGTTAAAATAAATCCAGCATAGGATGAAATATCCCTATTGTCAAGCTCCAAAACACTGGATACAGGATACCACACTTTCCATAATTCATCTTAACAGTGCCTTTGGTTAGATTCACAATTCAAACTCCAGACCCCAACTTTATAGCACAGACTTTCTGATAAAAACTGAGGTCTCAGGCCCAAGCTGAGTTATATTCTCATACTTTCAGAATGTTCCTCCATTTTTTACAACTGCTTTCACAGGTTGATCTTCATGTGTAATGCAGCCTAAGAAAGATAGTACCATACTCAGTATCCTGAAATGCCCCTTTCACAGTATCATCTACTAAAATGAATCTATATTTTCATATTGATATTATTTGTTGATATTTTTTGCATGTGAAATCTGTAAAGTAACTATAGTTTTGAAATAAATGCAATGGTGTGGAAGAATAAAGTAAAATGAAATAGAAATACTCATTAAGTAAAAGCACTGCACCTCAAAAATTACACTTGAGTAAATGAACTTAGTTACTTTCCACCACTGGCTTGTAGCTAATGAGGAAAGGGCTTTGCTAGAGTGAGCATCAGAGAAGAACATAATGTGTGCGCACACGTACACAGTCTCAAACACCAGCACTTAACTTCCTCTGACAGCCTCCTTCTCGTCCTTGCATCACACTGCCGACTTCCTATGAGCGCTTTCGCAATATCATGTGTGCGCACGTTGCACCCAGAGGCGCCGCGCAGAGGCACAGGAGTTATCAATAACAGAACGGTCAATAAGCGAGTTATTTATATATCTTTAGATGCCCTCAGGCTGGAGGAATTCTTTTAACTGCATTTTGCAGAGCAATTTTCAGTAGCGAATGTTAATGAATGATTCCACATAATAAGAAAGCTAAATATATGCTACTCTTGGAATTGGTTGGTATTGTTCAATGTGTCAGAAGTTTAAATTATTTAATTACTGTTTCACATTGATATCTACACATTTTATATTCATACTGTGCTGTTGTGTCATGTGTGGCAAATACAATAATGTTAATTGTGTAATACAGGCATATTTCACAAACTATGAATTATGTATGTTAATGCTGATGTTAATGATATGCTAATGATGATGATAGCCTAGGTCCATTTCCTGTTGCACTGGTGAATTACATATGCATATTCCCTGACTTGCCAGGTAGCTCTTGCACTTACGTTTTTTATAAAGGTGAAACAGGGCAAGATGGAGACGTTGGAATTTCCTCACAGAGAAGAAGAAACTACTATATATGTCACGTTGTCTCCCTGCACAAGGTCCCAACGAGTTTGCATTTCAAGAGGAGAGTGAAGGGGAAAGAAAAGCTAATCAGAAAGGGGTGTTTTTTTCTTAATCCCAGCTCTGCTGAGGCGCCTTTTCTCCTGAAGAAAAATCTGTGTTTCTTTCACACTGCCTCTGCAATCACTTGAAACCCCATTACAGACCATGTGACAGCATCAATTAAATTCACAATTATCATGGGGCAGAGACACTCTAGCGTGAGAAAATATAGTAACACGGCATCGTCTGCAAGTCTCTCTGTGTGTGCGTGTGTGTCTTTGTGTGTGTCTGTGTGTGTGTCTTTGTGTGTGTGTAAGGGAGAGACAGAGAGAGAGAGAGGGCTGATGGAGAGCAGAAAACTGAGTCAGACAATTCACTGCTCAGAATGTTTCTTGCCCTTTTTGGCAACTCTTATGAACCCGAACAATTCTCCAAAAACAAGATGCCACAGTAAACAAACACTAAGATCTTTGACAGTATAAAGATGTTTCAAGGGCCACTCCAACAACAGCGAATGAACAACTGGTAACTGATTGGCTGCTTGTTTTAGATTTCATACTAAACGAGCTGTTTTTGATAATTCTTCCAAAGGATCAGAGAAAGAGCTTATAAATATCCCTTGAAAATTACACTGGGTGCTGCCACTGTGTCCACAAAGTTGGCCCATAATTCATTATCAGTTTAGCAGCAGAGCCTTTGTCTCTCATTGACATCACAGATTAGAGTCTTGGCTCTTGTTTCCAGCTTTAGTATAGATTTATCCAGACCAAACTGTCCGAGATCACACAAAAAGCAGCACGGATCAGTTACTTTGGGGCAGATTTTTAAAGAGCCCACAGTTAAATACAGAATCTCACCTTCAGATGTGCATGGTTTGTGAGTCTGAATATGTGCGTGGCCACGATATAGTCGACTGCAGGAGAGACACATGCTGTGAATCACAGGCAACAGTGGTTGTGGCTGATTGAGCCTGAATTTGGACTGTGTTGGACCTGGCAGGTGGAGCTGTTCTGGCCTGTACAGTCAATTCCTTCACGCTCTCCATCACAGCTCTCTCTATTAAAGCACAATCAGGTCCCTGATAGGGGAAAAAAACAAGGAAGCGTGTCCACATTGATCTCTCCACCTATAGCGCCGGCCTACACTGGAGCAGAGCAGGAGATTAAAAATTCATAAGCGTATTAAGATCTATAAGAGCATTATTCATGTGTGCTGTCACTGTCTAAAACAGTAGGGTACTAATCATACGCATCTCTAGCCCAGCACACACACACAAGCATGCAGCCACAATAGCTTTCTGGGTGTACTCCAAGTGTCAGCACTATCATATGGGCATGTGTGTGTGGCCTGGCGTTGTTCCCTCCTTGAGTGCCATACAATGTGCTGGCATAAATACCTGCTTGACACAGCAGATTGGCACTAATGGCTTTACACGCAGTGCCATCTGTAAGCTGGACCATTAGCTCTTGCTTCTTCTCCATGGCCACTAACAGTGCTTCATAACATTTGGTTCAGACTATCATCAGTTATGTGCAAAAACAAAAACAGCCAAATTGAATATTGGCTAATCATCGATGCACTCAAGGAGGCTGTACATAAAGGCTCTGCCCATCTGTGTGCACCTGGAGATTAAAATCTAAACACACAAAGCAATTTGGGCCATTTTGTCTATCTAAGTGTCTAAGTGTGAGACACCTCCCACTGAGCTGAAGCTCTTAAGCACCAGCCCAACTTTGAGCGCTCACACACACACACACACACACACACACACACCAACTTCTTACTCTGTGGCTTCCAACAGCCTGCAGCAGTCACGCAGGGATCATTACTATTCATTTGCTCAGCAAACTGGCCACACAGGCTTATAAATTAGCTCATCTACCGCAGCTGGGTACTGAGACAGTTGGCGCATGCTGAGGACTGAGAGCGCAGCCATTACAGTGCGGGGCTCCGAGACACCTTCTGTCCAGTCAACATGACCTCCTCCACGCTCATCTGCTCACTCTTTCAAAGGAGGAGGGAGTGTGCTGTTGGGAACTGGGGGTGAGACATACCCAGTCAATGATTCTAATAAATTGCATAGCAGAGCAATAGGACTACAGCCCTGTGTGTGTGTGTTGTGCTGAGGGAGAATGCGGTGATAAATCCTGTCAAACCAAGTGTAAATCAGTCCGCAATGAAATAGCATTAGCGGGACCTCTGACCATGAGGGAAGAGCGTTGACAGGTCTGACCTACAGTGAAATGAGGGAACACTCAGACTACTCTTTCCTTCTGCCTTAGGGGAGGATCAATGGCAGAAGGAAAAAGTAAAGCTATTAATTCTCCTGGATATGTCAATTCCCATTGGCGGGGGCAGATTGGTAGTGATCATGACTAGCCCCTTGGGCTGATAGGAGCTGGGGCTTTTGTTGCGCCTCAGTACACCATTGATTCATTGAAGTTTTTATGGCTACCCGGAACCCACCACATCACACTGGAGCAATGTAAATCAATTCCAATTGCACGTTTCTAACAATGCACAAAAAAACTCGGAGCGTGACTGTGGGGTTAAATTATGCTAATCACCTCTTGTATAAGATGTGTACCTGAGTGGAGGACCTAAGGTTAAATAAGCCATGTAAAAGACTTGTAACAGTGTCTTAAATATTCATAAAACATTCATAAAATAGTTCACAGCCCTTGTAAATGATGAATGAAGTTTTTCTTTTTCCTTACCCGTCCGATGAGCACAGGTTCAGGCCCGGCATATTCTTCAATCACAAAGAACTGGTTCCAGATCCAGCTCCTCCTGCTGCGAGAGCGCGACCCCTTCCCCTCCATGCGCTCACGTGGCTCCTCTTTCACCTCTGACTCTGCCTCTTCAAACACAAGGCCCTTCCCGTTTTCTAGATCGACAGCTTGCATCCCAGCGTCTTGCATGTCGTGGCTCCATTCGGGAGCTGGGTGCAGCCTCAGGACATGACTGCTGTTGACAAGTTTATTGTCTTCATCTGCAGGGTACTGAGCTGTGCTGGGTTCTGTTTGAGCAGTGTGAACTGACTCTGTTAATGGGTCTCTATGGGAATCTGCTGCTCTGTTCCCTGGTCTTAGTCCCAGGTGTTGCACTGTCAGCATGGACGAAGGAGAATCATTTGTTTCAGAGGGAACATACAGTGGGAGATGTTTTGTCGATGTAAATGGTGGTTCTGTTTGGCTGATCATTACTTCTTTCTCGGGGCTAAGGCTGACTTCGCTGCGAGGTGTTGACAGCGCACGGACGAGGTGTTTGCTCTTGCTATCGCCATTATCTAAACCCTGCATTCCCAAGTTGTCCTGCCCTTTACTTAAAGCTGGCTTGACTTCACTTGGCGGATTAATACGAGTGTCAGCACCCTGGTCTCGATTAAGATCTGGAGTGGTGACTGGGCTTACATAAGGAAATGCAGTCTGATTATCAAATCCAGTGTGAGACTGAGTGACAGCCATATCTTGTCTCGGTACTTTCTGAGCCTCTAACTGTCCATGATTAACGTCAATCAAATCTCTCTTCCTGCTCCGGCTGCCCTTGCTTGGAAAGCTTAGGCTGGGAACACTCTGCATTTGGGAATTGACGATCCTGACTAGGTTCTCTTTTGACAGCAGCTTCAGGACCCCGTAACTGCCAGTGAGGTTCAGCTTTCGGTTTGAATCTATGCTGAATCCTTTTCCAGGCACACCTGTGGTATGGACACTCAAGTCAGGTCTGCTCCTGGATCTGGATCCTGATTTAAACCGGGTCTTATTGGAGTGTAGATCTGGTTTGTGATGGATTGTGAACGTTTTCTCTGACCTCCCTGTTTTGGTAGTCTCAGCACTCTTGGTGTTGTTCTTAACTTTCTTCACATCCTGGTTTAACTCCTTGTTAGTGGCCAATATGTGTGAAGTCGCCTCCTTTTTATTGACGGAGTCAACCTCACGCTTGGGCTTATAAGGTTGCCTCTCCTTGTTAGCTACAGATGGAGCAGCATGATTCTGCAATATTTTGGAATAAGAAAAAGCCCCAGTGTCACCCGCCTGTTCATGATTAATCAGGTTTCTAAGAGTCACCACAGGCATTGCATTTGCATCCACGCTTGCATCCCATTGGTCCACAGCTCTGCTCTCCCCTAGCTTCACCATGTGCGATCCACCCACTCCTCTCCTCCGTACAATCTTACTGGCCGAGGCACCTCCTACAAGCCCCTCCCACAGGCACAGGGAAACCAATAAGAGCAGATTTCTGGTAATCATCTTGACTTGTGGCGAGGTGTCCTAATTTAAGTGAGGTTTGCTGAGAGGCAGGCCTTGTTTTCCAGTTGTCTTCATTCTCTCCTCTGTTTTCCCTCTTTTCATCCCCCCCCTCCTCTCACTCTCCCATTCTGTGCCCTTCACACTGAGCTGGAGGGCAGGTGTCAGTCACTCCTTCTCTTTTTTTTTTTTCACGGCGCCTAATATCTTCTTCTATCTCACCAAGCCTCCCTCTGCTGTTTTTTTCCCACTCCTCTTGCGAAGCGTCTCATTCAGTTTCCCACCGAGGGTTGAACACCCTGAGAGAAAAGATAAAGATAATTAAGTTAAAACTTTAATCATTGGGCTGCGTTAATTAAAAGTGGAGCGGCATAGACAGGTAGGAAAAATCGCAGACAAGCAGGCAGGACAGACCTTTTAACAGAGCAGCAATCACATTTTCACAAGCACAGAGGGCTTTTTAGGCCCAGAACACACATCCATTTATACCTACATAATGACCCAAGTATTTTTTCTTACATCTATTAGATAGAAAGGGACAAAGTTATCATCATACTATTCTACATGGAGAAAGATAGGATAACACTATTAGAAGCCGCTCTGAGCATTTATTAGTGAGAACGACTGTCAAGGATTTCTGACTGCGGTGAAAAAAGGGACTGGCAACAATATGAAACTAGCATTATATCACTTTGATGCCTGATTAATTAGTTGGATTAATATTATGCTTTGATCAGTCAGTTAGAATGTCAATACAGATTCGAGCCGTAGATGCAGATGCACTTTGTTGTGCACAGCGCCTTGAGCGATCTAAAAGGTTCCACAGCTCGCAAGCGTCTCACTCAAGCTCTCAGCATGTCTCTCATGCACTCAAGCCTCAAATGGAAAGCCTACGCCAAATCAAAATGTCAGATATCAATCAGTGTGCTTGTTTTAAGATAACAGCGGGCATACTTCAGTAGTATTTCAGTAACATCAGCCTACACATCTGAAGTCAATAATGTGACTATTTACCAGATTGCATTAATATAAAAATCATGCATGTTTAATTCAGAAAACTACAATTTCCAAAGCACTGACAGAACTAGACAGATTTTAAAAACAATTGCCAAAATCAAAAAATCTGACTGATGTATGACATTTGTCATTAGAAATCCCCTTTTGCCTGGTAAATACCCACATCTTTAAAATTGCATGATCCAGGGCTGTAGCATAGGCTTTCTGTTATAAATTTGAGGCTTCAAGCTCAAGGATGAAATCATGGGGTGGGGGGGGGGTTCGATCCTAGCTCCTCGAGTTCACACGTCCAAGTGCAAGATACTGAACCCCAATTGCCCAAGATGGTGTATGTGTAATAGAGTGCTGTATAGCACTCTATGAATGTGTGTGAGAATGGGTGATTGCGACTCGTGGTGTAAAGTGCTTTCAGTGGTTATTAAGGATAGAAAAAGCACTATATAAATGCAGTCTATTTGCAATCATCAGTGTTATTTTCTTCAACTTAAGGGAGTTCCCTCCAGAGATGCAGAGGACATTATACAACTACAGGTTGAATTGTATTTTTAATGAGTAACTTCATGTGTATAATTTGTGAGGGGCATTACATTTTCCTGTGGACAAAACTATCAAACTCTGTAAAACTCTATTTCATGTTTAGATATTTTGCAAAACTTGTGTGTTATGGGTTAAGTAGTGCCAGTTTCATCTTGTCCTGTGCAGCGTGGTGTGGTTTGTCTGGGTGTATGACACTTGCTCCGCTGTGGCGCAGACAGACCCTGTCAGCACATTCACTGGGGCATGACTGAAGTTGGGATGTTCCTCCTGGAATACTTTTCACCCTTCTTTCCTTCAACTTCTCCTCAATGTCCTCAAGCTTCCACTCCCTCTCTCTCATCCGCTCTTTCTATAAGCAAATCCTTTTGATGAACAGAGAAGGAAAAAAAAGGATAATCCACCCCCACCCCTCCTCCCTCCCCTCGTTCTCTTTTCCCACCTCTCCCACTCACCACCTGTCTCTTCTTCAGCCTATCTATCTCTCTAAATCTCCCTCTATCCCCTGTCTTTAACTCGATATTGTTTTAGTATCCTGTCCTCTCAGTTGCTCGCTCCTATCCTCATTTCCCCCCTCTCATCTGTGTCAATCACAGGCTTGTCACAGTGTCCCTCACCCTCTGTGCACTTTGAGGCTTCAATCAATCAGCCAATCTCCTTCCTCGGCCTTGCAACATTGGAAGTGACAGGTGTCTAGCTGGCTACCATCTTGACGACAGGCTACAACACCATAATTGTGCATATAAATCTAGTCATCAAATGATAAAATGCTGCGAACAGGATGTATCCAGTAGTTACAGGAGACTCGCTGCAAAATGCTTGGACAGATTTTACAGAATAAGTTATATATAAATGCCACAGAGGCCATTATAGAGGATATGAGGCTGGGTTTGGCCGCGTGTTATCTCAAATGTACAGCATGAGGAGCCGATCGGGGTGAATTCAATGACAGAGCTCCTCTCTCTCCCAGAGGAACTTATCAGCTGGGAGTTTGATGGCCAGGCAATCATTGCCATGGGCACCTTGTTAACAAGCCTAGGGCAGGTGGCGGGATGCAGGGCTGAATATCAACATGGCACCGTCGCCAGCTGAGCACAAATTTATAACATTTTTTGTGTGGGAGGTTCTGTCAATGTGAGTTTTTTTTTGAAGCTCCTAAGCAAGAATAAAGGCGCTTTTATTCTTCAATTCTTTTTATCTCTGACACCCATTTTCAAGGCCGAAATTTCACTCAGAACAGAGTTAAGGCATTTCTGTACCATATTGATCTGTGTCACAGCCTTTCACATTGTGCCGTGCACCTTTGGGGAGAGCTATTGTAATGACATTAACCTGGGTGCGTGTGCCTGTACGGCAGTAAGTGAAGATAATTGGATGCTCCAATTTGAAGCACAAGGGAGCTCATATTTCCTCATTAGACTTTTATATAATGTAATACAGCAAAATTGTTGTTTTCATCCTAGGGGAACCAGCAAAGATCAGGATGGGATTTCACCCATAGCCTTTACATATGGTACCGTGATTTCAAGTAAATGAAGATGATAGGGTGCTACACTTGGTAGCTCCAGGGAGCTCTCCACCTAATTAGAGTTCTGTAAAATGTATAGTTGTGGTACATTCTCAAAGAGTTTAAACCACGTGATTACGACTGTACAGTGTTTCTTTGTAAGTTCTGTGCACCTAGAGTAACTTCTCAGTGAACTGATTAATTAGGGCCATAAATATCTTAATTAATTTCCCCTTACTGGTCCCATCCCACCTAAAACTCAAATGATCTTTTGGATCATTTGCATTGGAGGCAGATCCTCACCATCGATTGCAAGCTGTCACCAACTTAACGAGACTGAAAATTTTAATTACGATTCACCTCCTTGCTTGCTGTCTATCTTCTTTTTCTCTCGGTAGCCCTCCTGTCGAACAGGCAAACACAGAGAAGTGCACCGCCACAGCAGCAGCACGCCCACATACACACACCCTCTCCACAATGAACAAACACACGTATGCTGCGTGGCTTCAAGCCCTGTTGACAAAACACTCTACAGAAAAAAGACGTTTATTTATTTACTGATGCACATGCAAAAATAAATAAATAAATACCCTGGACTCACAATGCAACATTCATCCTCCCTCTGAAATGCACATTCATGAAGACACACAAACATCCCTGAGCACACACTGAAATCCTCCTCTTACCACTGATATCTGTGGGGGGGGAAGAAAAATAAAGAAAGCTCTGGGGACAGCCTCTGTGGACGCAGTGAAGTCAAAGAGAAAAAAAGGGAGCAGTCTCTCACACCAGGAGGGAAGAGAAAAAGCAGTCACCCCAAAAGAATTAAACATGGAGTAACAAAGGCGAGCTCCAGAAAAGGAACAGAGGAAGAGCAAGGGAAGTTTGGTGGAGTGGGTGTGGGTGTGAAAGCATGTGTGTGAGAAGAGGATGGGAGGTGTAGAGGGGCAGCAGGAGGGGGGTGGGGTGGGGTGCAGGGCCTCCTTAGAAGACCAAGCAAGTAGTTTTTAAGTGCAAAGCATCGTAAAGCAGCTCCGTCCTCGCCTTGAACCTTGGCAGATAAAAGCAGAGCTGTCAGTGAGCGAGGAGGTGAAAAGCAGCTGAAGCTCTTGTCTGTTAATGTATGAATAACTTCTTCACCTGTGTCCCCGGTCTTGTCTCTATCTCAGCCTTACTGATATACTGACAGCAGGTGCTAACCTCCCTTGGGAGGATATATTGCACCAACCTATGGACATGAGATAATTCCCCAGAAGCTGGAGGTTAGCAGAGGACGAGGAGCGAAGCAATAGAAGGTAAACAATGTGAGAGTGCCAGCTTTACAGTAAAAAAAACAAAACACTGGTATGAATTTATAGTTTTGCGTGGCATAAGAGCTGTGAAATTCAGTCCACTTATGGGTGGCTGTTTGCCTATTGGTGAGATTAAGACTTAAAAGACTCAGTGTAACAGAGCAGTGACAGGGGGCTTTGGATTTGCTTGGCTTTCAGCTAGATCAATGGGGTTACATTAAATGGCAAGAGTCAGAGGCTTGTAGAACATCCAGCAAGAACACTGCATTTCAAAATGCAGAATGTGCACTAAAAAGGGAAAATATGAGAGACAGTCTCTTTAAACGCCATTTTTACAATAAGATGCAGGGCTACACATTCAAACATCCAGCTATTCATAAATCCATTCAGCAACAGACAGAACAGCACATTTTGTTGAAATATTCTAAAAATACATCTGAAGCACACCACTGCTGGATAACAGGTCAAAAAAATAATGTTTCTACTTCTCCCTTAAGGTTTGCACTGAGAAGTCTATGTCCTGTACTAGTTTCAACTTTTCAGAGTTAGCTGTATTTGGGCTGTTGTGCTAGCATGAGTGGTAAACCAGATATTTGGTCCTTTAGTGAAATGTTATTACTATTTTGTAATTGTATTAATTTTGTGTTATACCATTTAAAGTCTGGCAATTTTCATGTCAGCTGTGTCAACCATATTCCATATATCTCTAATCTCTTAATCTAATGGGTAATATTATAACAAGCTAACGAAAGTCCGGACTGTTTTTAGTTATCTTGCTGGCAACTACTGGGTGCAAATATCTAGTAACATCTAATATCTACATATGAACTAGTTTGTGTGGTGCAATCTGTTTTAATATATGGATGTATAAATTTCTTTCTACACTTACTTAATAAATATGTAATAACCATGGTAAGTTTAAACTAATGAACTTAACATGATGCAGCCACTTCCAGCCCTACTATGCAGTGCAAATACGAGCTCCTCTGCTGTTGCTTTATCTTAGGCTACAGTATATAAACTGCAAGAGCTGCCATAAAGATCAAATAAATCTTGACAGGAGACAGTCCAGAGAATCACAATGCCAGGAGACGTGCCAATAGGTCACGACAGGGACAACATTTGTGGCCCATATTTTACTGCCTTGGCAAGGGTTCAAGTAGTTGAGTCTGATTTGTCTGGTCATAAGGTAAAGTGCTGGCTAAGAGTGCGTGGACATACCAACTGTGACAGCACTGACCCACTGAATGCCTGTGATTTACTGCTATATTCTGCCCCTTTCAAAATGATAAATTATGCATAGATGTCAAAGGCAGGACTTCATACCATGCCAAGCATCTGCTGTATGCAATAATGAAAAAATATAAAATTGCCTGATTTTACTCAAATTTTCATTTCCTTCCCAATGTATGAGAAATGGAAATTTGTCTCACTCACACTGTTTCTGTCAACTGACCAGTTTATTATTTTGCTGACACACTTGAGACAGACGATTCCAAAACATGCATCTGCAGTCTGGTGCAGACTTTCTCTCTTTGTGTTTTATGAGACATCCAACATTGAGCGAGTGGTTACCTTTAGTAAAAGTAAAGTAAGGCAAACTGGTCCTGGGGGAGGGGCCAGACTAAGAGCGGTTCAAAATAAACACCCTGATGAATCAATATGTTCAAGAGTTGGCCCCCTCGCCCGGACAAGGGAAACCAGGGCACCTTTCTGGAGCCAGACCTGGGAGGGGAGCTCGTCGGTGAGCGTCTGGTGGCTGGGCTTTCGCTCATGGCCGGGCTCAGCCCGAACAAATTACATGGAGCCGCCACTCCGTGGACCTACCACCTGCGGGGATAGGCATCGGGCAGGCAAAGGCAGGGCCCCAGGTGTGCTAACACCTGGTGGCGCAGACTAGCTCTAGGGACATGGCGGGGAAGGAGCCTGAGCTGGTGCAGGAGGTGGAGCGGTACCAACTAGATATAGTTGGGCTCACCTCTACACACAGCATGGGCTCTGGAACCAAAATCCTGGAGAGGGGCTGGACTCTCTCCTTCTCCGGAGTTGCCTAAGGTGAGAGGCGCCTGGTGGGAGTGGAGATACTCACAAGCCCCCAACTGAGCGCCGCAGTGTTTTCCCCTGTGAACGAGAGGGTCGCCTCTCTGCAACTGAAAGCTGCGGGGGGTAAGGCTCTAGCCGTTGTGTGTGCGTATGCACCGAACAGCAGCTCGGAGTATCCGGCCTTCTTGGAGTCTCTGGGTGGTGTCCTGTCTCTTCGAGCACAAAGGTCAGGGGAAGTTTTTGTGTCTGCAAGCTATCTGGTTTGAGTCAGTGTCTTTCTAGGTAGGTGCTTAGCCTGCCTTTTCTGAACGGTGAGTCATCAGCTCTGGGTGGTGTCCTGGAAAGGGTGCCGGCTGGGGATTCCATAGTTCTGTTGGGGGACTTCAACGCTCACGTGGCCGACGATGGGGAAACCTGGAGGGGCGTGATTGGGAGGAGCGGCCTCCCTGATCTGAACCTGAGCGGTGCTTTGTTATTGGACTTCGGTGCTAGTCACAGTTTGGCCATAACGAACACCATGTTCGAGCATAGGGTGGCTCATAAGTGTACGTCGTACCAGAGCACCTTAGGCCATATGCGGATACAGGCGGCTGAAATGAGTTTCCTCCGGAGGGTGTCTGGGCTCAGCCTTAGAGATAGGGTGAGAAGCCTGGACATCTGGAGGGAGCGCGGAGTAGAGCCCCTGCTCCTTTGCGTCAAAAGGAGCCAGTTGAGGTGTTTCAGGCATCTGGTTAGGATGCCTCCTAGGAGACTCCCTTTGGAGATCTTCCGGGCACGCCCAACTGGGAGGAGACCCCGGGGTAGACCCAGGACGCGTTGGAGAGATTATGTGTTTCTTCTGGCCTGGGAATGCCTTGGTATCCCCCAGGGGGAGCTGGAAAACGTTGCCAGGGAGAGGGACGTCTGGAATGCCCTGCTTAGCCTGTTGCCACCGCGACCCGATTCTGGAATAAGCAGGAGGAACTGAACTGAACTGAATATATGTTGTAATTTGAGTGAAAAAGAGAAGAAGAGAAGACAAATATCAAATTGGGATTATACGTGATGTGGGAGAGAAGAAGTTGAAACTATAAAGGGAGAGCTAGAGGGTAGTCAACTTCATGAAAGTGAGGTGAACTTCTGCTGAGCTGAGCTGAGTATTGAGCTGAACTTGAGCCCAACTTCATAATTGAATTATTTTTTTATTTACTCTTCAATACCACACACTGAATAATTTAATTTCTCAGTCAACACTAGCCACCACACCAGCCCAAACTGAAACAGACTTGGTCCAACCTGGTCCCATCCACTGTGACTCTGAAATTCTAACTACAGTATAATCAGAATATAGCCCAGCAAATGTAATATGTTTTTCTGACTTAATATACCTCAACTCCATGTCAGATCCTGATATATACAAACCACTGGACCTAAAACCAAAGTTAAAATAACAAATGTAGTTTAAGGTAACAGGGGGAAACCACTTGGCCTCAGCTGTGGAAAAAGATGTTTATCACCAAAAGAAGTTTCCTCCCAGAAAACAACTATCCTAAATTTAATTTATTTATGGTCGTATCTATTTTTGAGTAGCAGCACCCCATTTTACATAAAGCACTCAGGTTGATTTTATCTGACTCGTTACAAGCACAGTCATTTTTCTGACTTATGAACAGCAGTACTGATGTGAAATCTTGTATCTTTTAATGTAACAATGAAAGATAATGTTCTATTCAGGCTGATCCTGCTTCTGACTACATCATATGGATACAACCAATTATTATAATATCACTTAACTATAACAACATCTGACATCTCTCTACCTTTAGGCCTTTGTGCTGTTTCTCTGCCGACAACTTTTAGGAGCTGATCAGCTTCAATGATCTTCGAGCACAAAGGTCAGGGGAAGTTTTTGTGTCTGCAAGCTCATCTGGTTTGAGTCAGTGTCTTTCTAGGTAGGTGCTCAGCCTGCCTTTTCTGAACGGTGAGTCATCAGCTGCCAAAGCAGTTACCAAAATTACACCTGATGCCTATCAAGCCTGTCTCTCTTCCTCTTCCGCCTGACTGCATGTGCAACATCAAAAAGCTATCTGATCCTTTCAACACACTGCCTGACATTTCAGCAAAAGTCCTCGGGAATTGCAGATGGACTTTGTCATCCCAAAGCTGTGTGTGTGTGTGTGTGTGTGTGTGTGAATAGTATCTGTAAGTATGCATTAAGATGTGTGTGAGAGAACAAGAAATGATTTTTCATGCAAGCTGTTAAAGATGGTTTGTAAGAAAATTTGCGACTGAAGGAGCCCATTGGTCTGAACTCACATATCATCTCAGTGAGCCACAAAGCTTAGGTTAATAATCAAGTTAATAAAAATAGTTCTTTACTGGAAAGAGGTGCTTTACTGCACAGCACTTGAGGATGTTTTGTCAGAGGTTTAATTCACCATTTCCCTCCACCTCTGCTGTTTAACTTTCAAGGTCTTTCCTTTCGACAGGCACTGAGGCTGGACAAGAGGCTGGTGAAGAGGGCACGGTGAGGTGGGAGAGGGTCGTTTCAGAGATGAATAAACACAACACAGCCAAGGTTGGTCGGTGATATTATGTGATGCATTGCTTAAGAGGAGATGACACCTAGTAGAATAGCACCAAGGCTATTGGCCAAGGAGAGTGAATAATGACACTCAATATTCCACCTTAATCGGCCTGATTCTCTTTTCAATTTACATCTAAGGATCTTTTTCATGTTTATCTCCCATCCAGCCAGACGGCGAGTGAAAGGAGGCAAGATCGAGCAGGTATACTTTTAATGGATGTCTGATAGGATCAATAACCCTCTGCTGTGCACTGAAAACTTTCTCTGAATGTGCTCTCTACAGGTGTTCAGGGTTTTGGTTTCCACTAATATTCCCTGGTGGTGCTAGTTGCAAAAACAGATGTGTAATATTTTGACATTGAAAGGGTGTTTGTTCAGTTTGAGGAAGCACCTGAGGGATGATTCAGACGATCAAAGAAAGTGTTTGGTTTCGATTTCATGGTACTACCTAATGTGGTTAACATGGATTTTTGGTGCATTTCTGTGTATACCTGGTGACTGCAAACTTGACAAATATTCCTTTTTATCAGTACCAGTCTAAAGCCAAACTAGCAACTCTGTGAGGTTGTATTTAAGGCATCAGTATGCTTTAAACAAACTTCTTATCATATTGTCAAACAGTACAAAACCCCTCTGCATCCAACAATTTTTGTAACTTTCAGAAACCAACAATCTGATAAGGATGTCCTCTTCACGCAGGAATATGCCAGGTTTGCAGAGGTGAAAATGAAGGCCGGATCTCAACTACTTTCTTAAGCTCTGTTTTCATTCTACTTCTGTCACTTTCTGTGTGTACAACCTAGTGCAACACCACGAATGCCTTCAAGGAGAGAAAGCGGGCGTTGTTATCCCCATTCCAATGATTCATCATACTCCTTCTATGGCAACAGGCATTTTGCCCCAACTTCAATTGTGGCCATTAAGAGCAGGCAAAAACACTTGCACCTGTAGACATGGTCTGTTCAATATTGTGTGCCAGTGGAGATAGTAGAGATGTTCCCTGGGTAATTTCAACCTGTTGGTGCTGATGAAAAGTCAAAGGATATACAAAGTCATAAGCCCCTTTTACAGAGATTGTGCCATACTGGCATTAAGAAGACCCTTGATTACACCGCCTTTGCTTGTTTACAGGGAACCATACAAAGCCTGTGTAATGTCGGCATCATGGGATCAGAGGTGTAACATGTAACACAACTGCCTTGGTGTCAGTCGATGTTTGTTCCGCCATGCTGGCTCTTCCTTTTTACACAGATGTCGATTTGGCTCTGTTACTACCTCTGCGGTTGGCTTAAAGGTGGGACTGCGTTCATACCTTTTATACAGAATGGCAAGGCGAAATTACAGCACAACATTCCTTCCTTGAATAGACTGTATTAAAGGGGCTACTCAGTCATCCTCTGGGGAGCATGAATGTACATCATGGCATGCCTACAGCCTTGCTGCTAGCATGGCTAAAAGAAAAAGAAGAAAAACACACACACACACAGAGAGAGAGATTTTGTTTGAAACCACTTCTCCCCCTAAACCTAAGCTAGGCTTGAAAAGCACTATAGTGCAGCTAAGCCCTCTATTTCACAATATACAGTATAGCAGTGGCCACCAGCCTAGAAACTGGCACGACATAAGTATTCAGTATGCATATGAATGCAAGTGTTGAAAAGGGAAAATCACTCTTTGAGGATGAGGAGCGCCAGATAGACATTGCTTGGTACCGAGGACTCACCATCCCAAAAGGTTTGGATACACTGATATAACATTTATCCATGTAATTCATGCACTGAATTATAATTTTCACTTATGTCCCCTTGGTCCCACTTGAGGTCCCCTGGAGGCCCCTGGCCCACTCTTGCAAGAGCTGCCGCTCCACCAAGTAAAAAATATCACACAGCACTCTTCTTGCTCACATCTATTCAACGCTGACTTGTTATCAGTGTTTTGTCAGAACTATCTATCCCAAGGATGTTGTTGTGTCCTGTTCCCTTATCATAGCATTCACGCCTCTGCTGCGCTAGTTGAACGTTGTGTGACCACACGGGCCTGGAAGCCTGTACTGTCACAGCTGTTAATCCCCCTCATTGAAGTCACTAAGTCCCAGCCTTATTAGCATATACACCCTCTCCCCTCTTTGTGTGACTTTCATGCTCCCTAGGTCTTCTCCTGCTCCTGCACCATAACTGACAGTATATTTTTGTAATTCTAATGACGTTGCCCCAATCTCAAATGCATTTCACTTTTGTCTCTCTCTATTTGGGTCAGTTTGTTGTTTTGTTTGTTTTCCAGCAGCTCAGGCAGACAGAGCAGATTGCAGCACGTTTAAGTCGCTATCTCTGGCAGGTTACGGCACGGGGGTCACCTTGGGTGAGGATTGGATAAAGGATGTGGAATTAAAATTGAGTGCTTTGTGCAGCAAGATGTTAGGCAACATCCAGTAAAGCATCGTTCATGCAGTAGTTGTTTCCCTTTCAGCTGGGCATTGATCAGCTGAAACGACGTGGGCACACAGTTCACTATCTTCCCATTTTTTAGCTTTCCAGTAATATTCGTGGCAACGTTGTTTTTATTGAGACCTTCTTCCATGATAGTTCAAAGATGTACAATGAAGCAGTGGGTGTATATTGAGGGAAGATTTCCAAGCTGCGTTTGCCTGTCTCAGTGGTGTGTTACAGGGCGATGTAGGAGATCAAAGTTTGGCAGTGTTATATTTTCAGGGCGATTTTTTCTGTGGGGCGCATTCATGCTGTGTAATGTTTGGGATGTTCTGGCGCTGCTCCAGCACTGGGACCATAAATTCTGTTTAGGACTTTAGGGGCAGACTGGCACACAGACGCACATGAAGAGAAATATCCTCTCAAACACACACCATCACCTCACGCCAATCCCTGCATCAGACAGAAATGGAGTTGCGGGTCTCTCATCCGCCTTCCAAGGTCATCTCTTTCTTGGTGTAGGCGCAGTAATGATCCCACCTCCAGCGCGTGAGGGCACATAGGTGGGAGCCGAGGTCGGCCCCCCAACCTGTCCCCCGGAAACCCCTTTTTCATTGCTTAGGGGGATGGAGATAGCAGCCGTCAGACGATGAAGACCGCAGGGGAAGAATCCCCTCCACTCTCCTCCGCCCTCTGCCTTTGTCTCTAATGTGGAGCGAGGATAGCAGGGGCCGCTGTGTTTAGAAAAGCCCTGTGTTTCACCCATAAAAACCACATCTATGGCCGTGGAGAAGCTTACACTGTAATCCTGCATGACGGATTGAGTCTGCCACTGCAGCACTCTCCCCCTCTTTCTTTCCCTCCTCATTTTTCCAACAGAAACTTCTGCGGGCGTGCTTGAGCGTGTGGGCATGTACATTCGTCAAAGACAGCAGCGTAATGTGTGTGTGTGTGTGCGTGCGCGGGCACATATGCGTCCGCATAATGCATGTGTCTATGTGCGCTGTGTGCATTCCCTCCATCACCCCTTCTACCCTTAAAAAAAATGTACGGCAGCCTATAGCTGTGTCTGTTGAAATTCTGCATCAACAGTCAAGAGAGAGAATAAATAGATGTCAGTGGCAGGGAATGGAAAATAGGTTTCCCTTTTTGCAAGTAAAAGAACAGAATGTAAAAGATACCGTCACACAGACTTGCACAGTACAAGAGAATGAATCCCAATGGGAAGTCTCAGTGAAAGCGAGTCGTGGAGAGGTATATAGATGACCTGGATTTTGTATCCGTACTCCCATGGCATGGATTACTGCGCACTGGTAGAAATGCCCTCTGATATAAAGGACATTTATATGCTCATGGATCACTACTATTAGGACCCCTTTGAGCCTGATTTGCTCCTGTCTTTATCTGTCCATCCTCTTGTCACTCCAGCTCTTTGTCTCTTCCCTCTTTCCCTGCACATTCACTCTGTGTTGTCGTTTTTTTTCTTTCTTTTACCTCTCATTCTGTTTCATAATCTCTCTCTCTGTCTTTCTCTCTCTCTCTTACTCTCTCTGTCTCTCTCTCTTTGGGTATTAGGCATTCAAAGATCTTTCTGTGGCATGTGGTAGAAGTTATCACCCCATCTCTCTCCCTCCCTCACTCTATCGCTCTAATCTTCCTTAATCTTCCAGCCCAGAGTGAAGTGAGAATTAGTTTCTCACTCTCCCTCATCAATCTCTTGCACCTCCCTTTCTTCTACTTCCCCCTGCACCACCACCACCACCCGCCACTATCACCCCCCGCTTCTCTCTCTCTCCTCTGGATCATCCTCACCAGCTGCTTTCTTAATCCTCCTTCTTGCTCAGTTTGTCTCTCCTCTTCTCTCTGGTCTTTCCTCTCATTCAGCTTCATGTCATCAACAAAACTGCAGAGGTCATATCTGCTTTGCCCTCCTGTCTCTCTCTCTCTCTCTCGCCTTCTCTTTCCATTTCCACCTCTCGCTCTTGGACTTTTTTTTTCCTTTCACGCTCTCTCTTCAAAAGGCTCTTGGGACTTTTGCATTCAACCCAGCCTGTTAACCCTGAGCCGTGTCCTTACCTGCTCACAGTCTTTTGTGGGCATAAACTCAGAGGGAAAACACATGTTTAACATCTACTATCCAACACATAGAAACCATTTAAGGAGTCGGGAATAAAATAATAATAAAAGCACTTGTATTTAAGGCCATGTTTATGAAAAGTTCCATTCAATTTGGCAATTCAATTTTTTTTAAATAAAAAGAATAAATGTATTACATGTTGGATTATGTCCTATTTTTCAAAAGCCGCTTTTCATTTTTAACCTTTTCAGGGTTTGCGTTGATGAGTTTTGCAGATTGTACTGAGTTGCACTCAGACTCCCCCTCTACCCCTCAGAGCTCAGAAAGCACTTATCAAAACCATCAACAGCAGCAACAGTGTACACTGTTGGCAGACTACAGCACCACAGAGAGGAATTAATAAACTGAGTTAAAGGCCAGCAGTGGAAACTGTCCCATTCAGCACATCACCTCACAAATCCAAAATTATATCTTTTCAACCACAACTTAATACAGTCTCTCAATACAGAACATCATGTTATGATTAGAAATACATTATGTACGATTTTGTGTTCTAATTTCCCACCTTGTTCCATGTCAGAGCTGTGCGGGGGAAACACTCATTTTGTCCAATGCACACCTGATGTTATTTTCAACTTTAAAACCCCAGTGGAACATTTTACTTAAAAGCACAGACTGAGCTCAGCAGAAGCACAGGCACAAATGCAATGCATGAGCAACCACCAGTATAATTAGGTGCGGTTTTAAAAATCTAAATATGTTGCCTTTTTTTTCTCCAAGTTGTGCCAATGAAAGTCATTTGTGACTCTAAAAAAATTCCTTACTTAATTAGCGAAACACCTTGGCCACAAGTGCTACAGAGGGAAAATAACATCCCTGTGCACTGAGTGCTTCTCATGCTGGATTCTCTCTACAGCACTGTATAATTTTCACTTCCAGATCTTACTAATAACTACACTGTTACATTCAACAAGAATAAAGGCCATATTCACTGAGCTTCATGGTTGAAGAACTCACTACCTTTCAAAGTAACGCCACGCATTTTCACTTTGAATCACACTTTGATTGGACTCATATACATAAGCCGGTGCGCCACACTAGAGTACACCCATTTACATTTTAAACTCCCAGTGGATGGAGAGCGACAAATGAATATTAATTCCACTATTTCTCATTATCAGGGTGGCATAATCATGATGAATGCTATCCTGCGTGGAGTAAGCCTTCAGGGTCAAAAAAACAAAAAGCAGTAGTTAAGGCAGAAAATACTATAGGTTAAGAATATATTTCAAGAAGACAAAACAAAGCAAGACTGAAGAAAAATTGCTTTTCAGTCCTGACCTTACCACTCACAGTGCCATTGAAATACCATTCAGTGCTGAACTATGAGCTGCTGCATTTCAAATAAAACTGAATCAACAGCCACACTAGCAGTTCAGAATGGACAGCCTTGAGCTAAATACTTATGCTCACAATGACACTATCAGCATGCTGATGTTACACAGGTATATGTTCACCATCCTGTTTGAGTTTGTTAGCATGCTAATTAGCTCTAGAAAATTAGCTAATTAGCACTAAACACAAAGTACAGCTGATGAGAATGTTAATAGCTTCGCAGTTACTTGGTTATATATTAAAATACTGGGCAAATTTAGATGTTGACCTGATGATGCTGCCAGATGAAAAGTCAGGGGATCACCAAAGTTATTGCAGTTCACTCTAAGGGGAATGTAAACATCTGTACCAAGTTTCATGACAAAACATTTAATAATTGTTAAGATATTTCACTAAAACACATAAGTGTCAGCCTGTAGAACCCTGCTGCTAATGTAGCTAAAAACACAGTATGTACATAAAGGTTCAGCTAGAACAGGCTACATGAGCTGTTTATTGAACAAATATATACAGTAATAATCTCCTCACAATAATAGCACATGTTCCTCTACTTCAGATAAATATTCCAAATCCTGTTTGTGTTATAAATTGTCTCCAAAGACCTTAACACTTGATGCCAGACCTAGCTACTAGGCAAAATGTATCTCTTAGTTCCCGTGCACTCAATCTGTTCTGTAGAAAACATGCTTAGAAGAGAAACCTTGAGCAAAGCCAAGGAACACATGAGAGTGGGAGACATTAAGAGTCAGATAAAGGCAACAAAAGGCATTAATGCAGAGAGCAAGGGACGGTTAAAAAAAAGGAGATTAGCAAGAGTGGAATAAACAGATAAGGAGAGCACACACGTGATGAAAAGCAACAAAGTTAAAGAGATAGTAGGACAAGGGGAGAGACTGACGTTTGGTAATCCCAGCTCCTCCTCCTCTTTTCTGCCCTTTTCTTGGGGAAAAAAAGAGAAACGGGGGAAATGAGATGAGTTAAGGAGAGCGAAAGATGGATGAGAGATGAGAATCACACTGAGCTAAAATTGATAAAGGCTGATTATGGTGTAGATGAATGCTGGGTCAGGTTGTTGCCTTAATCAGGAGTGGATTTGCCGGCTTCACGGTGTGTATTAACACAGTACAGCTTGAGGAGTTGGGTTAATTCAGTGCCAGATGAGTGTTTCAAGAGAGAGCTGTGGATAGTTTGTGCTGCTGAAATGAAAAAAGAGAGCTGGGTGCTAGTCATTAGCATGCATGCAACAAAGCATGAGAAATCACATTAATCGCAGGGAATGCTAATGACAGTGATTGGCATAATCACAGCAACACGGGCGGAAGGGGTGAGACAACAGGAGGTCAGCCATTTCTGTAGTTATTATTCTTTCATGTTATTCCACCCCTGCTGATGTGGCTCCTCGATAAATAACGGCACTTTGTCTCACATCCTACTGCTGATGATGGAAGTTACGACACCGGCCCATTAATCCTGATGATTTTGGCAAATATTGTGTTCTTATAGTCTAATTTAATACTGGCTATCAGTTTTGAAGTAAACCTGACGGGCATTATGACTCAACACCTGCCATCCGACCGCCATTGCTGCTTCCCAGTTGGTTCTATTTTTCAGTCCTCCCTTATTTATGTAATGACTGGATTGCAAACAGGCTTTTTTTTTTTTTTTTTTATGGCAAAATGTGCGTGTGTGTGGGCAGGCATGAACAGACACGACTGAGAACAGCTACCTTAATAAAATGGACTGCAGGTTGCATTCCCAGTGGCATGGTGAGCCATATCCACAATCAAAGCACCAACTGTATACTAAGGATCTCCACTGTGGGGGGAGACAGAGCTAACACTGTAACTCACCAAAGTCTAGCTGGTAGAGGCATCTGTTCAACAAATCAGCAAGCCACAGTATGTAATCACGCTTCACACCACGCCAATCACTTCAGCCTAATTTATCACTGCTATGGAAAACAATCTTAAAAGTGCCATTAAGGGAGCAGAAGAGAGGAGGAGAAAAGACAGAGGGAGGGGGAGGAGGCAAAGCTGTGAGAAGGGAGACAAGAGAGAAACGAGGCAAAATGGGGAAAGTAACATTGTGAACATGTCCAAAAGGGCTCTGATTTGTCTAAAGCTCACCATTCAATCTTGGAACCGATGGAGTGACTGGAGCTATCCTCTTGCCCCTCCCTCATTTCATCCTCCTCCTCCTCCTCCTCCTCATAATCGAGGCCCTATCTTCACCATTTGAGAGCAGAGCTCAAAGTCCCTAACTGCTTCTGATAGCGCAACACCGCAAGGAGAGGGGAGAGCATCAACACCATACAGGGGCGGGGAGAGAGCAAGATGAGTGGCAGAAGATGGAAGGCTGCAAACAGAGGGAAGGCAGGCAGACAGAAAGATTTGGCCGAGGGAGAATAACAGGGATTGTGTGGTAATTGAACTCAGTCTGTTGGTCGATCAAATTCTCTTAATTAAAAGTCTAAATCCTCACTTTAAAGCCCCACTTATAATTAACAGCCTGATCTTCTGGCTCCCCCCACCCCTCACCTCGAAAAAGAAAACAATTTAAAACTTTTGCGATTTTTATCAAACCCAGCTTAATTAAAAATTCCAATGTTAATGGTGCAATATTGAGGCAGACTTACTTACTCATTAGCTGTTGGTTAATTGATCCTAACGGCAAGTTTACCAAAGGGACGCTAAATGAAAACATTATCATTTTACCTCGCTTAATTGCAGTCTTAGAAAGAGTAAATAAAAGGAATTTCTGGATGTTTGAGATCATAAGAAAAGTGGATTTCAGGAGGCCTCTGTGGTTTTGTCTCTTAGGGTTTGCAGTCGTTTTATAGCACTTATAAAAGGTTATGGGATATTCAATATTACACACCCAAACAATGTGAGTTAGAGAATCAACATAGGGTAAGTGGAGTACCAGAAGCAGGATGCTGTAATTTCTGGTGGTCAGATATCAACATAGTGGAGTTGAAGTTGTACCCACCCTCCACTCAGACCCCAGCATAAAGCAGATAATTCACTCATCCATCAAACCCATTACTCAAGATCCATCATAACAGCTCCCAACAGGAAGACTGCTTTTATTCAGAGCACCATAACACTCACAACCTCCTCAGTATTAACTTTTCTTGTATTTCTCAAACAATTTCGAAGTTTTATTTCTTCCTGACTCTGTCTCCCCGCTGCTCTACCTCGGTCGGGGATCGCTAATGAAAGGTTGCTCTCATGAACATGGGTGAGACATATCAAGGGTGTCTCGCCGCCCTCCGTGAAGTTGGCTATAAAAATTCAGGGGCAGCTGTTGCTGTCGCCACCGGAGACTTCCTCTGTCATTAAGCCACCAGGTGAAGTTCGTGCACCTGTCTTTTTCCCACTCTCTTTTCTCCAATTGTTCATTTCCAAACATTAACACCTATCATATTCAACCCCCTACCTCTGGCCTGGTCTCCTCCTTTCCTGGCAAAAGGCATCAGAGCCCTACCTTACTTTCACCCTCTTTCTCCAGTTCATTTCCATCTCCTTTCCTTCTTTCCTTCTGTTTTTAAATCAATTTAGTTTTTTGCTCGCGTCGTTGAGCATGATTTGACCCTGATTGGTCGCATTCCTTCTCCCACAATTTTGAGCGGAACAAGGTGCAGATGCTAAAACCGGGATTTCAGTTGTTTTTCGTCTTTTAATGCCAGCAGAGAGAAAAGGCATCGAAAAGCATGCAGCGTTATTAACATGACTGATGATGTCAAGAAGTGATCCCAGACCTGTCTTCGCTATGTTGTTAGCATGTTTGCAGCGCATCATGACAATTTGATTAGCAGCTTTGGATGTGGTTTATTGTGCAAGCAAATCAAGTCTGTCAAGAAGGGGGCACAGATTGACTGCCAACTCTTGTTGACTCGCAAATTCACAGTAATAAAGGAAGCATGAGCACACTGAGACACAGATCTATACTCTGCAAACAAACGCTTGAATTAATGCTTATCCCTGTACATACATGTTGTGTCCTGGTAGCAGTTTGTTGTCTTTTTTATAGTTTTTGCTTTCAGATAGATGCTGCTTTTAAAGGACTGTTCACTGAAATTACAAAATATTTTGTCACTGACCTCTAGTTGTATCTAGTCGGCAACAGCTTTGTTCTATAAAGCAAGGTTTTGAGATGACTGCCTCTGTCACTACACAGTGAAAGTAAATGGAGTTGTTTTTGTGGTGCTCGTAGCATTGAAAAATTCAACAGCAGTCTTCCTCCCAGAACTCTTTTGAGGCAAATGTAAAACTGACACATACTGTATTTATACCAACCCGCTTGTAGAATCCACATCCTGATCTAAGCATCATAATCCCAAATATGACTATGACAAAGCAAAGAATAACACACAACACAGTTAAATCTATTCACCTCCACTGTATTTCGGCGGAAGCTGAAACTTCAGATATCACAAGACTAAGTAAAATAAGAAAATAAAATTCTCTCTTTCTATTGGTAAAGTTCTCATATTATTTGAATGAGCCAAACTCTTTAAAAACCTGCTTATATTTCTTTTGTGTTTCCTTTTTCTTCACAGGCCTCTGCTTTACAACCCTCATTTCTTCCCCTTTTCTTCCCCACTGAAACAGAAATGTTGGTTAATTATTTATTCATCTCTCCACCAATAAAATGTCCTGTCACCACGCTTCCTCTCACGCCTCGCCACGCCTCCTTGAGAGTACCCCTGGGCCACTGCCACACTTTCCACTTCACCTCATCTCTCCCACTTCCTTCCCCATGTACTGTATGTACCCCACACCACCACCACCGCCTCGGCCATTTCCTCTTTTTCCAGCATCTCATCTCTCTTTTCTACCAATATTCACTCCCACCCCTGGCCCATCCTCTTTTTTTCCAACCTCCCCACCCACCTCCTGATCATAAGACTCGCTGCCAGCGGCCTTTTTCATTCAATTAAGGCCTGAGTGTTGCTGTTATTGTTACCACTAATAATGAAGGCCCTACGTCTAGCTTGCTGCCAGGCTGTCACAGGCACGATCATCAATAGGCGCCATCCCTCATCTCCATCTCCGGCAATCACCGGCCTTATTACTATCATCTGAGAGGAGAGGAGGGCACACACGCACTGAGGCGCACACACATACAGACTGTGGTGTGTGTGTGCACAGACAGAATGAGACAAGTAGGGGGTGGATGGATGGATGGAGAGCCTGAGGAGAGGAGAATGAGAGAAATGGAATTGGAAGACAGTGGAGGGGAGTGACAGAGGAGATTTGTGTGTACCTAAGCATGTGTGTGTGTGTGGATAAAATGCTCATTGGCTGCTAGGTGGGTGTGTGATGGTGTGTGGGGTGACAAAAAAGTTAGAAGGAGTAATGAGATTATTATGTGAGTGTGATATGTGCATACACAGCGTCTGTGCGTGTGGGTGGATATATATGTGTGTGTGTGTGTGTGTGTGTGAGAGAGAGAGAGAGAGAGTGCATGGACAATGCTGGAGTGGCAGGCAGGCAGGCAGGGAGAGATGCTGAGTGTGTACCCTGAGAGTGAAGGCCCCTGGAGGCTGTTGTTGCATTTTGAATCCAGGACGCACACTGACATGAATGTAATTGGTGGAAACTAGCTTGGGTTTGTGGTTCCGTGGAAATGTAGACATAGTAGTCCTCTTACTATGTGTCTCTCTTACTTTGTCTCTCCTTATCTCTTTCCGTCCTGCGCTGCCTCCATCCACTTTCTGGCTCCCTCTACTTTTCCCTCCTCCTGTTTCCTCGTCTTGTTGATTTTGCTTTATGTACTGCCGAACCTACTCATGTGTAAGACAAATTCCCTTTGGAGCAATTAGAGTACTTTTCACTCCTGTTCTCATTCACAGTCCCACCTCCTCTCCCTTTTTTCCTCTCCAGTCTTTTCTGTTTTGGTCCTTGTCGCCTCAAATATTTGTAGAGCCTTGAGATGGGTAAATGTGAATTCTCATACCTTTCCTTTGACCATGGCCCACTATATAAACTCTCCTGTTTCTACCGCTTAACCTAAGCTCATACAGTCTTGACCCATCTCTTTTTATTATGCCCTAAAACCAACCAGTGAAGAATATCTCTGACATCACATCAGGATTCCCTGACACACTTTATACACAGTGCCATTAAAGTTCACAAAGTTTTGGAGACAAATAAAAGAAGAGAAAAATATTGAAATATTTGGGTGAAGACTGAAAAGATCTTGACCTTAGCATGATAAGGTTATATCTGCTTTTCCTGTCAGAGTCAAACAAGTTAGAAGAAATGGTTGTGAACAGGTTCCAAGTCAAGACTGTTGCACTGAAATGTCAGCATGCTGGATCATCACGATGTCAAGATTAAATCCAACATCTGCATTCTTCTTTTTTTTTTTTTACTATTTTCCCATCTCCTCGTACATCTCCTCACTGGGTTGTCTGATGTCTTTACACAATGAACCTCCTTGCCAAGACTGAAATATGAAGGAAAAACTCCAAGGATGAATTGTCAGCACTTGTTTCTCTATTTTTTCAGAAAAGAACTCTAGTAAGCAACTCAGTCATTTCCTAACTGTAAAAGCCAAGACAGCCCATTGCTCACGCAGAAAGGTGTTGAGTTTTTTCACTCCCCGACCACACTCATGATAAATAGCAAATGAACTGAGTTGAACTATACTGGTCTCACGGGCCTAAACTCTAAATATTTCCAGACCAGCATGAAAAACTTCCTCTCAACAAGGGCTGTGACTGTAGCCGCACTCCACCCGCCTTTTTTTTTACCACACCCTGCTGAGAGCAGAGGGCAAGGGTTAACTTTCTGAACTGTACCGTTACTTTAATATCTGTAATTACCTCTGGTTAATACGCCCGCTCAACCTTCTGTCAGCAGCCAGAGAGAAGCTTACTCTCTTAATTCCGGCTCTCAAGGAGTGTGTCTTCATGAGCCAGGTATAAAACGCTCGACACATTAATACTGAGACTAGTGAGGCAATGGAAAATAATTGCTTCATAAACATGTTATGTACAGCAGATTCACTGATTGGTGTCAAGCTGACTGATGAGTGAGGCAAGTTAATATATGAAGCCACAAGAAGGCAAGCTGTGAAGTGCACAAGTTGCATAAAGAGCTGCAGAAGAGCAGCAGACCGCTATCGAATGTAATGCATACAAGCGGCTTAAATTGAATGCCCCTGTTTAAAAAACATAGCATACATACATTTGTACCTTAAGTATGAATGACCTAGAGGCACTATGTCTTCACAACATAGTCACACACACACATACAGCAGTATGTCTCTAACCTCTGCTGTGTGTTTGTGGGCTGTGTCTCTGGAAAAGTGATAGGTCCCTGTCTGAGCTGGAATGAACCCAGAGTTATAAATACACACTGGGAAATATATCCCTGAGATAAAATGATACAGAAGCAAGTCAACTGCATTGCTTCCATTTATTACAAACTTTCTGTTTATGAAAGGGTTTAGTGAGACAGGAACTCAAAGCCTTTAAAGTCATTCACTTTTTGGAGATAATCACCTGCCAGGCAAGGATAATAGGGCTGTCTGCTGCGTGACCGAATGACCTATCAATAGATTCTGATTTTATACAACACAATCTGGAGTGACGGCTAACAGTTTCTGACCTTTATTATTTATCTAGGGCAGCTTTTTGCTGAGGTGTATGCTCTTTGTACACCCCTGCTTCACATTCATACAATTCCATATATTCATGCCCGAGCGCCTAGTACAACCACAGACATCCACTGTTACTACCCAGTAGCTTCCACTGGAGCATTACCGGTCTACTTTCCTGACTTTTACCGGGCCTCCCCTCACCAATAGGCTTTCATTCACTCACGGATTTCTCATTTTCAAAACCATCTTGTTCACATTCAAAACTTGTGAGGCTGTCATATGATCATGTATGCAGCGCTTATTAACAGACAAGATTAAGGCTTCGACGGAGTCACAGTGCATCACAACGGGCAGTTCCACACTGAAAAGGTTCTATCTCGGGGGCACGATTAAATGTGGTGCTGCTTAAGGATAAAGACTCTGGAGATGGAGACAATGTGAACGTGTGCCCAGAGGAAGGAGAAGTAGAGGCCTCAAGGCCAAGGTGCATGCTGGGTTGCAATCCAGCCTGCAGGTCACCGCAGTGTGACTGCTCAGCGTGTGTGAAAGCTTGGACTAAAGCCCATTTTCCTTTCTGCAGGGCTGTCAGACAGCACAAAAAGGAGCCTACAAAGTCCCCACTCTGGTTTTCAAAGTCTGGCAAGAAAATATCCCTCATGGCAAGAGGTGGTTATAGATTTAACGATAGTTACAGGATGACATTTTCAACTGCAGAAGAGCAAATGTTCTTGACACAGTATTACCCCGCCCACAGTGTGAGGACATAAAAGAAAATCCTTAGTTTCCTCCTGAGATCCCCACTGCCTCCTCTACACTGCTGCTCACTGATTGGATGAATATTCATACTGTTCACACTTTAAACAACCTGATCTCAGTTCTACATATATTATACTACAGATACTCTATGTGTAGTGAGAATAAAGTTGCAGGAGTTAGACATTGTGTCTGTAATGGGGAACGGGTGTGTGTCTTTTTACACTCTCCCTACTCCTTGTCCCTGATTCCATGGTTCTGATCGTGTGACAGGCCCTGGGATGTATAGAGCCGGTGTGGAAATAGGCTTGGCAGACTACTCTGGCCTCACTCCCTTTTCCATACCTCCTGGGGGGCTTTGCTACCCCTCTCCCATGCCACTCATTGCACCTCAAGGTGGCTGGATAGTTATCCATCCATGCTCCACAGCTCTCAGCTCCCCCAAGGCCAGGCTGGCTGCATACACCGGCCAAGCCCCGGCTGCTTTGGAGAGGGAGAGCTGCTGAGCTGGGCTGGAGGTCTTCCTCTGGGGTTTGCAGGCTGAACTGAGCCAGGTGGTGGATGGATCCCTGTTAACCACAGGGCTGGCTGAGACACACACAGGCTCACAGCAAGACTTCCAGCATGTCTTCCTCATCTTCAGCCTCACAATCAGCTACACACCTCAGCAGCTATTGTCACAATGAAAATGGGTTCCATTTCACTGCAACTTAATTCAGGAGCAGTGAGCTTAGGAAGAGTTGAGTAATTAGAAAGGAATGAGCGCCTGATGCAAAATACACGGCAAAGAATTATAGCACAAAACAGCAGGAGAAAGTAGTACAGGATGAACTTTCTTGGCAAAAAGAATAAAATCCAGATTTATCAGTTTTTCAACCACAACAAAATTCTCAGCATACCGAACATCTCTCAAACTGGAAATTCTTCTGAGACTGTCTTTTTGTTGTTTCTGTCTGTGCACATGTATCTTCATCTGTACAGTAGTGGGAACTCCATTCCAACCTGTCTCTTCCAATTAAAACAACATGGGCTCCCAGTTGGACGGAGAGACCACAGCAGATAAAAGTGTGCGTCGATCGTCCATTTCCTGTCTACAGGGACCCAAGGATCATGTGGTGGCAACAACCGAAAAGAATCTCACCTGGTGTTATTTCAACCCTGTGTCTGGAGACACGAGACGACGTAGTACCAACGCCTCCGCCTCAGCCATCGATCTGAGGCTCTGAGACCTGGCCAAAGAGCTATCAACCTTTAAAGTGTCACTTTCAGAGGGAAATGGATTGCCGCGGTGGGAGGGGCAGAGAGAGAGAGAGGGAGGGTAAGATATCAAGGACAAATGACTGGCGAATTCAAAACTACCTCCCAGAAGCTCATCATTCATGACTAAACAGTCACTTGTACATTAGAGTGTATGTGTGTATAGACGGTGCATTTGATCACACTGAGTGTCCGATCCTGCTTTATTTAATGTCATCATAAACTGTGTGTGTGCATTCTAATATGACGCCAAGGGTAAGCAACACAAATAGGTATTGTTAACATCAATAGCAACATTTATGTTGAAAAGAATAGTTCAACAACAATGCAGTTATTTGCCTTCACCAAGTGTGAGATGAGAGGATAAGTTACAACTTTATTGTTGATTCTAAGGGACATATTATTTGAATTTTTGATCGATTGAAATCTTATCTCTGTGCATGAAGTACAGAGCTGAAACCTGACACATTTAGCCTCTAGCTTAGTATTGGGTAAAAATATGATGAAAATACAATACAGCGTGAGGGGTGGGGGGCTACCACTGACACGTGTAATTAAATGCATTTTATTTTCATAGCCATACAGCCATAAATATAAGCATAGAAACACCAGTCTTAAGACGAGTTTGATGTTGGATTATAGGCTGAACTAACTCCAGCTCTGTGCTTATGTAAGATTCATCATATCATTCAGACTGTTTAGCATGCTAACTGATTAGCATGCTAACTTCAGTAGAAGAAAAGAAGTGATAGACCCATTAAACAAATACATGGTTGCAGTTGATGCAGCAAGTTTGATGCTGCAGCTCTTCGCAGTGAGCTGCTCCAATTAATACTTTTCCCAAGTTATGTGACAGTAAAGAGGCATTTTAATGGTGTGGCTAAAGCAAGGTCAGCAGTTAGTAACCATTTTGAATAATGCATGAACACTCCCACAGCAGAATAACAGGTGTTATTTCTGTCAAAATGCTAAACATTTCCTCTCTTAATCAGCTTTTCCTGAGCCACCAGCACTACATGACAAACAAATTCTTTTTTTTTTTTTTTGCTTAAGCATACTTACAAACAGAATATGTGAGTATGATTTTTTAAACATGAGTATTCAAGCTCTTTAGAATAACTCAAATGATCTGTCCTAAAAATGACTTTATAATACAAACATACACATGCACGCATGTGGTCAAAATATAAAATAAGTTTTAAAAGTAGTTTCAAGGAAGCAGTGATTGGAAGTATCTGTTTTTTAATCAGCCCAGAACCCCATCTTGCCTTTGCTCAACTCTCCTTCTCTTGATTTAATGCCCTTGCCAAATTTAGGGTAAAACTTACTTTAGCCAGTGGATAATCAACGTAATTGCTTAAAAATAGTCTTCATCTCAGAGCAGTGTTTGTTTCCAACACTTGAAACCAGCTCAGTAGGAACTAAATGCACATAACATATTATCAGTCCTTTGCCACACTGCGGCTCATGGGAGGTATATGTGCAGGTGCATGGGCGATTACAAATACATTAAAAATAGTTTCACTTTATTGTAGGCTAATAATAAGAATGAATATGAAAAGTTTCTTTCATAGCTTTCAGCACAAGCTATCTAAAGGTGTAGCTGAGCAAATGAAGGAAGTCCACTTTTGTTTCCCCAGCCTGCATATGCACATGTACATCCGCGGCATGGGTACATGACAGCGCGGCCCATGCTTACATTATATAGAAGTTAGTTTGGGAGTTTCTTTACCATGTCTTTGAACCATGAACCTATGTGTTGAAAACTTGAATAATCTAACAAGAATGAGACTTCTTCTGCCTATATGATGCTCTGCTGACCTATTCTATGCACACAGTTGTTTGCAGTGCAGACCTAAGACCTGTCCTTCTGTTCAGTTTTTAATTTTAGCTCCTAGTATTAACTATGCTTCTGGCACAACAAAAGTCCATGAAGATTTCTTGGAAGTGTCCAATTTATGAAGGAGAGAAAGACGGAGGAGGACAAAGAGAGACACCTCCTTGAAGGGGCTCAAATCTAGCGAGCAGCAGTCAAATTTGCATTCATCTCCATAAAGAAGTGAGAGGGTGTGTAATAAGAAATGTCTACACATTGTGGATTTGGCAATTATTGTGATAGAGAAATGTTAAAAGTGAAGAATAATAAACTTTAAAATGGAGTGGGAGAATCAAGGTTGCTCAGCTGGCTTGGCTAATGGAAGTGGAGATATTAGCATGGGCTGCGGTTAAGGCAGCACTTCAGTGGAGTTGGCCTAAAAGGTGGAGTTGTGGCATTGTGGTGAAGAGAAAAGACCCTCTGGCCATGGGAACCAGTAAAGGACCTGACAAACACCCACACAGGCACACACACACACCAAGCAATAACGCAAACTCACACATGGCCACAAGCAGTGGAGACTGCACTTCATGAACCACACACACTATATATCTCTAGAAGTAAGACTGACATCCAAAGACCTGACAAGACAAGTCAAAGGGATCCAACGCCTTGAGGCAAAAGAGAAGAGAGGATGAGGAGAGGATGAAGAGAGGGAGCAAGAGGACGAAGGATGAAGGGAGGAGAAGTATTCATGGGGGATAGAGAGACAGTGACACTGGAGGAGATGAAAAGAGAAAGGGAGGCTAAAATTGGTGAAGGCAGGCAGAGGAAGTGGAGGCAGTGTGGGAGGAGAGATGCGAAACAACGGGAGAGGAGAGAAAGCGAACAGAGAGGTGGAGGTATGAGGAATGAACAAGTGTGGGAGGAGTGGGAAAGACACGAACACCAAGTGTTAAAAAAAAAAGAAAGAGCGAAGCGGAGCTGCATTTGGAGGTATTGAGTGAGTCCGAGAGAAGCTCGAGGAGAAAGAGATGTGTTCTGTATGCCAGATGAGAGGAAAAGAGACAAGGAGAGGAACTGTCAAGAGACGCTTGTGTGAACTGGGAGCGATGCAGAGAGAGGAAGTATGTATGCATTTAGATGTTAGTCTTGCATGTGCGCAAGGCCTGAGCGAGGCTAAAATATCCGGCGAGGGATGTCTGAAAGAGGGGGAGCGATAGAGGCAAAAGAGGGACAAAGTGAGTGAGAGAGATGGTGACGGTGATTCGTTGATGCTATCTGGGCACAGGGAGATGTGTGTGACACAATCTTAAATTGGAAATCGCTGTTTCAATCTCGCCTCACTCCGTGGCTACCCGCTCCACTGATAACAAGAGCAGCTTCCCACCTTATTAAAATATCCTGAGTGCAGTGGTACACTTAAGACAGCGAGAGGGGAGAAAAAGGGAAGGCGGGGAGGAGGAGGGTGAGGACAGGAGACAGAGAGGCCAAACGAGGGAGAGGAAAGAGGGTTATATTGACCGACTGGCAACAACAAACCCGAAGACAAGAAGTGAGCCTTAAAGCACTTGCACAGGGAGAAAGTTTCACTAGTTTTCTACTCCCTATCTCTTACCCCATCTGCCCATCATCTCTCTCCTAACCTCTCCATCTCAGCAAATCAGCCTCTTCCACTATCTAACTACCCATCTGTTCATTTATCACTCTATCCATCTGCTGCCTTATCATTCTACAGGTTATGTTCTCATTTAGGAAAGCTCTCTCTTTCTCTCTCTCTCCTCCTTTTTCATCTTACCTGCCACTCCATCTCCCTCTCTGCTCTGCTTGTTAATTTTACTCTTCAAATCCATTTGCTCTATCGTTTTGGCGCCAGTTATCTAGCCTTGCTATGGAAAGCCTGATAGCCAGTTGCTCTTCATCTCGCTCTTTCAAACTGCTTTCTGGCAAGCTGGAGTGCTCAGAAAGTGCTTTTGTTTCCCAGGTTTGACTAAAAGATAAATTATGGCCAGCTAATCACCAATCAGTGAGTGGATCAATTCGAAGTCGCCACAGGCTGCAAGGAATAGGTCTGCTTTAACTTGTCCCCGCCAAATAAGACCGTTAAAGTCTTTCCCTCCGCAATACACAGCTGAGTTTGAGACCGTAAGGCAAAGGATCGACAAGATGGGAAAACTAGACAGCCAAAGTACTGCAGGACAGTATAATCTCATCTACATGTTTCAAACATCATCCTTTTTATTTATTATTTCATGACTGCTGAGAAAGGAAACGAAAGCATGAGAGAGAAAGCCAGCATCAAGAGGAGAGTGTAAAGATAGGGCTCTGGCCTGTAATAAAAAATATTATGATTCCAGCCGGGCAATAAAGTGTCAGGCTATCAACTAATCAGACAGTCATTAGTTTCATCTGCTGAGTCCCGAGTCACTTTTTCCTTCTCTCTCTTCCTTATACAGACAGAGAGAACACAGGGAGTGAATGCTCATTCAGCTGTGAAAGAGACTGTGTGTGTGTGTGTGAATGAGTGTGTGTGTGAGAGAGTGTGTGTGTGTGCCCGCACCCACTACCTGCGTGCCTCTGTGTTGAACTGTGCTGGCGAGCATGTGTGGGTGCGTGCTCGCACCCATTACGCTTTGTAGCTTCTGTTGATGATCGCCTGTCATACCAATAAACTCAATGTGAAGGCCTAAATGTGAAAAGGGGTGGGTGAGTACAAAGGCAAAAGTCAGGGAAGTGGATGGGGAGAGGGGAAGGCAGGTGAGACTGACTGAGAGGGAGAAAGAATTAGGTGGACAGTTGGGAGACAGTCAAAGCTGAGAGATAAGATACTTGGATTAGCGAAGAGAGAGCTAGAGAGTGAGAGATGAAGAGGTTAAGATACGGAGAAGGGCGGTTGTGTAATCTTAGGCTTTAAAATGAGTTGGCGACTGCTGTGGTCAGAGGAGCTCTAAATTGAGATTATAATGGAAGGATTGTGGGAGAAATAGGTAGCGATACGGAGACACTAATAATGACAAAGATAAAGAGGTCTGCGAGCCCGAGGATCAAGACAATAGCTGTTTATGAATCTGCACGCTGGCTGATACTTAATCCCCCTTCAAATATCACTTCATTTAGTTTGAGCAGAACAAAAATGTACACAAGGCACAAACTCACAGAAATACATAAATAAAAAACTCAAGTGTTTGTCTAAGATAAAAGTCCTTGTCTCAGCAGCTGCCTTTGTACAAAATCAGTCTCAGAGTTGTAACCTGTAATACTTACCTCGGTAAACGACACACCAGTACACAGTCTGTTTCCATGATGTATGCAAATTGAATAGAAATGAGGAAAATAGGCTACAGATCCCAAAATAGCAGAACAAACAAGACAGAGTAATGAATTTAAATTGTTCTAGGTCCACCGCCATAGAGACGATTATTTAAACAAGAGAGCAGCCACTTAACACCGATCATTTGAGGTCTGACCAGTAATGGTTGTTTTAGCCAGAGCGCTCACAAACAATCAATAGACTAATAACCAAGGATATGGAGTTGGGTGAAGCCACAGAAATGAGTTCACTCGGGTAATATGAGTAGGACAGAGGTTAAACACCTATTAAAACTGACTCATATAAAACTTTTAAACATGATCTTTAAGGGTGCTTTCCCAACAAACTTGTTTGGTGCAGTTTGAACGCACATTGGCCTGTTTGGTTGGGTTCATTTAGGTGAGTATGAAGGCAGTCAGTCACCGTGGACATATTGTCAGTCTTAACTGAACCAGATACAATACTTTATCTTCTCTGGTGTCAGAGAGCTCGCCATTATGAGTATTATTAGTTGAAACTGCAAATGGACCTTATACTGTATATCATGAATGGCGATGAGCAGGTGGAGAACATATCTCTGGTTTAACTCCTTTCTCTTTCGGATTGATCAGGGTCCTCACTCTCAGATAGTCATGACAAAATCTGACGAAATAGAGGCAACACATCCAGATGGTCTGTCTTATGTACCACAGCAAAGATCATTTGGAAGTGGACCGAGACCCCCGTTTTCAGGCAGCCCAGAGTTCAGTTTACAACATTCACACCAGCCTAAACAAACTGCACCAGAGTTCATTTTAACTGAACCAGACTGTTAATGATGTGAAAGCCTAAATTCAAAACTTAAACTTCTATTAAATTCTATTGATCACAAACCATCAAGGAGGTGATCTTATAAGCTGCTTAAGGTGCTTTATCACCATCAACATCATCTGGTAACCATGGAAACATGTACAAGCATCATCTGAGTGAGCAAACTCTCAAGAGGTCAAACGACAGTCTGGGCCAATAATGCCCATAATAATTTACTTCTTTATGCTCTCTGTTACACCAGAGAACATTTGTATAATACATATTATTATATTCTCATATACATAAAGAGCAGTTCAGTTGAGAAGCTTACATCAAGCAGTTGACCATTTATAGTAAAGCTAGATTTGCCAGAAAAGGCTCTGCTCTTTGTGGGAGCACTCAAAGAATCTGAGCTGCAATAAGGATTCTGCCAGGACAGCTAATCGCCCCCCCATTAAATCTTAGTTAAATCATCAATGCCAAAAATATAAAAGAATCTGCAGCAGCAAATGGCATTGGCATAACTGAATCTGCAGAGTAACAGTGGGAAGTGTCAGTTATCATTGTGCTATATACCTGTAGTTGTCGGTCTGTATAACTTTGCATTTAAAGCACTTGGTTCATTTGGGAAAAGCCAATGTCAAGACAAAACTGACTTCAACCAGACTGAGACAGACAGATAGACTATCTAAACTAACATCTAAAAAACCAAGCAAGAGTAAATCTTGACGGTGTCAAAGAGCGCTTACTCTTTCTGATCGATGACCAGACCAGAGCAGAAAAAGGAAGGATGATTGGCATTTGTCATGGATTTGATCTATCTGGTCATCTCCATACCTGTCCCCCTGTCTCTGCGCTGCAAAGAAAAAAATGATCAATACAGCCGATCAATGGCTTCAAAGATTTAGCCTAAGCTCTGCTCCATTCTCAACAGGCTGTCATTCACCACTGGCTGCCCAGACACATCTTATTCCAACAGGAGACAGCTATTCACTTTCTGCTTTCAACTGTCTGTGGAAAGTAAAGCACTCCCTGTCGTCCATTCTGAAGGATTCTGACAAGAGGCAATGGTGTGTTTTCGGAGGGAGGGTTGGTGGTGGTTGTGGCGGCGAACGGAGCTCTCGATCGAGTAGGAAGAAAAGATGGGAGGGGGCGCTGTGGAGAGGCCTGGCTGTGAAAACAGACGCCTGCAGAAGCTGCGCTCAGGAAATCATCAAACAGCAGTTGGTTAAGGGTCTCTCTTGTTCTGCAGCAGTAAAGGGACCGTGATGATGTGGCACCAGGCTGAGCCGATGAATGTGACTTTTGGCTCTGGTTATAGATAGTCCCATTTTGTTCGACATGGGCCGCCTTTCTTCCACTGGCAGCGAGCTGAATGGAGGCTTGGCATTTGAAAGGAAGCCGAGAGATTTGCTGGCGGATTAATCCTTTCATTAGGGAAAGTGAGAAGTTAATTGCGGCAACAGCTGCATCTCTCATGTTTACAGGACTGACGGTTTAAACGCCATCCCTTTAAACGGAAAAAAGCAATTATCAATAAATGCAGGGCAATCTTGCCATGATGAATTGAGCTCAAATTAGGCTTTCTTCTTCTGCGCGCCACATATTCGGGCACAAACAGCCGTGTTGGCTGGCAGCACGTGGTCTTTTCCGGAGTTGAATTGTCACACAACAAAGATAAAACACTTGACTTTCTGCGATGAAGAGTTCCCAGGGAGAGTGATCAAAGGTGAGACGGAGTTGTGATTTCTAGCTGATGAGGAGAGAGGGGAGATGAGGAGAGAGAGAGCGCGCTGGGGAGGCAGGGAAGGAGGGTGAAAAGGGCTTTAACTCGCTTGTGCATACTGAGGGGGGAGAGGAGTCGGGTGTGTTGATACACTGCAGAACAACAACTTCAACAGAAGAAGAGCTTGCCAGAAAACTACAAGTCAAATTATGCTAGCAATTGAGAAACTGGGGCAGCGCAGTCGTCTACATCTAAAAATTTTTACTTTAAAACGAGGCTTGGAAAAGTGAGCAAATTCAAAAACAGGGAGGGGGAGGAAGCTGTGGAGAAAGTGGGGCAGGCATGGAGGTTGAGAGATGAAAGAGAGGACAGAAGGTAAAAGTAACACGATCGCCGAAAACAAGGGCAGTGGGGAGTCCGACAGCGAGACGGGATGGATGGAGGACAAATAACGCGGGGAGCACAGCGGTAGCGAGAGGAGAAAGAGGAACTGAGGTGCTGAGGAAGGCAGGGTAACATCCACCGTTAGAGCCGATCAATTTCCTGTCCCCTCAATAATAGATGTGACGAGCGCGGTGGGCTGTTATCTGTCAGGCTTGACCGACCGAAATACAATCCCCACTGGGAAACCAAGCACGCACACACCTATGCGAGCTGAGACACTATCACAACATTCAGATTTCAACACATACTCCACCTAAGCATAATTTATGAGCTAACCTTGAAGCACATGGTCGCAAAAGAAACAGAGAAATGGAATTCAACAAAAAATGGAAATCGTTTGTGTTCACCGAGGCCTTGGTGTCACCTCCATGGTCACACACTGATGCACTGATGTAAGTGATACTCTCATTCATCAGCTGAACTTTCTGTCCGTTTCGCACGCAGACATAATGCGGCTCCCACCTCCGCTTCTTTTCTCGCGCCCTTGTGTGGCGTCCTTTTAATCTCTCGCTCCATCTTTCATGGCACCCAGTGTCATGGCTCACACAGACGCGTTTTCCGAGGCCGCATTGCGCAGACGCTTGCGCTTTTAAGAGCTTGCAAGAGCGTGCCGGTATCAACACACATACACAGACACGCACGAGCACTAGCATCAGGTTACCTAACAGCTAGCGGGAGCATCAAGCAGACGGTGGAAGGCAGGCATGTGGAAGAAACCTCGGCATGACAGAGCATAACAGGAACAGGCTCTCACTCAGCCCATATCTGTCAGGACCCCCTCGTGTCGCTTTACCCAGATGTGTCACACCAGAACACACACACACTCCCTACACGTTTGCTTCATCTCCAGCTGTTCACCTTACAAATACGTGTGTAGAGGGTGGGGGGGGTTCACTTCAGGCTTGTGATAGCATGTGTATGAGTGTGTGCACCTACAGATCAGAGGAGAATGTGCACTCTTTTGTCTTCTCTGACAGTTTCCATATTGCGTGCGTCACAGCATATCTGTGCGGGTGCTTGCAAAGAGAGGGTGACAAAAGTAGAACGCTGGAATATATTAGTGTGTATGTTGGTGGGACAAACCAGGAATGAATCAACAACTGAAAACATGTCAAAACATGTCAAACACAATCAAGAAGTGGAGGAGCAGAGTTGATACATGTGATACACTCAATCCAATACCAAGGGTACACCAGGCTACTCGCATTTGGGAAAGGCATTTCAACTGCCCAACCGAGAACAAAAAAAATTCAATCTGGAAAGTGTTCAGGCACAAAAACCATAAAACACATGAGTCAGTTTGTGGGAGTCAGCTGAACGTCAGCGGTCTAGTCATCATCACAGCCTGTGATCATAGATGACAAACACTTGGACAGCAGGCAGAGTGGATGCTGCTACAATGAAAAGCATTGCATGCACAACCGCTGGCAACAGGTGAGCAAACATCTCAGTCATCAAGCACAGAGTAACGTGGTAATTACTGTGTTTGGAAACACCTATGATTTCATTACCTGAGGATAAGGAGAGATGTCAAGCAGCTATAGGAACAATCTGTTCCTGTGGAGCTATAGAGGAATTTGTGCTTGCTGCAGGCTTTTAAATGATGTATCATTCATGGTTTAAAACGTAGGGCTGCCGCAAGAGAGCTGAGTTCAGCTCAGAGAGATTTGCAACATAATGCAGGTCAGTTTTTACTTTCAGTAAAAATAATAACACATACTAATACAAATATATTAATGGGGGCTTCAATTTCTTGAAGAGAAATTTTACTACTATTACTATTTTTGATTTTGCACTCTACATATAAGCAAATCTTTGTTTGCGTATTTTGTTACTACAAAATTTTTTTTTCCAATAGTAAAAACAGTGTGCAAGAACCTAGCTGAAGTATACCTCCTTGGATCTGAAAGGTCAGTTTAGCAGAATTTATGCGGCCCTTCCTCAACCATGATAAAACAGCTAAGACTCTGTGGTATGTTTTGCTTATCTTTTTGTAGCGACTAATTATTCTAGCATCATCTATGATAGAGAGATCAGAGAAGAACCACCATCTGACATACCTCCATCTATACCACTTATCCTTATCTTTAAGGGTCGCGGGGGGCTGGAGTCTATCCCAGCTGACATTGGGCAAGAGACAGGGTACACCCTGGATAGATCGCCAGTCCATCGCAGGGCCAACAAATACAGACAAACAACCATTTACACTCACAATCTGACCTACAGACAATTTAGAGTCACCAATTAACCTGCATATCTGTGTACTGTGGGAGGAAGCTGGAGTACCCAGAGAGAACCCACGCAGGCACAGGATGAACATGCAAACTCCACACAGAAAAGCCCCTGGCAAACTGGGGGCTCAAATCCAGATTCTTCTTGCTGTGAGGCATCAGTGCTAACCACTGTACCACTGTGCCGACCTCCACAGACTCAGCACCTTCAAGGTGAGCTACAGCCTCAGGTCAAGGAAGCACAGACATGGCCAGAGGTTCAAACTGGTATGGCTCAGGACCTCTGAGATCTTCTGGCTCATTATTGTCCCCACTATGCATTTTTAAAATGTTCTGCCTGGGAGACAGGCAGAAAATCAAGGGTATACCCTTTATATATTCCCAAATGCAATTTGCATCGCACAACCTTTGCAACAAGATTAAATATATTATTGGCATCCAGTGTGAGCTGATGCGTAGTCAAACTCTCTCCTGACAGAAATAGATCTGTCAGTGTGTATTAAGTATTAATTCAGCCAATGGTGGCATTGAGTATTAACATTGATATTTAGTTGTTTTTCACAGCAACATTGGCCTCAACAGCCTCACACGCCCACACAGGTGTTGTTACTGATTGTGAGTAATTAGACCTCTGTTCAAAGCTGGGGGGAGTTACACTGAGGGTTTGCCGAGTCCACTGAACTCACTCTACTTACTGAAGGTCTGAAAAATGTAAGGTTTAACAGGTACGGGAAAAAAAATCTACAAAGAGAGGCAGAGAGATGTCAATCAAACACATGTAAAGCAGCAAACAGCGTACTCATTTTTAGAGAAGCAAGTGAGTCACTTGCACAGAGAACAACAGGATCTGAGGCAGTGGAATCTGTTTGGTATTTAGTCAAGAAATGTAAAATTGTAGCTATTATTCTTTTTCTGCAAAACAACCCAGTGTATTTCACAGATAAATCTAAGTATATATCTGCCCATAAGTACTGATGGATGGGAGACATGGGAGAACTGCCATTTAACTTCATTTCATTCTTTTAGTTAATTTTTAGCTAATTTTAGCTTTTCATTGTGTTCATGTTAGCTAATTTTTTGTTGGTGGCCAAGGTTTGTTTTGCTCTAACCTATCAGCAGACGGTGACACCCGCAACAGTTTTAAGTCGACAGCTGTGGCAGCCAGCAGCATTTCACATTTTCAAATTAGTTAAATCAATAGTTGTTCTTTTTTTCGCTGTTTTCTGTCACTATTTTTGTAGCTGCGCAGCTAGCTAGCTAACTATGTAGGAACAGGATGTCTTTGTTCTTACCAAACTGATTTGTCGACTGTTTCTCCAACCAACTCCTGACACAACAACACATCTATTTGAACTGCTGAATGAATCTGAGACGTGGACTGTGATTCAGAAGTCTGGAACCAGGCTGGGTGAGGACACTGCAGTCACTCTGTCTAGAGCCTGAGGTGAACCTGCTCTAATCAGCCATTTGAGTGAAACCACCTGTGTGCATCTACCATGAATGAGTGAGGCTAGGATGTAGGTCTGCATGGATATTATACAAAGCCTTCTTGCTTTTATTCATTTGCAGTCTGCTTTGTCTTTGTGTTCACTACAGTGCCATTTTTTATGCCCTTGACTCCTATATCCTGATCCAAAACTTCATTTGTAGAGGCTCCATTGAAAGCATCATAATTCAAACCCTGAGGACTGGTTTTTTGTTTTTGTTTTTGTTTTTTGTTTTTGTTTTTGTTTTTTTGTTTTTTGTTTTGTTTTTTTGTTTTCAAGTGTATCTGTTCTCACCCTGTGATACACTGGCAACGTGCCTGGGATTTTCCTGCCTTCTGCCCAGTGCATGCTGGGATGGGCCCTGGTAAACCTGTGACCCTGGGTCGGAATAAGCTGGCATGTTGAATGAATCATTGTAGATTTGATAGAGTAGTAAAACACTTTTTTATATTAGATAGTGGGATTTTATGTATCTCTAATCAACGTGATAGTCTGTCTTACATTTTGCATTACATAAAACATTATATTTTAATGCTTTCCACACAACATGAGTAGAACAATACTAAAAAAATATCTCATTAAAAAAATCAATTATACATCAATTACTAGTAGCTCCTTTAAATTTTTAACTCTTCTTTCATGTATCATTTCCATTTTTCAGACCAACATTACTCAGGCTTTTATTAATAGTCTTGCAGTATGTATAAAAATAGATGGAATCAGTATACAGATATACTTGGAGGGGGGGAGTTATAATAATAAAAAGTATCAAGGCATTTCTAGGCCAGGACCAAGAGAGGAAAACTGCTTCCCAAGAATCAAGCATGACTCCCCAGTGAGCAGCTCACTCACTGTGTAGCACTGTGCGTACAAAAGGGAGAAAAAGTAAAATTACAGTCCACTTGAAAAGAGACAAGTGACGAGACTGTAAAGAACAAACAACCTTTCTGCCTAACACCATGTACAACGCAACAAGGAACAGATTCTCCATCCAAAGCATGCTCTGTCAAGCTCAAAACATGATTCCAGCATTGTAGCGCTGTGAAGTCCCTGCCATGTAGGCCAAGCCAAAACAAATGTGATGTCAATGCAATAATAAACGAGCTTTGTGTTTGAGTGCGACCATGATAATTAGTCTCAAGACGGTATGTTAGTAGAGAGAAGGCTCATAAAATATAGAGGCCATTTGGCGTGCACTCAAGAACAAATCTGTATTCGTAGAGCGTGGGCTGTTACACTAATGTTCTACACAGTTTAAATCTGGCAGAGGCACAGTCAGAAAACTTTGTTTGGAGAAAAGATGCTGACGGTTCCAGGCAGCAGGCGAGAAAAGATTACTGAGTCAGCGCACGTACATAGACACACACCCTCTCACAGACACACATAACACACATGGCGACATGCCACACACTCCACTTGCTTTAAAAAAAAAAATCCTTTTTGTTGACTTGATTGCCCATGCACCCAAGAGACCGCACACATCACAATTCAAGGTTCCTTACAAAATTGGGGTTGCCGCTGAACGGCGTGGCAGCTCAAGGTCAGGGAGATGATAATGATGTTTATGAAGTCTAAATCCACCAAATAAGATTTCCCCTGTATCTCCCCGAGTGCCTACCTGCCGAGCAAGCATGCATTGTGACCATGTGTGAAAGGTCTGGTTCGCAATTTCAGCTTGAAGCCATGTAACATTGTACAGTGGAGCTGAGCAAGGAGGCTGAGAAAAGTACACATAAACCTAAGAATCCTCGTTGTGTATGTGCAAAAGACACATTCCTACAGTTTCATGCAGTGAATTATAAGATTATTGTCTCAACCCTCCAATATCAGCAGGGGATGCAGTGACATTTTAACAACACTAATCACCTCATTCTGAACCTGTTCTGTTTGCTTAGGGAAGCGAAGAAATCTCCAGCGACTGAGACCCTGGAAAGCACGGCAGCAAAAATAAAAGGCGTATCAAAGATCTTTGCTGCCCGTTGGGTGGTCCAAAAGCTCCTGGTGGTCTCTTTGGTTCAAGATGGTAGCATGCTTGCTCAAATTGTTACACGGTGTGTTTTCACAGCTTCAGTTCAAACAACCCCCTCCCCTGCCATGACACCCCCTTCCAAGAGACAGCAAATACATCTTGGCCATCTCCTGAGGAACTGGCAAATAAAGAAGAAAAGAGACTTTGTATTTCTTTGAACGTTTAGGGCTATTTTTTCCCTCTTGGTCTCTCATTTCTGTAGCATTAATTATGCATATAAAATGAGATTTTTTGATTAAAGCATCAAAAACACAGCAGCACAGTTTAAGCATGGCTTTTTCGGAAGGGAAACTTGCCAGGCCTAATTGAAGTGTGGTTTAATAGCAATCAAACCGGGGAAAAAAATCAGTGACAATGACACTCAGTTGGCGTTGTTGTAAGCATGCACAGCTGGGCTGCCATACTCATTCACTGTGACTGAAATGTACTTTTAACAGATCAGTGTAGATAGAGGAATAAAGATGCACACATATAACCAGTGAATTATATACAATGCCTTGGAAAAGCAGCCATGTGCATCAGAGTATGACCAGGGCTGACCACCTCTACCACAAAAGTGCTCTTACACACTCTTTACGCACATTCACACAACCTCGACCCCAGAGTGCCGCTACACACCCAATTACAATTAATTTCTGTACTCAGTGCTCCTCGGGGCCAGGGTATCGATGATTCATTTTCTATTTTATCAAAGAAACAGGAGTGCCATTAAAAAGAGATCAGTCAGCCACCAGGCATGAGGAGTCTGCTTCTAATTGGCCATTCATCAAAAAGCCTTCTCAAGTAGATCGCAGCGCTGAAATATCATGCATGACAACTGAACCGCACTACATTAATTACGCTACTGATGAACCTCATGCTCTGCAGCTTGCCCCTTGTGATTGTAGAGAGGCTGGAAAACACACAGATGCACGCACACCTGGACACACGTGCATATCACCAGAATACACTCCAAGAGAGTCAGAAAAGGAAGCTTGCTCTCCCATGTAGCAGGATAAAGTGCATCACACCAAACTAAAAATTGTGGCATTTATCAATGTAATTTGACACTGAGATGAGCGTGAACAAACATTCCCTCTGCTTCTATATTTTTAGCTTCAAATCCCCCTCCCCGAGGTGCTGCCAATTCATCGGCTCAATATCATCAGTCAACCTTTAAAAAGATGCTTTCAACCATTTCACTTCACAGCATGTCCGGTCTGTTTTCACAGAGACAGAGCACTGATTTAAAAAGATATTGTAGTCACTGTCTCCCAGTTGTCTTTGTTCAAGTTAGCAGCAGGACACACACAGATGAAGCATTCTGAGCTCCATCTCTCTCCTCTCACCACGTGCAGGGAATTCTCCCTTTCATCCATTTCCTGATGCACTCTAACTAGACAGTTTTCGGTCATGTCCCAGAATTATGCGTGCTAGCTCTCTAGTTTCCCTCTGACACACGCACGCACACACAGACAAGAACAGCTGCACATCCGCTGACAATTCATCCATCTCTGAATCTCTCATTTTCTGGTTTGAGCATTTTGGTGTGCCCCCCCCGAGCTGCTGGATCAGCTGGGGCCGGGTTCATCACTGAGCAGTTGCCCAGAGGCCAGGAAACAGAGAGGAAACCGCTGTTAGTGTGGTTACTGAGCAACTACGGGGTTAAAATGGGCATAAAAAGAGCTACATGTAAGCTAGTTTGCATGTGAGCGCACACACACACACGTTTATCTTTCGTGTTTCCTTTAGGCACACGACTGATGAGGAAGGAATCTTCAAAGTACCGGTGTGAAACCCAGATGGTGTTTGATGTGTGGATAATGATTTAGGTAAGGCTACGCAACACTTTCTCCACATCCGAGCTCAATTGAAGCCTGATGCTGCTGTTGTGTGGACTTGAGCATGAAAACCTGAAATCGAGAGCTTTACGAGGGACAGGAGATGTAGTTCTTAAGTCTTGGACATGCAGATTGTTCCTAAACCAGCCTGTCTGTGCAATTACTTTTCATAAATCAAGCAGCAAGAGCCATATAAGAGAAGTACCTTGTGGGGATCAAACTTGTGCCCTTGCAGACTCTCGCACACGTCAGTCCCTGCACAGGAGCACTGGGCTCGGCACTGCAGCTATCAGTTCATCACTGTCATACAGTAATTCAGTATGTAATGTGCCTCGAAGTCCCTAAGAAGCAGAGGAGCAGACACACTGTCTACACGGAGCATGCTAAGCCCAGTCAGCGTCCTGTAGGACCGGCTATTTAACACAGGAATAAGCCAATTATCTTCATGGAGTAGGCAAATTTACAATAGGATTTACTCAATTCCTGCAGGACTCCTATGTCAGGGGTGGCAGCTTATACTGTAGGTTTCTTTCTGTGTTGGCCCCACACGCACTTGCACGCACAGACACATGCGCACATCTGCAATTGATGTGATACACAGCCATGCAGATGCACATTACCACCAGCCCAAGCAAACACCTACACAGTCACTCCCACCCCAGGCACACGCAGCATTCTCCCAGAATTACTGGCAGCCTTGATAAAAATGAGCCAAAATACAGAAGTGATAAATAACACAAAAAAACCCTGAGCTTACCTTCTGTGCAGGCACATTTCTCTATTCACCAGCAATTGTTCAGAAAAACAGTTAATTTCCTGAGTATGATAAATTTAATTCCAAAACACTGGTTACGGTCATTGGCACCTTTTGTAGCAAAGCTTATTAAAGTCCTCCTAAATTGTGTTAAACCATGGTGAAATTATTTAAGTAGCTGCAGTTAGTGCATTCAATTTCATGTGTGCTTATGAATTGAGAAATAAGGACAAGTAAATGAAAAGTCAGTGAAAGCTGTAAAATTGAAAACTGCAATTCCATCTCGTGTTTTAAAGATGTGCACCAAAACGAATCACTTAAATGTGAGGTCTAAAAGAAGAAAATCAAATTTAACATTGAATATTATGATTACAGATTCCATGTGCTAAAGCGCTAATTGTGGCTTTCTCCATTTCAGCGCAGCTAAGTGAGATTTGACCCTGCTTATGGATTCCACCCTCATTATCCTTGTACATGTGCTGTAAGTAATGCAAGGAGCGCTGTGTGACTGATATGCCTGTACTTTGATCTGTTCTTCACTTGTACACCTTAGTCCTCCCACCACCATGACTCATGATTTCAAAAAATATTATGAGCTAGCTTAGGATTTCCATGCAAAAATGAACCAAAATGCAACTTTTTTTAAACAAGGTTTGAGTGTAAATTGAGTCACACACACAGGATTTTGTCTGTTGTACTTAGAGGAGGGTAAATCAATAATTATGAATTTGAGTTGAGTGCTGTCTGGTGGAGGCTTAGGTTAAGGTTTTCAAAGACATTGTCTTGACATGAATGGGTTTTAAATAGAGTTAGTTACTCTGAAAATGTAAGCAATCATCCATGCATATTAGTGATTGAAAAAAAATAAATTTCTTCACTGATTATTAAAGATATTTGTTATATTACACCATGACATTACTTTTTCAAAACCACACATCAAATCTCCTGTAGTCAACAAGTGCAGAATGCTGCACTGCGGCTAAGCTAACATAAGCTAAATACACAAAGCTAATGGTGGCTAGCTGGTGGAAAAAAAAAAACATGTCAAACGTGAAAGTCATGTTCATTTTTCCCATAGACAACATTACATTACCGCAAATTTTAGAGCACCTCTACAACGTGGATCAGCCTGAAACTCTGCTGGCTAAATCACCAGTACCAACATGTTAACAAGGACAAATAAATAAATAAAAAATCTGGTTCATTGATAAATCATAGAAGGTACAAATATGTGTACATAAAAAGGAGACGTTAACTACAATTTCAGCAGGAAACATCAAATCACCAATCAAATTCTTTCACCACTAACATCATACTGCTACCAGCAAGGAAATGTTTAGAATCTGCTACCACTCTGATTGATTCTGCTTGTGGTATTTACAGCCGTCTGCCACAGAAAAATGATGGATAAAAAAGAATTTCACAGAAACAAAGCTGAAATATTTGAAACTGGTGGCCTGAACATATACCTACATGCATGTTACATTAGCCATTACATTATCACATCTGTCAATCATGATATTACACCTGCTTTTTATATCAGCTAATAACTAATTAAAACCAAGCTTATGAGAAAAATGAACACTTGGACCTACATCAGGGTGATAACAACTACCTAAAATGACAGAAAGCATCTCTGGAAAAATATATTTGGAGTGTACTTTTAGTTTGGCCCATGTCCCATCCACTACTATGGAGGGGGCGGGATTTATGACCTATACTGTAGCCAGCCACCAGGAGGCGATCAAGATGTTTTGGCTTCACTTTTGCAGAGCTGTCATGTCATCCATCTTTATATACAGTCATTAACCTTCGATCAAACTCCCCATGAGACAGCAAATAGAGTCAACCCCGGAATTGGTTAAGTAATGGACCATTGCTGGGATCAGTAACTGTAATGTAATTACTGAATTTCAAATTGTAATCCTGACACAACTGAAAAAAGTCACCACGTTACGGTTACAGCTTATTTAAATGCAAAACTGCTCCATACTGGATTCAGCTTCATTTTTTGCTGCTGATTTAATTTAACCTCAGGGACCCTGGAAGCCTTAGCATTAACACAATGTTCTTCCTCTACCTACACCTTCAAACACTTGATGCATGCAAACATTGAGATCTTCCCAATAGGATTTGAAAGAACAGCAAGGAAATGCTCAGTATCATTATACAGCCCTCGACTGCTGGCTCATATTCAACTTTCCATCAGAAATAACTAGAAAAAAGATTTATTTTAGCTCACCACACCACTATTTCACCCAGTGGCAGCAAGTGTATAACCAACACACACACACACACACATAGTACCAACAGTCATATAAGCTTTCTCGTTCTGTCAATGTCTGACTCTGTTGCCCTCTCTCTCTCTCATTTCTACACAGTAGGGTATAAATGTAAATACACAGAAAACACACACATGCACACACACACGCACACACTCAGCCCAGAGCAGGCTCCCGTCTTCCTGTATAATAATGTCTCCAGTGGAGCAAGCTGCTGTACTTTTTTCCACTTGCACCCGCCTTCATCCCTCCTATCCAAACAGCCATCCACCACCAAGCTGGGAGTTGCCTCCACCAGTCTAACATCCCGCTCTGAAATTCAGACCCCCTGCTGGCAGCACATAGAGGATGCACCTCCATGCTTTCAATTCTTATCAAAGGGAGAAAATTGAGGAAAATTAGAATAACGTGTGGGTACGAGCGTGCTTGTACAATTTTTAGGTTGTTTGAAGATGGTGATTATGTATGACTTTTCAGGTGCAAACAAGCCTCTGTGTGTGTGTGTGTGTGTGTGTGTGTGTGTGTGTGTGTGTGTGTGTGGCTCCTCTTAAATATGTGCATGTGTATATGATCCCCCCCACCTGCCTGCATTACCTCGTGCAAGTAAACAGCAATGTTGGTCTGAGAACAATCAGACCGTGACAGACTCTGCAGAACCATCCCACAGGCCTCTGCTGAGGAAAAACACTGCACCGCTAGACATAGCCATTTCCTCTAAATGACCGCTCCCCTCCCCTCCCTCCCATCACCACCGGGGGAGAGAACGGCTCCATGTCTCGACACAGCGCTGCTCAGGCTGGGGTCAGCCTGCCCTGCTCTGACCTCCATTGGGTGTGTGTGTGTGTGTGTGTGTGTGGCTCCTCTTAAATATGTGCATGTGTATATGATCCCCCCCACCTGCCTGCATTACCTCGTGCAAGTAAACAGCAATGTTGGTCTGAGAACAATCAGACCGTGACAGACTCTGCAGAACCATCCCACAGGCCTCTGCTGAGGAAAAACACTGCACCGCTAGACACATAGCCATTTCTCTAAACGCTCCTCCTCCTCCCATCACCACGAAGAGCGGCGGCTCCATGTCTCGACACAGCGCTGCTCAGGCTGGGGTCAGCCTGCCCTGCTCCTGACCTCCATTGGGTGTGTGTGTGTGTGAAGCGCTGGGGATGCAGCACTGCGCTGGGAAATGACGAGGAAAAGGCATGAAGGATGTTCAGGCTAAATCCCACACTTTTCCTGGGAGATGCTTGTTGTGAAATCCTTGGCGAATTTCCCATCTTAAAAAGTTAGCATCAGCAATCATGCCCCTCCCCCCTCCCCCCTTGATGCACGATCACCATCAAAGGGCACTGAGGGAAGGTATAGTACATCATCCCTCACATCTTTCTGGAGTTTAAAGGGAGAATCACGTATGGATGAAAAATCGCTCGTCAGTCACTTGCCTGGAGTAGGTAATTGGAGATGATATAGCTGAGATTCCGTTCTGTGCAAAAGTCAGTGCAGAGTCACAGGCTTTTCACTTCCCCTTCAAAAGAGTGACACCAGAGGAAAAGTGCTCTGCCAAAAGGTTTTATACAGCTCATTCCAGTTTCCCAGTGCCTGGAAAGCAAGAAGAGGGGAGTACAAGCAGGATCTGAGGCGATGTTAGATCCTGGAAGCTCCTTGTTTCCTTTCAAACAATCGGAAAGGGGATTTTGCCATTACATTATCTCTGTGCGCGAGGGCCCTGGGGAATGTTCATGTCTTGAGCACTAAGCATTTATTTCCTTGTTCTCCACAAGGATCCCTGGGAGGCCATGTTGTCTGATTCATTTCACCGAATTGTCAGCTAATGAATGGTACGCGTCCGTCGACTGCCACACACTCTGTCGGAAGAGAAAAGCCCCCATGGGTGCTCATCTTGGGGGTTCTCCCATTCTCATTAGGAGGGAATCAAAAGGAAATAGAGACTCACTGATCATTTACCATGTTCCCTGTGTGTGTTTCCCATGGGGGGGGGGGGCTGCATGTGAAGCCATTATTTCTCACCATAGAGGGGTGATCAGCATGTTTAGAGGCATCTCTTAACATTTTCAGAGGCACATCATTGAGTTTGATTTAGTTTTTAAAGAACGACAGCTCGGAGTCTCTGGAACTGTCATAGTAAGAAACGTGTCTCCTTGGAAAAACATTACAAGGTACTCCAAGCAGCAGAGGCAACAAGGCTTATGTAATATTAGTGGGTGAGAAATTTTTCATTCAAGACCGGAATTCAAATTCCGTTCCACAGTTCATCTTTGTATCTCTTGTCTCTCTCCTGAACTCATGTAAACCTTTTTAATATGTCCTTGGTTTTGCTCTTTTTTTCCTAGGTCTGCCTGTGTTGTTTCATCCTCCCTTCTCTCTCAGCATCCCATCATCTATCCCAAACCCCTTCCTCCAGCATCGGCCATAACACACAGTAATGTCTGCTAATGTCCCTCTCTTGTCACAACAACAGCACCTCTCTCTCCAGCTTCTATTCCTCAGGCAGTTTTATCACCAGCATAAGTCACTGACTCCGTGCGACCTGTTCCCCCCTCCAACCCCTACCTCTCCCCTCCCTCCTTTTCTCTGTCATCCTCCCACTCTCCACTCATTTTCCAGTCTTTCTTCTAATCTCTCCTCATGTTCTGCCCCACCCCTAACTCTGTCCACCTTTCATCTACTCCCCCTTTCTCCATCTAACTACCCCTCCTCTCCTCCCTTGATGTCTCCCACCCTCCGCTCTCCCTCTCCTTCCTCTGCTCTGGTTTAGATCTCCCTATCACTCCTCGGTCCCCATCTGGGTAAATGCGAGAGCTATCTGGTGTAAACAATTACTGACTGAATGCTGACACACAGATTACTGTGCTCTCTCTCTCTCTCTCTTAGCCACATTAGAAGAGGAGTGTGTGTCCAATCACTAGTCTCACTCGTCCTATTTTCTACCTCGTAAAAAACCTTTGCAACACCATGGCTGGATCCAGAGAAAGGTACAGAAAATTATAGTGCAATCAAGACACCGATACACACTGTGAAAGATACATTTGCAAACACACACATCATAAAAGACACTCGTGCACATAAACAAATATAAAGTCATGGCGTTCTCAGGCTGATTGTACTCATGTACCCTGGCGCAAACAGTGATGTATAATACATGAGCTTTCCACATACATAAACATGTTACACGCTGATCAAGGTCATTAAGCGCTTAAGGCCGTCAACCTACACTAGGTGATAACAACCACCTAAATGACAGAAAGCATCTCTGAAAATATATTTGGAGGTACTTTAGTTTTGGCCCATGTCCAACCATCATTGCGAGGGGGCGGGATTTATGCAGACCTATACTGTAGCCAGCCACCAGGAGGTTGACAAGACGTCTGCCTCACTTTGCAGAGCTGTCAAGTCATCCATCTTATACAGTCATTAACCTTCGATCAAACTCCCCCATGAGACAGCAACAGAGCTGTCCCGAATTGTTGGGTAATGGACCATTGTTGGGATCAGTAACTGTAATAAAATTACTAATTGTAATCCCTGACACAACCGAAAAGCTCAATGCTGATGTTACAGCTTACGAATGCAAACTGTTCATACTGATTCAGTCATATTTTTGCTGCTGATTTAATTTTAAACCTCAGGGACCCTGAAGCCTTTAGCATTAACAGCCCTTCTCTACTCTACACCTTCAAACACTTGATGCATGCAAACACAGACTTCTCAATAGATTTAAAATAAAATGCCTCATATCATTATAATAAGCCCCTCGACTGCTGGTCAAGGTCTCCATCAGAAATAACTAGAAAAAGATTTATTTTAGCTCAACACACCACTATTTCACCCAGTGGCAAGGCACCCAACACACACACACAGAAAATTAACAGTCATATAAGTTTCTTGTTCTGTCAATGTCTGACTTGTTGCCTCTCTCTCTCATTTCCCACAGTAGGGTATAAATGTAAATACATGAGAAAACACATTACGCATTGACACGCATTACCTGGCCCAGAGCAGCCCCGCTCTTCCTGTATAATAATGTTCCAGTGGAGCAAGTTGCTGTACTTTTTTCCACTTGCACCTGCCTTCATCTTATCCAAACAGCCATCCGCCTCACCAAGCCGGGAGAGTTGCTCCACCAGTCTAACATCCCGCCTGAAATTCAGACCTCGTTGGCAGCACAGAGGATGCACCATGCTTTCAATTCTTATCAAAGGGAGAAATTGAGAAACAGATTAACGTGTGGGCAATGAGTGCCAATTTTTAGCTGAAGATGCAGATTATGTATGACTCTTTTCAGGTAAACAGCCTCTGTGTGTGTGTGTGTGTGTGTGTGTGTGTGTGTGTGGCTCCTTGGTATGTGTGCATATGATCCCACCTGCCTGCATTACCCTGCAAGAACAGTAAATGTTGGTCTGAGAACAATCAGACTGCGACAGACTCTGCAGCACCATCCCACAGGCCTCTGCTGAGAAAAACACTGCACCGCTAGACATAGCCATTTTCTAAATGACCGCCCCTCCCTCCCCATCACCACCGGGGGGGAATGCCCATGTCTCGGTTAATAAAGGCCAGCCCAGGCTGGGTCAGCTCATTCTTGCTCTGACCTCCATTGTGTGTGTGTGTGGGGGTTGGGGAGTGCAGCACTGCGCTAGAAATGACGAGGAAAAAGAAGGATGTTCAGGTTAAATCCCACACTTTTCCTGGGAGATGCTTGCTAGAAATCCGGCGAATTTCCCATCTAAAAGTTAGCATCAGCAATCATGCCCCCTCCCTCCCCTTGATGCCATCACCATCAAAGGGCAATTGAGGAAGGTATAGTACATCATCCCTCACACATCTTCTGGAGTTTCAAAGGAGAATCACGTATACAGAAAAATCGCTCGTCAGTCATCGCCTGGAGTAGGTAATTGAGACAGATATAGCTGAGATCTGTTCTGTGCAAAAGTCAGTGCAGACACACAGGCTTTTCACTTCCTTCAAAAAGAGTGACACCAGAGGAAAAAGTGTCGCCAAAAGGTTTTATGTTGTGCTCATTCAGTTTCCCAGTGCCTGGAAAGCAGAAGAGGGGGAGAGTACAAGCAGGATTCCAGAGGCGATGTTAGATCCTGAAGCCCTTGTTTCCTTTCTCAAACAATCGAAAGGGAATACCTTTTGCCATTACATTATCTCTAAAGCGCTGAGTCTGGGGGAAATGTTCATGTCTTATACCAAGCATTTATTTCCCCACTTCCACAAGGATCCCTGAGGCTGTTGTCTGGATCTATTTCACCGAACTGTCAGCCAATGAATGCAGCCGCGTCCGGCTGACTGCCACACCTGTCGGAAGAGAAAAGTCTCATGGTGCTCATCTTGGGGTTCTCCCATTCCCATGAGGGAATCAAAAGGAAATAGAGACGTACTGATCATCACCATGTTCCCGTGTGTGTTTCCCCATGGGGGCCATGTGAAGCCATTACTACCAGAGGGGGTGATCAGCATGTTAGAGGCATCTCTTAACATTTTCAGAGGCACACATCATTGAGTTTGATTTGTTTTTTAAAGAATCCACAGCTCGAGTCTTCTGAACTGTCATAGTAAGAAATGTGTCTCCTGAAGTTACTGCACCCAAGTAGAGGCAACAAGGCTTATGTAATATTAGTGGTGAACATTCAAGACTTGATCTTCAAATTCGCTCCACAATGTCTTGTATCTCTTGTCTCTCTCCCTAACTCATGTAAACCTTTTTAATATGTCCTTGGTTTTGCTCTTTTTTTCCTAGGTCTGCCTGTGTTGTTTCATCCTCCTTCTCTCTCAGCATCCCAATGATCATCCAAACTCTTCTCCAAGACGCTATACATTGCGGTAATGTCTGCTAATGTCTCTCTCTTGTCACAACAGCACCCTCTCTCCAGCTTCTATTCCTCAGGCAGTTTTATCACCAGCATGTCACTGACCCGCGTTACCCTGTTCCCTCTCTCTCCAACCCCCTCATCACCTCTCCCTCCTCCTTTTCTCTGTCATCCCACTCTCCACTCATTTTCCAGTCTTTTCTAATCTCCTCCTCATGTTCTGCCCCACCCCAACTCTGTCCACCTTCATCTACTCCCCTTTCATCTAACTACCCTCCCTCTCCTCCCTTGATGTCTCCCACCTCCCCTCCTTCCTCTCGTTTGGTTTAGATCTCCCATCACCCTCGGGGTCCCCATCTGCAAATTATGTAGAGTCATCTGGTGTAAACAATTACCATCGAAATGCTGACACACAGATTGTGCTCTCTCTCTCTCTCTTAGCCACACACAGAAAGATGTGTCCAATCATCACAGTCTCACTCGTCCTATTTTCTACCGAAAAACCTTGCAACACCATGGTTAACCGAGAAAATTACAGGTGCGCCAGTAATCAAAGACACCGATACGCCCCAGAAAGATACAAAACATTTGCAAACACACATCATAAACATACCGTGTGGCAAACAAACATAAAGTCATGCATGCTCACAGGCCGATTGCACTCATGTACCCCGGCTGCAAACAGTGAAGTGACACACATGGTGCTTTCTCCACACATACAAACATGTTACACGGATAAGAGTCATTAAACGCTTAAGGCCCATCATGTGTGTGTGTCTGTCTGTGTGTGTATGTGTGTATGTGCAAGGCATTCATGTATCCCATTAGTTTTTATGTAAATGCTCAACAAGGGTCTACAAGAGCACAGATTTCAATTTGAGAATTGACCAGCTGTAGATGGACTGCATCAGCCAAGCTCCCTTGTGCTCTACAACATCAAGAAATTATATATGATATAGACCCACTTTTGCTCTGCTAAAATAGTACAGCAGGCTGCACACCGATAGAACCTGAGAAGGCAGGAATATGTAAATCTAAGCAAGCAAATGTATTTCCCAGTAGGGCAATGGATGCCAAGGTCTCACAAAACACAACATTATCACATTTTTGCACAGGCACAGCGCATCACCGACACCCGTAAGAGGTGAAAGCCAATACTTATTATCGTTTGACCGCAGCCTGCGTAATAAGCCGACGCAATTAGCTGGTTTTTAGCGACTGGAGCCGATCAATTATTAGAGACGCGCTGAACTGCGGACACCAGCATACGGACGGCGTGGCAGGTAAAAAAAAATGGTTCCAAACAGCTCAGGTATGTATACAGTCTGTCAGTCGCCGCCCCTCCCCGCCGCCGCCACGCGGTCCTCCTCGGTAACTGTTGCGCAGAGAGACAGGTGAAAAGCGACGGTTTGCCGTCTGTTAGGAATCGGCTCGCGCGCGTAAAAAACATTGCAGCGGTCCAATTTGCACAAAAGTGACAGCCCCTGTCTCTCAGCTTTGTAGTCGTAAATAAAACATGGACTAAATCTGATGAACTGGATAAACGGATCAATACAAGAATCAATCAATGTACTATACGACAGTTATTATGGCGGTGAAATTCCCCCACGCAAAGCAAGAGTAATGAGAGGTACAGCGGACAGGTCCTCAATCTTTTGACCAAGAGCTCCGGAATAGTATTCCATAAAATGAAACTATTCGCTGTAATACGTCTCCCAATCCACAGATCACAGGAAATTTTATATGAAGCTGTAAATAGAGACTTTTATAACGACAAAAATCTATAAAATCCGTCGGGATCTCTGCAAATACGCACGAAGTCGGTCTGCCGTGAGAATAAACCACATGCATCTATTTACCTGAAACAATCTGCTAAACCATAAATGGATAGTCAGGCATTTCAGGTGCTACGTACCGTAATTCAATTTAAATGTACTTGGTGAATGTCAAGTGAAGCGATGTCAAAGACCACGCAAGGCAGAGCGAGACGCAATTTCAAATACCAAGCGAGGGAAACTAGGTTCGATCTTCAGTCAGCCTGACTGCCGGGCACATCATAAATTAATAAATAAAATCACAACATGCTTACAATAACAGCATTATCGGTTTACGTCAAAATTCATCCTGAATTTACCTCTGAATGTCGGATCTGCGATTGTCTCAAGTTTCTTCGCTGTCCGCCGCCCGCTCAAGCTCTGTCAGCAGGTCACAAAACCGAGTGGAAGAAGGACAACGCCGCCGCGTCTCCCTCTCTCCCTCCTCCCTCTCTCTGCCTTCCTCTTCAGTAATAATGCACTTGAAACTTAGACTGTTTTTTACTACCCTAATTCCCACCGTTCTTTTTTACCCTCGATCTCTCTTCAACGCCTGCCTCTCTCTATCTCAGCTGACGGCTTCCCAGTCCACCCAACTGTTCACTGCACCACCACCACCATCATCGATGACCAAAACGCAGAAACTTTGTATAATTATCAATAGAAACTTCCATCGTGACTCAGTGTCTTTATCACAGACAAATGTTCAAAGGCTTCAAAGTCATCACTTATTCATTAGTTTATGAAACAAACGCCTGAATGCGCCGGTCAAGTGAACCAGCCTGAGACACTCACCTCACATATCACTACTATTATTCAGAGATTAATTCGAGGAAAAGGTTTATTGATAAAGAAATAGTGATTAAAGTGAAATGGAAACAGTTTGAGCAACCCACTTAGAGAAACAATGACTGTGTTTTCTATATTGTTTTTCACTGTTTAAGGTTTGATTTGGGGTCTTTAATTATAAGCCGCGTCATTAAGCGCCATTTTCCACCGCTTTTGCAATGGTTTAATTACGCCCAACTGAGAATTAGCGCCACCTGCTGCTGATCTTGGACAAACCAACCCTAATATACATACGAAAGGAGGAATTGATGCATAAATGCACAGTTTTTGGCATTTTTTTCCAGAAGTTCGTTAGAATTTGCATTATTTAAGCTTAGAAACCTATTCATTGTCAGTGGTCATACAGTGACCTCTTCCTATACTTTCTGGAACTTTAGACTTACTAAGGCCTACTGTCATATTAACACATGAATATGTAAAGTGCCCTGTGGTTTTTGGACCATACCAATATGGGCATGGAGCAATGTTTTCAAAAGTGGCATCTTCATTTGTCACGTTATCATTGCGGACCACTGACAATACACAAACTTGGTTTTAATGCAGTTCCGCCTGATCAACAGTTGGTGTAACCTAGTTTGCTGACAAGAAAAACTCCACATGGCACCTTTAACATAAATTAAATCAAAATCAATCAAACACATCAAAATAGATCGTTGTAGCCTGGTTATTTCATAGCACCCTTGAAAATTGCCCCTTTGAATCATTGCAGATCTTTTCGGCAGGTACCATCATCGCCAACACTATCATTATCAACACCAAGTTTTCACCTGATTGCGTACAATGATAATGTTATTATGTTCATGTTAATCAGAATTCATGTTCATCATCATCATATCCCATTTCTTCAAAGTAAGTCATTACCCATCCTTATCACTATATAATTGACACTGTCATCTTCAAATTACACCATTACACGCACACACCTTCATTAGTTGATATAATCCTCCTGTTATTACACACATGCTTTTAAGTCCCATCATGGGCTCATGTACTTAGTAGATTGACTCACCAGAAGCCCTTTGAAGAACAGGAGAGGGTGGAAGAGGCAAGATGCGTGACCATTAGAATAGTAAAGAGAATTTGCCTTCGACAGAAACACAGAATATCAGGGCTAAACAGATCATGAGCATGAAAGGACTGATTTATCCAGGTTCCATGAGTGTGTGTCTGCAGCGTGGTGGGAAGAGAGAGGGAGAGGAAGAGTTTAAATAAAGAAGAGAGAGAGCAATGCATTTGCCCTTCTGCTCTTTATTATTGAACGATAGAGCGTGTCTACATTATTATTGAATGTACAACGGCTTCAGGTACTTTGTGTGCCCATTGATTGCTGCTGCTGTTTCTTCTTTCTCTCCTTCAGGCCAGGTGCACGTCTGCTTGATGTGCCACACTTTGCTGCAGCCTGAGCCGTTTGCTACATACACATGCTTGGCAGGCAAAGTCATTGGCTGGAAAGGTGAACCAGGTTGGTGTATTGTACACAGCACTGTATAAGTGCTTTTAGCACTGTGGGAAGAAACAACTTAAAGCACAACAAGATACAGGACGACAGGTCCTCACAACATCACAGGCTCAAATTCAGTCAGGCCAGTTCTTTTCTCCGCCATAATAGCTAGTCTAGTAAACCATTTGTTATTTTGTTTAAAGGGCCAGTTCACCAAATTTAAAAATATATTTTCTCACTGGCCTCTTCAGAAATGAATTGCTTCAGGTCCTCACAACCATGAAAATAAATGAGCATCAGCACCTACCTGTAACAGTACTACAGTACAATTATGTTCAGTTTAATTAGCCATAAGGAATGCACCAAGTTTTCACTATTCAGTGAAATAGCTTGACATCTATTAGAAGGAGTGGTATTGAAAAGTTTTTGCTCCATCAGTCATGGTTCCCAGATGATGAATCCTATTTAATTGTGGGTTTAAATTAAACATCTTGACAACTAATAGATGAAACTAAGTCGCAAAGAAATGCTTGAACATAGAGGATAAATCTACACTGAGAACTCCCATGACTTTCATCTAATGACATCAAGTCAAAACTGACTGACTGTAATTTGTGTTCAGTTGTACTTGCCAATGCCAGCATGCTAACAGCAACCAAAAATGGTGAAATGGTAAATATTGTTCTTGCTCAAAATCAGCATATTGGCACTGAGAGCATATCACATACTGATGTTAGCTATTATTCAACACACGCCTGTGCCTAGGTAGGGCAAGCGGCCGACTGACAAATAACTACAAGGTAAGGGTCATGTGACCCATGAGATAGCCAAAGACATCACCAGGTTAGTTTTTGGCACCATGTTAGTCATCCACCATAAAACGTTTTAGCTTGTAAACACAGGGAAAAACAAGGCAGAACCTAGAACCAAGAATTTTAGATCACAATTTTTCTTCACATTCTGTCCTCACAGCAGAAGACTCACAACAGACACAACAGACAATGAACAACACTTTAATCAGTAATTCATAATGAAATGTAGTAATTGTAACCACATGCAACTACTTTTAAATTAAGTCTCTAAAATAACACTAACCACAACTAACAGTCCATATGTTAATATTAAATAACACTGTAGTAACTCACACAGCCAGTGTGGTGATCTTGTATTAGAGGTAGTGGTCTGTTTGTTGTCAAATACACTCTGCATGGCGCTGGTGTATTGCAGATTTTTACCACGGAACTATCATTAGATACAGAAGAAATACCACGCCCAAACATTTACACAGTCTCCTTATGTTTATTAAAAACACATACCAGAATTTAAATAACCCAAATCACTACCTTTTCGCCAAAGGTGATTACTATGAAAAGTATCATGAATAAAAGCTGTCATGAACCAGGGAGTGGGATGAATCATTTCTGTGGCATGTTAATCGTACATAGAGTTACAAAAATGAGGTTTATTTAAATGACAGTATCAGAGATAATTTACGTAGTGGCGTTTTAACTAGAAGGCTATCAGATGAATCTGGTGTGAGGTTAAACTTCAACTGCTCTGCTCTGTGTATCAATCACCAAAGTAGTTTAATGCTGTTACCTAACCCCTCAAGGATCTAGAAAAATGCTATAAATCAAACAAACCCCTCAATATTATATTCATGTTCAACACACACAAGTACTGATTTATCCGCTACCCTCTCAAACCTACCTATCAGCTTCCAGATACTTTATTTTAGTGCATGCCAGGGAGTGTGTATGCGTGTGTACGCAGTGCAGGTGACAGCATGCCTGTGCGCTTTGAAGGTCACATCATGTGCTGAGAAGAGGGAGGAGGGATGTTCTGCAAATCAAGGTTGATCCTAGTATATCTCCAGTCATTTTGTTAAGTGATTCCACAAGGGAACACATATGAGACAGACTATGCCAGCATACAGAAGTCAGTGATCGTATGTAGAGGACAGGGAGGCAGCACGGCCACGACAGGAAGCAGGTGGGCAGAGAGATGACTGGCGTGCTTCACTGGGTAATAGTAACATGCAGCTTGCCACACAGACGGGACACATGAGGACAGACAGGCAGAGTGACAGAGGCATGAGGATAACAGACGTCGGACAGGCGTGCATGATGGGATTCCAGATATGATGAGACACCGAAGTGCCAGGTATAGTATCATTAGCACGGCACTCAGACAGACACGGACAGCCGCCGCGACGCTATAGTCCGAGTCAAGAGATTTATTGCCTTCTCATGGAACGATGCTGCACTTCACAAGCATGGCTGCAAAACACACACACACAAACTCACACACACACTGCTCTGTCCTCCTCCTTTCTCCACTTTGCTCGTTCCTTGCTGTCAGAGAGCCAGACAGAGGTGATGTTTGCTCCCAGGTACTGTCATTTTCTTTTTCTCCTTCCTCACACTATTTCTTCTTCTTTTCCTTTTTTCTTTCCTTCCTTCTTTCCTTTTCTTTTCTCCCTTTTGTGTGTGTGTGTAGCATCACCATTTGCACCTTCAAATACCAAGGACAGACTTTATTTGTAGTTCAAGGTGGCAAAACTCCAGGTATGAATATGACAAGGGCTTTGTGCCGAGAGGGTGCATGAGCAATTCTGTGAATGCAAATGACCATATATGGATGCATTGTTATTTAGCTTTTCTTTCCGCCTCTTTTTTCTTCTCTGTCACTCATCCAACTGGCAAAGATTCTTTTAGCAAATTATTTCAGCCTTTGAATGGCCGTTGACGATCAGGGAAAGAGAGAATAATATGGACTGGGGAAAAGAGGAGAAAGACAGAAGATGTAGGTGAAAAAGCTGCTCTACTACGCTAAATGTGGACATCGTCCTTCACATAGACCTGTGTGGAAAATATTCATAGAATGGCAGTATTGTGTGTCTGATATAGCAGGTTTTAGCAGTCCAGCTGGTCACATTAGTACATAGTGGGATTGTTGAGTCCAGCTGGCAATTGTAATCTTCTGCATGAAGCCAAACATTCACATAGCTGAAAATATTTGGTAGCGGAGTGTATTTATCTATAGAAATAGAAACTTGTATTAGAGCTTACATAGCAGCAACATTTGTCATCTCAACTAGTGATAATGAGGTCGCCATGAAATGAAAGGCCTCCTACCTTTGTAAATTGCTCTTTACTTAGAAAAAAGAGCAAGGAAAGATAAAAGATTCAATAAAGCATTTGTCATCCTTGGAGCTTTACTGTGCATTAAATGCTTGTCAGTGGCAGCACAACAAGCTGAAAACACACATGCAATCATCTTTTTAAGTTTGTTCACGTGTAACAAAAAAACTGCCTTAACAACTGTAAGTCCAATACGCACTCTCCTTTTTTTGGTTCTTCAACAACACCTGAAGGAAATGCTGTTTTATTGTAAACCTGTTAACTGCTCCACCATGGTCAATAGATAGTTACTAACTTGCCTGCAGTTTGGTGCTGAGCAGGTAGTGTACAGTGGGTTTATCAGACCTTTCTCACTCAAAACAGTCGACTGCTGCAAACTAATACTGAGTGTTTGTGTAGAGTGAACTAAAACAGTAAAGTTGTGGTTTTAAAAACAATGAGCTAAAAGACACTAAAATGCTTCATAGAGCTGAGGAGAACGGCAGAGTCAGCTGAAAATTCTCTGATAATTCTCTCTATTCTCTATTCTATCGTCAGTATATTGATTTAAGCTTTAATGACTTTGGGTGTCGTGAACCACATCCAAACTGGAATCCGCTCAAAGCCCAACCCTAATTGTTGCATTCATTCCATAGTATACTTTGCCAAAAAGCCAAAACATAACTTGACCAGTGCCTGGTTACTGTGTTCCCTGCAGCCTGGTGTCTGGACACATCCAAAGACTATTTGCTAGAATCAGGATTAGGCCTGGAGCAGGACCTGATCAAGCATAAAAAATTAACTTTAGTAGGTTATGGTGTTTATTTCAACAGATAGATATTTACCCAACATTTTATGCCATGTGTGCTGCTCATCTCATTTCCATGTTGTACCTGCCGATTGTAAATGTCAGCTGCAACTAAAAACAGAAGTATTTATGCCTTTTCACAAAAGATGATGCAGGCTGTCAGTTTTAGTTCTTTTAACTAATTTGATAGGATATTCAGGGGAATTTGGTTTCAAAAAGCAGTTGTGGTATTAGGTATGGATTTGATAAATGTTACTGAACACAAACCCTATCATCATACACTTTATGTAGCAGAAAATAAAAATACAGATCTTCTTCCTGGCTTTCTGGTAACTACAGTATTTTGAGGAGTTTGGCTCTATTTTCAACAGCATTAGAATCACAGACAGCTAATGAATGCCAAATGCAGTGTTCAGGGTCATCTGGGAAATATTTGAACTGGACATTTCATGTATTGGCCATATGCTTACAGCTTCTGAAAAAAAGTACATCAAAAATTGCATATCTATCTATTATGTGGAGAAAAATATTAGTGAGAGCAGAATTACATAAAAGTGTGTCTGATTTGCACATGTTCATGCTAGTTGCCCTGCATAAGAAAACCTTTGACTAAGTATTTCTCCATCCATAAAACCTGTGTTTAGTGTTGTTAACTAAAAGGTAATGTACATCTTTTTTTTTTTTGTTTGTGTGTGTGTGTTAATTATCATTTAACTGTCAGATTGCAAAACATCCAAAATACTGATTCTGTATAGTCTTATCTTTCCTAACTGTACAAAAAGGTCTTCCAAATGAGTTAATTCCAGCTGTTTTGTATTTTTAAAACCAGTCTACCTACACTGCTCACACACAACACCTTTAAAGACAAAGTACAAAAATCATACCCATACATATTAAGATGAGCTGGGAAATTGTGCTGTGTGTCAATTAAGCAAGACCTTGATTTGTGCCACCTCACAATCCTTAGTTGAAGGTCTCATAAACTTGAAGTACACAGCATATTTATAAGTAATCTAGGAATGCTTGCTCAGGATTATTTTAGCGTGATAGCGAGCATCTGTTTAGACGGAACTTAAATGACCCCTTTTTCATCTGAGCTGCAGGAAGCACAGATGCAATATCAGGTCTTTTTTGTCTCACACCCACAGACCACGCAAAAGTACCTTTCTCTTCTAAGGATATTTCAAAAAGTCATGCTGTATATGATAATGACACAAACAAAGACATTAGATGTAGACATTAGAGAAGGTTTTTTAGGTGTGGGAAGATAAAAGTGCTGCATATTGCATTAAAGTCTGTATTCATGTGCCTTTAGTTCCACAACTTTTTATCTTTGTTCACGTGCATGTGTGTGTGTGGTGGGAAGGTTTTATTGCATGTCTTTTCACATTAGCTTTAATAATAATTCCAATAACAGCCTACTGGCTGTAACCTGTTTGCTCTGTAGAACAGTAGAACATAATGTTCTTCATCAAAGAAAAGCACATGACACACTCACAGACACACACATTTTATCTGAGTCAAACCTGTAGAAAGTCAGCAGTGCCAAAATTAATCATATCTGGTCATGAAATTAATATAGTGTTGGTGTTAAAGCAGGATAACAATCACTTATTTATTGACTAAATGACATAGATAATTACTTGATGAATATTAACAGTGTCAGTGAGCATATAAACTGCAGTGTGCATGCTGGAGAGCAAATATGCCCGTGCAGACAGATGCTAGCTGCCCACCAGCTACATCTGCATGCAAAATGCAAAATAACCTAACAAAAGCCAAACTGAGCCCACAAGCAGAAGATGTTGCCATCATCAGCAGCAGCAGCTCCAACAGAGCACAAAAACCAGGTAAAATACCCTGGCTGCTGGCTAAATCAGCCTAATTTAAGCTGCTACAGCAAGCGTAACATTTTCCAACCCCTTAAGGGCTACACTCGCCTTGTAAGTTGATTCTGTGGCAGGTTAAATACCCTCTTTCATCGATCATGCACGGAATGAAATCTAATCCATCAAAAATTCTTCTTTAAGGTTAATCTCATGACTTGAATCTGGCAACAGTTTATTGTGTACAGCCTGGACTGAAACTGAATGGAGAAAAAAGTGCTCATGTGCTCCGGGACTTATGTACCAGCCAACACCCTGCTGGCTCAATGCATGTTCTTTCTGTTTCCATTCATTTCTAATTATTCCCTCTGATCCATTTTACAGTGAATCAGTTCGTGATCACATCAGTTCAGATAATCTGTGTTTCAAGGAGGTTGTTCAATTTTCTGCAGAGACAAAGAGAGTTAATCATTTTTTCTTCAGATTGGCATTACGCACACAGTGTCCCTGAGTCCTGTTGCTGGGCACATTTCCTTTAGGACAGAACAGTGGGATCGTGGTATCTTAGTGTTAGAAACAGATTTGAAGATGTCAACCTACTGTTAAACCTCTGGGTGTGATTAAAGACTATAATAATAGATATAATGCAACAGCTTTAACTTTTATCAAAACCTGTCCAGAAGTACACATTTACTCAAGGACCTGTTCAGTCTAAAAGAAAGAACTCGCTTTTCTCAGTGAGTCTATTCATCTGTCTCTTGCTTATAATCGGATACTATCACTTAAATGGGAATTCATTAGATGTGCCTCAGTAAAAATAATGCAGTTTAATACAACCATCCTGTTATAAAATTGAATGGTTACAGTATAATGTGAATCACAGAGCTGTTGATTCAACTTAATGGTCATTTTAGAGGCTGTAATTTGTCATGCTGTTAAACGGTATCGGGTTATACGTACAGGTGTTTCTATTATTTTGTTCACCCCATCTATATCAGTGAGGCCAGAAACACCTCCCTGTATAATACAATACAGTGCAACAGCACCACAAACTAGATCCTCCAAAATGATCATGCAGTTGAATCAAAAAATATATATATATATATTTTTTTTTTTTTTTTAACACAAACTGAACACTATAACCTTCATGAAGGCAGGATTTATTGCAGAACTTCTGTATTAGACTGCATTAATTTGACTAGATCTATCTAATAAAGTATCAACTGAGTGTACTTTGCCAATTTGTGGGACAGCAGGTTTGACAAGGTTGTTGTTAAAAAGCCTGATATTCAAAACATCCCCCTTACACAAAGTGACTGCTGATAAATAAGATGTTATCACAGATAGTTACGGCACATTCCAGAAACCTCATTTTTAAACTGACCTTGTGCATCACCATCTCAGGATTTATTGTAACTGAATTTTCAGAGATTGAATACTCTCCTCTGGACTCATTCTCTGTTGTCAAATATCTGCTAAACCCTGGCATTGCCTTCACTTCTCGGTTGCTGGACTCCTTCGAAGGCCACCTGTCCTTCATCTTCCAGCAGCTCCAGGCCAGTGCCTGTGTAGGAGTCATGCCAGCGACTATGGCTTCTGTTGCCTCTCTCCTGGCCAGCTCACAACCAGCCTCCATGGTACGGAAGGCTTCACAGCATGGCCTCCAGGACCACTGCCCAAACAACATGAGAGGTTCCCTGTCAAATGAGCCTGAGCCTGGAGATATACAGCTGCATTTTTTTATGTATTCGATTATGCCTGGTGAAGACAGTGAACTTATTATTCCATTTAACTTGAAGGTACATCATGTAACAAACAATTTCAGACTGTATATGAAGACTATTGGACTGTAAAAAACGAGCTTCCATTGCTGCAAAGGTATCTCACTTGAAGACACTGTCCACAAACCTTCCAGTATTTTCAATTTAATTAATCAGGATTAAATCCTTATGCTCCTACTAAAACCAGACTCTGCATAGTTATGTTTCCTGGTCACAAATTGCGATAAAAATATTCAAACTTTGTCTATATTCTCACCAACACAGCCACGGCCCATCACTGTGTATTGCTTGTTAGATTTCAGGTTTCAGAAAGTTACAGACACTGCCCTTTAAATCCTAAAGTCAGAAAGGTGTGAAGTAAAAAGAGTTTAGGTGCTATTTCATAACCAAACTAGCACTTTGTATTTATCATAGTGAACCCTTACCATTCATCACATAGGTCAGATAAAAGTGGTACATTGCTGTGATTTTTTTCTCCAAACAGCTTTCAGACCCTTTGTTGTCACACTTCAAATTGTGGTCAGCCACAATTTGTTTGCTTTAATTACCCTTGAGAGCTGTCTAGACCTCCTGTGAAAAACGGAATTGATTGGACATGGTATACAAAGGCACACACCTGTGCATTTGAGGTCCCACAATTGACAATGCATCAAATCCACAACCTCCCTATAGACTTCCACAGTAAAACTGGAGCGAGGAGTAGATCAGAGAAAAACCATTCCTAAAGCTTTGAATGTTCCCAGGAGCACCGTGGCCTCAGTAGTTGTGGAATGGAAGAAGTTTGGAAACACCAGGACTCTTCCTAGAGGTAGCCATCTGGCCAACCTGAGTAACTGGGCAGGAGGGGCTTGGTGAAGCATGGTGGTGGCAGCATCATGCAATTGGGATGCTTCTCACCAGCAGGGAAAGGGACAGGGAGACTGGTTAGAATTAAGAAATGCAGCCAAATAGAGAGGTCTTTGAAGAAAACCTGCTCCAGAGTGCACATGAGCTCAGTCCAGGGCAACGGCTCACCTTTCAGCACGACAGTGACCCAAAGCATACAGCCAAGAAAACACTGTGGCTTCAGGGCAAGTTTCACTGTCCTTGACTGGCCCAGCCAAAACCCAGACTAAAACCCCACAGAAGATCTGTGGCAAGACCTGGCAGTTCACAGGCTCTTTCCATCCAATCTGACGGAGCTTGAGACGATCTGCCATGAACAATGGGATAAACTGCCCAAATCCTGCTGTGCAAATTTACCCAAGAGGACTCAAAGCTGTAATTGCTGCCAAGGGGCAATACTGAATTAACGTCTGAATAATTTTGTAAATGAGATATTTTCATTTTAGATTTTTAATAAATTTGCCAAAAATTCTAAAAACACATTTTTAGTTGACAAAAATTGCTGTTTTTTCCATTTAAAATTAAAACTACAACAGAATAGGGGGCGCCCCCATAGCCGAATGGTTGGGGCGCATACCACATGGGCCTAAGTGCTCTGAGCAGCTGGTCCCCGGATCGACTCCCGGTCTGGCTGGACCCTTACTGCGTGTCATTCCCCCACTCTCTCTCCCTGTTTCCTGTCTCCTCTCAATAAAGGCGAAAAAGCCCAAAAAAATAATAATAAAAAAAAACTATAACACAATAAAATGTGCAAAAAGTGAAGGTGTGAATACTTTATGAAGTTGCTGTATATGATGCTGGCATGACTAAGTAAAATTTGGTTCAGGCAATCTAGCCTTAGGGATAACAGGATAATGCTGTTTTTTGTTACCTAAATTTTACATCATCAAAGCATATTAAATTTGTTTTTCCATAACAGAGTACTTCACAGGGCTCTCAGACAAAAGAAAACCCTGATAAATACATTATAAACTTTAAGAAAAACAAGGAAAGTGAGTACCTTGAGAGCAACTCTTTCATACACTATAAATAAATGAACAGTTCCTCTGAATTTCAAACTGAATTTTGTAGTATTGTCTCACTATGCATTGTTAATGTGAAAAATGTCTGGAAATGCATCCAGTGTCTGAAAATGAGTGATTTGAATTTGTGTTTGTGTATGTATGTGTGTACATGTGTTGTCATCTTTCATCTTCAAGAGTACAGGCTCAATGTCAAGCTGCCCGCTGATAGAAGGCTTTTGAGCATTCCACCTTTCTAGTCTACGTTCCCTAAGTAAAGACCCCACTGGAAAACCAAGACAACAAAGAATACACACACCTGCATAAATATCATAGGAGTTATAATATAAGGGGGGGGGGGGGCAGAATACATCTGCACAATCACTTGGAGAAGATGTGCTCATGAACAACAAACACAACAAGAGCCAAGTGAGTGATAATCACAGTAATGATGATAATCACCAACCAGCCAAGCAGAGAGAAAATAAAGTTTGAACAAATTATATGCTGGTTAATTTCCCCCCCCCACCCAGCACACCCAGAGAATTGAGTTGGCAGTGGCTGAACAGCTAACAATGATAAATTGTCCATACCTGCGATCATATTAACAATAATTATAGCATTAGTGTATTTCACACAGTGATGAAAGTGGACTCCGTGAGCAGAGTACAAAGTTGAAGGTGGAATATGAAAGTGGAATCTTTGTCGTTGCTCCATGTAATGTCATTTCCCATCATGTTCGCTTTCTCTTTCATCAGGGGCCGGTATTGTTTCGGCACTGCTCCGGCTGACAGAGCGTAATTTACAGGTGGAGCCAGGCTTCCTGCCATCCACAATAAATTGGTCTCCATTTTCTGACATCTAGGCTTTTGGAAGTATGATTTCTTTGATCTTTTCATCCCTACCAGACGTTTTCTGGTATTCCATTTTACATCATCACCCTCTGTGCCTCCTTCTCTCGCTTTCTTTTTGTCCTGTCTAGCTCTCTTTTTGTCTCATCAAACATCAGCCTCTCCTATTTTTTTCCCCGTCCTGTCACTTATCTTTTCTTTATCGCTTGTCTTTTTTATTTCAGTTTCGTCTTCTTTTACTTTTACCTTTTGCTGTGCCGCTGTCATGAAGTGTAACATACGGTGTCGTGCCTTTGGTTGCATCTTAGCAGACCACAACCTTTGTGAATTTTTACTCAGTGTATGTTCACTTTAGTGTCTGTATTTTTCTCCACATATAAATATGCATGTAAAACCACATCCTCTGTATATAAAGACATGTACAATTTTAAACCTACCTCTAAAGATTAAAATATATCTAGTTTGTTTAATCTCTATGCAAACAAAGTTACAAAAATGTAAAACAAAAATGACAATTTGAGGTTTTAGTGGGAGTTACAAACTGTAGGCTAACCGTTTCTTAGCTATAGCTAGCTGCTTCCCAACTCTAGCTCTGTTCACAACACAAAGTAACACATGATTGAGCAATGTAACAAGTGGTGAGAGATAAATCAAAATTTTACAGCTCTTATCTCATTAATGCTCCATTACCGTGCCGTGCATCTCATACCTAGGCCTTCACTGATGTCCTACCTCTACCCCACCTCTCATACTACCTCAATACCACGACTATAGAAACCATCAAAAATATACAAAGACGCAGTCTAACAGACCTTTGCATCACAGACAGACATGTCATGTAGCCAGAATAAATGCCATTACCAAAGCAATGCTATAAAAACCCAATTAACACAATTCAATAGGTCTCCAAACACTGCAGCCACAGCTGAGCCACACACATCATCTCCAGCAGAACCATCAATATTAACTCATAAAATGACAAACAATATAGATAAAATGCATTTTACTCACCGAAACTGCTGATTATTTGCAGACAAAAAAAAATGCTTCTGTCGAGCGGACATCCACAGTCGTGAAGCGAATTAAAACTTATCCGAGAAGTAAGACTGGGCAGTCTGACTTTCAGCGTTAGCCTCCACACCGATAGAAAATGACTTATTGTTGGAACTGAGACGCACAGATAACCTCTACATCAGTCATTGAACTCTTCCTCCTCCTTCAGCCATTGTGGGTTGAGAAAACAGCTATTAAATCTATACTAACATGTTTTAGCTTGCGCTAGTAGCTATAGATGCGGTTTGCTAGCTCAGACCTGAGCATCCAATCAAATCTCATGGAAATGCCGACGTTAGCGAAGGCCTGCTAGAAGACCCTGATCTTGCCAACTCGAAATCTGATTGGTTAAAGGATCCACGAGGCAGCAGTTTCATTGCCATTTATTTTGAATTACAGGGGCCTGCACTGTTGATCCTGAAGGTCTCAAAGCAGATTTCTGTTAACTTGGCAACACAGGGCTGAAATCTGATTGGATAAAAGCTCCAACATAAACAGATTAGAAGCAAGTATTAGAAGCAGAGCAACCGGGAGGAAAGCTTTGAGATGAAGAGAATAGACTATTAGGAACAATTGAATACATATATTTAATACATGTAGTATTGATGTTGAAAAAAACATATCTAAAAATATAATTCAGTGATTGTGACAACGTTTGGGCTAACAGAGAAGGCCTTGCTGGCCCTGACAGCCCACCACTGCTTGTTTGTTGTCTAACCATAAGCCTATCATCATCCCACACACCTGCATCTCATTAAGCAATCCCAGCACTACAAGAACCCCTGCCCTTTACTCATCAAGTGCCTGATTGTTCCTCTTTACTGCATTGTAACTCTTCTTTTTGTAATGCTGATGTACTTTGCTTACCTGTGTTCCACCCTTGTCCTTGTCTCACCCGTGCAAGTGCTGCTGCCTGCCTCTGCTGAGGAGCAGCCGCCTCTGCCTGGCTGTCTCCCTGATTACCCTCAGTCTTCAGACTCCCCTCAACTGGACCTCGCCCTCTGCATTGCCAGTTTCCTCTGTAATTCTCTTGGTTTACTGTTAATTTTTGGTAAATATCACTTGTTTTTCAACCATCCCTCATGACAGAGTCTGAGTCTGCTTCAGGGTATGTTGCACTGCAAGGTGTTTACACCTTCTAGTTACTTAAAAGTTGTGTCACATTAGCATTTGTTAGCTTACATTTAGGAATCACCTGGGTCCTGCAGAGAGAACAGGACTTTGATTTAGCGCGTTGCATGCATGTCAACAGTGCTAAACTAGTTTTGGAGACCAGTGAATACCTCCATACACATTTTGGAAAACTGCACATAAGCACAAATTGTGTATATAAGTTCACCATGAATGACTGCACCCTTAATCAACCATTTATGAGTCCCTTTCTGCTTCATAAGTCTTTAGACCTGTCAATGAAAACAAGGAGAAATTATCATTTTACCATATGTCTGCAGTGCATCAGCAAGGTCAACCATCTGTATGCATGACTGGCTTTCTATAGCAAACAAAGTGGAACTAATAAATCATACATGCAACTATAAACCATTATATTAACAGCAAAGTCTCCCATATCTTTACTCATTAAATGGGGGCCTGCTCATATTTAAAAGAATCCAGTGGCATTAATTCTAATACAGTAATATTAAAACAACTATTATTCATTTATTATTCATTTAATTTTGTCCAGAGTGGGCAGAACATTTGAGGCTTAATCCACAATATTCAATATGTGATACTGGGCAGAAGGCTTGGGCTGCCGCTCTGATGTCTTCAATGTGCAGGTCGCTACGCCTCCGTGGAAGGGGTGGACTCGATGGCCAGATGGGGTAACAATTATTCTCACTTCTGCTGGTCAGTTCCATTTCATATTGCACATGTTACACAAGTGAAAATGTAAAAATTCCCATGAAAAATACATCTGCTGGGGAAGTGATCCAAAATATGAGTGTTGCTCTTAAGGAGTACCTACCTGGGTGTTATTCTACCCCATCTAAGCATTAGCCTCTCTGTTCTTCCTGATACACTGTTTTTCTCATCCTTGTGGTTTATACACCAAACACAGAGCACCTTTTTGTTCCTGTCCTTTTTAGTTTTCTGTGCATTTTTTTCCTCCTCCTTGTTTTTGGAGTTTTGCTGTCAGAGCATCTGCACAGACGGAATGTTTTGAGTCTATGAAAGTGTTAAGCACAGTCATAGTGGCAATGATTTTATCACAAGGATCCTTGCTTAAAAGAGAGTCTGTCACTTTACTTTAAAAAAAATGAAAAGCTAAATACAAGCTAACGAAACCATAACATCTGACAATGAAATACACAATTAACTCATTCCAAATCAAGAAATAGCATCCTCTTTACTTTTGTTGTATTCCTGTACAAATGCCACTGGGCATTGCTGCTTTTCTTTCAGACAGAGAGAACATATAAGTTAATTACAATGCTAACTTCTACATCAGTGTTGGTAACACAAGGAGAAATAAGCAGTGAGGGAGGGCCACGAGGGAACAATTTAAGTATCTGCTTGACTAGTTGTATGTCTGCTCATTTGTATATGTATATTTCTGGGTCAATGTGTTTTATATTTACATCTCAACCAGCTATGTAGAATTAGAATTACTAAGGAGAAGAATTGTTTCAATACCACAGAAAAACATCATAACTCAGCAAAGTTAATGAACTTAATTTGCAGTCACTTGATACTCGTAAGTTTTTATATTCACAGTACACAGTGTTATTATGTGGGTGGTTTATTACAATGCGTGACTCTGCTTGTGACCACAATATCTCATGAATAGAAATAAAAAGTGCATTCACTAGGGACTATTTTCAGCTATGTTGTGATACACATTTTTTGTTCTAGTGAGTGTTTGTGGCAGCAGGACAGTGTATGTGGGATAGACTGAAAATAAACTACAGTGCCTGTGTTTGTGGTGGTGAAGAACATGTCACCCTGTGCAACACTGTGGCTCATTTACGTTTTTTGGACAGCAGTAGCTGTATGACACAGAGAAATAAGCTATAATAAGCTCTGACTACACAGGCAACAGTTTTCTGTCGGCACAATGGTGTAAGTCAGTGTTAAAAAGTAATGTAACTAATTGATTCTGCTCTTTCAATCAGAAATGATAGGTAATTGATTGCCTGAAGGTGTATGTTGCGTGTGTTCATATTTGAAAGTAAGATTTATGTGTATATTTAGGCTCTGACTTACCATCCATGTGAGTGTATGTAGGTGTGTTTGGATGACATAAGTGTATTCAACAGCATGCCAGAGTAACTCAACTGCACCGTCCACAGGCACCTGAGTCTCGCCTGACCAACCCCGGTGCACTCACAAAGTCCCACACAAACACAACACGTTCACTCCTACTCCATTCACACACACACACACACACACACACACACGCACATACAGATATTTCCCATGAAACCCCACCACCACCACAACCGCCACCACTACCCCCTCCTCACACATCCCTCCAACTCTCTCTCTCCAGTGCACCCTCCCTCTTCTTTTCATCTCCCTCGCTTTTCCTCCATCCACCAGATGGCTGACCCATCTGCTCCCCCTCTCTTTCCCTCACTCTCCACCTCCGTCCCTCTCTCTCTCTCTCCCCCGCTGCTCTGTGCTTCATGTGGTTGAGATCCAAGTTCTGTACACACAGGACCCTCAGTTCCCTCCAACGCTGTGCGCTCATGGGGGTGACTTGCCCCCCTCATGCACTGATTGCGTGTGTTTGCACGCATCTGCTTGGTTGCCAGTTTCTGTGCTCGTATGCCCACGTTTTTAAGCCATTTCTGACGGCACTTCTTGAAACTCATGTTTCCTTGTGTGTGTGCATTTGTGTTTGTGGACACATCTGCTTAGGTGGCCAAATTTGTCTGTGTGTGTATGCAACACACCCACCATCTGTCTGAGTATTTCTGCATTTGGACGATATTTGTGTGATTATAGACTAAAATGTGTTTTGCTTTAGTGTAAAATGTACATGTGATATTTGAATCAGCATTGCTTTATATGCAGTTGTGAGATAGTTCATCATTGTGGGAAGTGCTTATTCCAGATTCTTGCTGAGAATTACACATGATGACTGATACCAGTCTCATGCCTGTTTAACAAATACGAAGATACAGACAAGATCTAGTTAGCTTAGCTTAGCATAAAGTTTGGAACCAGGAGAAAACAGCTGGTGTAGCTCTGTCCAAAGGTATCAAAATAAGCTCTCCATTTCAAGGCTCACTACTTAACACATTACATCTGGTATATCCATACAAAAACCGATTACTACTTTTAATAAAACATCATTGCAGTAGGGCCGCAACTAAAGATTATTTTGGTAGTCGACTAATGTGTTGATTATTTTTCTGATTACTCGATTAGTCAGCGGTTTTTTCTGTCACACCCTCCATCTCTGCTTCCTGTGGACGCAGCACCTGCTCTGCGCTCCAGTGCATGTTTTACCTCACCTGCTCAAGTCTGCACACTTTTTTTTTTGGGGGGGGGGGGGGGGGGGGGGGTTTGATGTCTGTACTGCTACACATGGATGTAGGAGGAAAGGACTACAGCTAGCCTCTCCCGGCCAGCACAGCCACTGTGAGCATGCATAAAAATAAAAAAAAGGTGATATTTTTGTCTGACATTTCTGATATCTGGGGTCGACATCTGTCCATCTATGATTTTGCAGAAACCTATAACACTTGTAAGAGCTTTTCTTGCTCTTAATGTGTCAAGTTGTCAACCCATCTCTTCTGCAGATCTTCCACTCCTGTGTATGGACACACACATGGAGATGCACAAGAAACAGGAAGCAGGGAGAGAAACGCGAACATGAACAATCTTTTGATTTTTAAATTTTTTTGCTTTTCTTGGGAGGGTGGGGTGTCACGTTGCATTAGTGATGCAGTGATGCAGTCATTAATTTCAAGGGAAGCCATACTGCCCCCAGCACCTCCTGTAGTGGATTGCAGTAACAAGTGAACATGGTTCCTCTTACAACGTGTCTGGTTTATGGTTTTATACGACGCATCAACAAAAATTCTGTATTGACAAATTTTCATAATCGATGTATGTCAACTAATCGTTTCAGTCCTACATTGCAGTTAGTTTTCTAACATGTTCATTGCTGAGCTCTGGGAATGTGTCAACAATTGTGTGCACACAAAACATGGTGAGTGCAGTGGATCAAGTTAGAACTGTGAGGCAGGTCTGTAAATTATCAAAAGATTTACAACTGACAATTTGGGTGATAATTTTACTGTTCAGTTTCGTTCTCTCTTCCAGTTAAGTCTGGCTAACCTGGAGGTCTGACTGCTCATGCTTGACGTCTTTTAGCTATGTATTCTCAGACTTTAGAGATTAACTAAGCTAATAAATAATACAAAAATAAGTAGTAATAAAAAGGACATCTCCCTTAAGTCTACCTCTATCGCACTGCTGCCTTCAAGGCTCAGTGGTAGCTCTACCTGCCTCTGCGTGTCAGAGTCACTATGACCTTGCCTTTACAGATAGCTGATACCCAGCTGAGAGATGTTTGACTGACAGGTGGGCACGTGGTAGCCTTACACAAACACAGAGATTGACGTGCAAACATGCAGACACACACATCCTAAGCCCACATGTGAGTGGACAGGCACAATCACATGTAAGTGCACGCATGCACGCACGCACACACACTCACTCACACACACACACACACACACACAAACCATGAAACAAATTCAGGCGCAGAGGGAGATAAACAGAATAAGCCTGAGGAGGGGAGCGATTGCCTTAGACACATGTGGCAAGAGTCAACTAGGAGAATAACAGAGAGGGGAGGAAAAAACGGCAAAGCAGACAGTCTGACATGCATGCTGGACAGTCCCACAGATTCACAGATGGGCAAGATGACAGACAGACAGACAAGCTGATATTTTGCTATGCAAGCCCCTGCTGTCTTACCCAGATATGAATATCTAAGCACAAGCACGGAAACAGCGTAAAAATGAAAAACAAACGGAATTTTGACATTTTCAAGAAAAAAAAACACATACACCTACATAACCTTCACCAGTACAAAGCCTGTGCATTTCAGATGTGGAGACAGTGATATTTGGTTTAGAGATAGAAGAGTTATGTCACAAATGTGATCAGTCTCCTGAGGGAGAGGAGAGGGAATAGAGAGTGCAGTGATGGGACACTCTCTTAGATGTTCTGTTTGTTCAAATATTCAGTGAAGGACAGAAAACAATGTGTGGTGCATGCATAGGATAAGAATCATCCGCTCCCTGCATATATGTGCACTTTTGTGGATGGTACGCTCACTCAGGCTCTGTCTGTGTTTGTGTGTCTCAGCTGGTATTAAGGACACACCTGGCAGAGGCAGCCTGTGCCTTGGAGACCTCAGGTGTGGTGAGACAATGCAGAGGAGGGAGAGAAGGAGAAAAACAAGGAGGTCACAGGGGTTGCTACGGGCACCAGGCCAACTGTATTCAAGTGGAAGACCATCAGAAACCGGCGTCCCCCGACGGACAAGATGTAACCACACGGAAAATAGGGAGCGGCGGCCCTGGATGCCGTCCACTTGTACGTACGCAGCATGCACAGATGCTACCCTGCACATGCACACCCTCACACAACATCCACCAGATACAAACAAATTAGAGAAACCACCACAGGCGAAGACAAGTGAGCAAAATGCATCCCACATGTTAACAAGCATCATAATGCTCCACAGTGTACCCCACAGTCACCACCAACTCCTCTCTGTTGCCTGGGCTAGCGCCTGGGGTCTCAGCAACAGACGGTGGAGGAGAGAGGAAGAGGAGGAGGAGCAGTTGGGTTATGCAGCCTCACACGCTGGTCAGACCTCCTGCCCTCTCCTATCATCTGCTGCTTTAACCCTTCATTAATCCCACACAGTGCGTTTTAACTCCTCGTTGTCTGCGCCTGACGAGCGCTGCAGCATCTCTCTCCCGAAATTCCCCACAGAGGCCATCAGATCCAATTAGGTGAGATGAAAGCCTACATTGGAGCCGGGCCGCCAGATCACAGGCGGAGAGGAGAGATTATCAAGACTCAGGTGAGAAGCAAAACAAGCAAACAAACAAATTTAATTCAAGGCGGCAAATCATTGTGATATCATTTGCAGATTGAGAGGAGGGACAGACAAGGAGAAGTGAAGTAAGGGGTTTCTTCTTTGCTCAATAGAGAGCTTATATTTACTTACAGGTGTAAAACAGGGCACTATAGCAAGCAAAAGGTTAAGATAAAAAATGAGAGCACAAAAGGATTTCTGTTTTGACAATGGATAATGGGTACAGTCTTGGAAAAATATATTTCTAAAAGGAAAAAGTATACAAAAAGAAGCGTCACACTCAGAGGTGAGAAAAACACTTTAATGTTTTATGTTCTGGGACAGCGGCAGCACAGCTTACTGTGGAGGAGACACTGTATAAATACACCTGAACAATTTTACAAGGTTGTGTTGAAGAACAACAACACACAGCAGCAATGAGACGCAGCAGTAAATATCCACAACAAGCATCTGTACTGGAAGACCCTCCCAAAGTAATAAGAAACCCCACTACTGAATAGTTAGATGAAGGGTATTGTAGTAACAAGCACTATAGGGATTACAGGCAAAGGCGAAGCAAAGACTAGGCTTACTCTGATATGTCTTAACAAGAGAAAAAAGGGAAGAAAATAGCAGAGCTGGCTTGGAAGAAGCAGACGGGACGTAGGGGAAACGGTGCACAGCAAGAATTTTAACATCTGGTAGACCACACCACCCTCTTTAATAACGAGCGATGCTCGCTGCTATTTTGTAATGAAATGTTGCTGGAGAAAGAGTTTTTGCTTTCAAGAAATTTCAGAGATGTGCCCCCTACTCTAAACACAACATACGTCTTTGCTTCTATTCAATTGAGGCCACTGTTGCTGGAGTAATTGGTATCTCTGTGTCCTCTGTGGGTTTTCTACCTGTATAACTGTGTAAAATGGTGAGTCTAGACAGAAGCCCGTACTCTGATTCTGAGGGGCAGGCAGATGAACGGATGTTCACCTTTGATGTTTCAGATAACTGTACATTTTCTGTCTTGTCTAGGTTTGGCAAACATGAAAACAAGAAAATACACCAGTAAAGGAAATAAATAAACCCAGATTGCAAATAGGTGCATTTTTTTCACAGCAAACGTTTTGACTTGTCACAGAAAGATAAGCACAGGTGGAACTAATCACAATGATGATGGCTCTGTTCCATTGGTGTCCCATTAGGTTACTCAACATGTGCAATAACAGGACCCTGGAACTGGCACACCTGAGTGGAATGCAGCTATTATTAATGTTATTAGTTACACCTGTGCTTTGCCTGCTGTGACATGTCAAAACGTGTCCTGAAAAGGCCTGCAGTGGACGTTTTGAATTGTTACACAGAGGCATGACTAATAACATTAATGGCAGCTGCGTGCCATTTGGATGTGCATCATGCTATTGTCCATGTTGGCTCTCTGTCATGGTGTACTGGCACTGTTAAATGAAATGAAACCATTAATTATGTTATTAGTTATACCTGTGTGTTTCCTGCTGTGACAAGTCAAAATGTCTACTGTGAGAAAGATGTGTATATCTTTAAACATGCTTTAGGGTTGACCTTAAAGCTGCTCTAATCTATATTTTCACATTAACAATTGTTCAGGTGACTATGTGTAATGTGAATGGGGTTGTTTGTGATGACAAACCAACACAGAGGCAAACTCTTTTGATTTTATGGCTTGCTATTATGGTTCTCACTGCTCCCATCAGTGTCATTTCTAGCCATAGGTCTGATAAGCCCACCACCAACTAGCTGGTGAACATAGCAGAGTATTTAGCAGCTACAGAGCTGAAAATTTCCCTCAGGAGTTAAGTGATCAAAACAGGGCTAAATATACAGTGAATGTTGGAGTTACATTCATCAGGAGGCCAGAAACACAACTCCAAATGAATGCTAATGTTGCCCCATATCTGTTGGATTTGTAAATAACCAACATGTTTGGTGTATTAACTTAAAAGGTGATAATATGTCAATGTTGTGTGTACCGCTTGTCTCTGCTGCTGTCAAGTGGACAAACATAACTGAAGGTTTAAACCATGACTTGTGTTGAGCTGTTTCCCAATTCTGTAATACACACTACGTTTGTACATTTTGCACTGCTTTCACTCACACTGAAGACTACATTATGTATACTGTCATTTATCAGCATGCCTCCACTATTACAGCTGCTTGATTTTTGAGTGTGTTGTTGATGGACGCTAAGGTTCCACATTGAAATGCGCAAAGGAAATGTCTGAGCTGCTCACAGCTGGAAAAAATTCAAATAAATTGGAGATGATACCAAGACAGCTCTGGAAGAATCACAGTAAACAGTAAACTTTGCTTTCTGTCTGTTAAGTTTAGTTGGCAAATAAATTCTGTAAAGTCAGTTTGATTGACATGTTGCTTTTCTCTGTAACTGTAAAACAGTACACTATAGGCTGAAATTAGAGTCAAAACCTGGGAACAATGTACCTTGGAAAGTGATGCTCACAAATAATTCCAAAGTTTATAAATCAATCTTTGTAAACCTGTAAAATAAGTCTGCATGAGAAGTTCAAGTTTGTACATGTCTGGGAAAGTGTAGCCACCCACATGCTACAGGTTTTTATTCCGTCCAGAGATCCACTAATTAGCACTCCTTCAGGTAGAGGGGTAGAGCTCATCAGTGAAGTCACCTGCTGAGGTGATCTGTTGGAATGAAAACCTGCAGACTTTTCGCTCTCCATGGCATATGGTGGGCCACCCCTGTTACAGTACATATCACGGTATGGTATCAGTCTGTAATGGGATTCGTCCCAGTACTCCCCCTGATTTCAAAGTCACCTTGGTGGAAGAGCTACGTGGAAGTTTCTTGTGACCTATCTCCTCAGAGTAAGGTGGTTTAAAATTAAGAATAAAGACTAAATTGTGCAGACTGAAAACACAGCTGCAGCTAATAAATATAGGTAAGGTTGATTGCCTTTATATTATCAGTATAATATTGATGCTTACTCGGCAGCTCATCTAAATCAGACTTAGACCTTGTGGTTAATTTTATTAGATGCAGCTGTGTCTTCCCTAAACAACAGCCTAGAACTGTCATCAGTACAAAATTATTTAGCACAGTTTGTCCATATGTAGAGAAAAAAGTTTAAATACATGTCACCACTGTTATTCTGCTCAGTTTAATAAGTGAGTGCTGAAGTCTTTATTTTAGGGCTTAAAAACACCATGAAATGTTGCTCTTGTCAAGCAGCATTGACATGAGATATATCATTAGTGAGAAGACAGTTAATGAGATTCTCTCTTATCTGCTGCTTTGTTGCAGGGAGATTTTTCTATCCAATAGATCCATTTTGGCTAACCAAAGAGCCATTCAAGATTTTGTGTTATTCCTTACGGGACAGCTTGTTCTCTCATCTTTTGTTCATCTGCCCAACTTTCAGTCAGCAGTATAGTTTCTGAGTCCCCATTCTCTTGAAAATTGTGAATAAAGTCTTGCGAGTTGAATTCTTGTTTTCATAAGAAACCCCTCTAGCCATAAAGAGAGAGTTATAACTCTGTAAGAAGGTGCTCTAAAGATTATTATTTCTTTCTCACTGTGGTAGTTCTGTATCTGTTGGAAGTGTACATTGTCACCTCCAATCAATGCCCACAGCTTTTTACAATGCATTCTGGTTGTTAACTCAGTTGGATGGCAGGTACACAACAGCAATTTTGGTTAATAGCTAACTCTCTGGGCATCCCCCTACTGAACAGAACAATGCTCCCCTTTACCTCTTGTACATACTGTAGTTTTACTGGGACTGTTTCATCTGTAGAGAGTCGTTCCAGTGGAAACTGTTCAGAGCGAGGTCTGCAGGCAATTCAGTGAAACAGCGATGGGCTAGTTTTTTAATGGTATCAGTAACACAGCCAAAATTGGATTCATCTTTGTTGTAGTCGGTTGGGATTCAGCAGGGTATCTCTCAAATGTCAACAGATACTCTTAAAACAAAACCAAAAGTATCTGCCTCCATAGATACCACTAAGATCAAGTTTTTGTTTTTGTTTTTCACTAATCCATTAATGGTAGATCACATCAAATTTCATGATACACTACTCACATACACTCTTGTTTTTTCCCATTTAACCTCTAAAACACTGACCCACCAGTGGGACAGTCATTAGAAATTCATGCTGTGCAGCCAAGCATTGTTCAGGCCTGCAGGACTTCAATTTAAAATCTGGCTGTAAATATAACAAATATGTCAGGCTGAATTTTGGAGAGATGTGTACAAAATGATGCACCAGACATCTTGAATATTTCCATTTGATGGTAGAGTGCATAGTGTACATGTAAAAAGTAGAAACAAGCTAATACAGAATATACTATCAAATAGTGTGGAATAAAAAGATTTTCCCAACCTTAAAGGGAAACTCCACCAAATGTATACATCAGTGCAGTGTGTGTAATAAAGAAACCCATCTGCTGCTCCAGAGATGCACATAATCTGATGGATTGCCTCTAGTGATGTCATTTGAGTCATCTTTGAGGCTGAGGAAGAAAATGAGAAAAATCTGTAGGTGGAAGAAGGAAGAAGGACGTGAGATCACCAAGTCTTTAGCCAGACTGGACTGTCAGCGGTTGAGGTGTGGGTAAGTTCTGCTGCATCAATTTTGATAGTGTCCATCATGAGTTACAACCACGATGTACGAGTGCAATGCTAATTCAGAGCAGTAAAGGAGAAAAGTGGATGTAAAGGGGTGAAACTATGCTCTGAGGAAAATATTGTTTCAAAGGAGAGGGGGAACAGTTACCTCACAACATTACAATCTGTACTGCAATAACATTACACTCACATGAATGTACAGCCAGATGGGGAAGCATCAAGGGTGAGGGCGGAGGGAAGGAAATGGGACACAGCATCAGATCCAGCCTGCATCATTTGCATTTCAGCAAAATGCAGCGGCGGTAGCGAGAGTCGGTTGGAGTGGAGGCAAAACCAGAGTAAGCTGCACTGCAGGTAGTTCTGAATGTGTGAAACATGCGCCATTAGGGATGAATAATAGAAGGTGGTTGTGGTTCATGTAGTGTGCAGTGCTGGTGCTCTCTGGCTGCCAGTGCCAAGATCAAAGGGGAAGACTTACACCTGAGATCTGAAATAGACTGATTCAGTGCGAGAAGAAACATGGACAGGTTTAACAAAGATTCACATCCACCATATTAAATACTCACACATAGTTACCCATACATGCACACACACACACACACACTCCCCCACAGCCAGTAACCTACTATTCCTCACTGCATCTCAGTGTTTGCTCTATCTTCTTGCATCTACATTTACACCTGGAGAGTCCTGGTTAAATAAAGCACACATCAGAACACAAATCTCCCTCTGACCTATATGATAATATCAAGAGGTCATGAGGCTGAGTAGCAGGTGCCACACTGTCATTGTGCCCATAGAGGAAAAAAACAACCAAAAAAAAAGCCAAGGCTGCTGTCAGTGCCGAGTGCTGCTGCATGAGCAGGCTGCAGAGAAAGGCCTTGGAGAGGCACAGGGGAGAGAGTGCACCATTCAACTGAATCATCAGGGCCATCAATGTAATGAGAGCAGATCGGTCCTGAGCAAAGAAAGGCAAGGAGGGGGCGAAGAGAGAGAGGGAGAGGGAGTGGGTGAGATGGAGGGAAGTGGGGGGGGGGGGGGGGGGGGGGAGTATAATGGGGAAAGTAGAAAGAGAGAGAGGGAGGAGAGCGTGGATGGTGGAAGGCAGTGGGGCAGAGAGAAAGAGAAAATGGAAGAGAGGTAGATACAGAATATAGTGCGGGAGGATAAGGAGAAGCTGATAGAGGGATGACTGGGCAACAGACTGGGAGCTTCGGCAAAAATGGTGCATGGTGGCAAGTGCTCCGGGACAGACAAATGAACAATTATTTTTTCCACCGCAGTGCTTACATGAAAACATCAGAGGCTGAATAACACAAAGGAGGCCAACTGCTGGGCACTCAAGACTTTGGCACTCAAACTGTCAGAGGAAAAAAAAACATTACAGAAAAGGGCAGAGAGAAGAAAGGATGACAAGACAGTGGGGGGGACACGCAAAAATAGGCAGTTATCGGAAGAAAGAACAATGCACTTTAATTTTCTTTGTACTGCTGCTAGGAACAATATTGATCAGTGAGAACGTCTCAAATGTTAAAAATGTTGTTCATAGCAGGGTCCTGATATTTAATTAAACTGCCATTTCCATGATTTAGTCCATTAGCTTCTCATTCTCATAACGCCATCAATTCTGTCATTTCCACAGCAGTGACAACCTGGGCTATTGTTTGCGATCAGAGAAGCTGAACTTCCAAGAGGTCATTACTCATTTCTGGCATTCGTCTCGGCTCCGGAAGAGAAAGTCATAAATTATTTCTCTCACACATAATCCCAGTGCCAAAGCTGTGTGTCAATCACTTGGGAGTCACTCCCGGCCCCCTTCTCACGTCAGTTCCGTCACGTCCGGCCCAGCGGATCATCTATCAGTGGGCGATCGTCCGTTTGGACGGGTACCCTCTGTTATTACCCTCACGTCCTGCCCCCCCCCCGCTCCCGGCTGAATTACAATTGCAGAGTCAGTGAAGAGCCAGGAAGCTGAGAGGGCTGAGCCCGGGTAACGAGCTCTGGGGTGGGTAATTAATGCCTCCATTTCCCCCGTTGGTATTGTTGGGGGGGGGGCATTGATCAGAGTGGGATCAGGCCAGAGGGAAGTGGGCGACAGGCCGAGGGCACCATAGGGAGGATTAAGTCAAAATGTAGAACAGATAATGACATGGACGGGTGGTGAGGTGCAATAGAAGAGGGGAAAAAAAGAGGAAGCCTGGCAGAGTTGTTCCTCTTGAGATGGATCTTCCGCTGGGGCCGGCAACTCTGTCAAAAAGCCTGCAGCTCTGAGTGACACTTCAAACCAATAAAAAACACACTGTAGTTCTGTATTCCTCTATCAGAATTGTAAAGCAGAGACATCCAGAGGGAAAATAACGTGAAATCCAAAGTTGCATTTTAAAAGTAGATGCTGTAGACGCTTTGCCCGTCAATGATTTATAAAACATGACAGCCTCTACATCCCACAATTCAAAATTTCAATAAATAAAGATTGTGGAAGCAAAGTCTAGCATATCAGCTACTACACAAGGTCAGTCAAAAGAAAAACACAGCACCCCTGTAATGGTGCGTCACAATAAACAAATGTAACTGCTCACATAACCAGAACTGAAGTGGCACTAGAATAGCAAGATGTCGGGGAAAAAAGCCCATTGATACTGTGAAACAACAGATTCCGCAATTCACTTTTCTCTACCCCGGGGGACTTAGTCACTACGTATTAAAGGACGCAGTGCAATATAAAAAAAAAGCCAGGAGCCACATGGGAGTAAGTGGAGTGACCGTGGCAGCCACCATCGCTCTTACTGCCACATCTTTAGCTGTAGTCTCCCTGACCCTGTCTCTGTTTGCCTGGGAGGCAAGGCCTGGCGCTGTTGACGATAAAACAAACAGACAGGCCCCATTTATACAGTCAGGTGTCATGACAAGGGATAAACAGCCGACCGCTTCGGGCCTGTTGAGGCACAGTCTGCGCTAATAGTAGGGGCTATCATCATCCTCATCCTCACCATCACCCTCATGATCATCATCATCAAGAGCAGCAGTAGCGGTGTTGGCAGAAGCTCCTAAGTGCCTGCTGGGAAACGGACGAGTACTGACTCAGACTGGACAGAACTCAAGGGCTGCACTGTTTGCTTTGCTTGGGCTGTATTCATTCGTGTCATTGAATTAATCGAGTCAAGAAAAAAAAAAGCAATTGCCAAAAACATTGCTGGAGAAGGGGTGTGGGGGGTGGGAGGAACAGAAAAAAAAGAACAGTCTCGAGTAGAGTGAGGCGGCAGTGGCAAGCACGCAGCAGGAATGACAAGAGTGTGGCTGTCATCGCGAGGGATGAAAAACAGCACCTCCCAAATGAGGCGAGGCAGCGGCTGCCTCTTGCGCCAGCGAGGAAGGGGATGCGGAGGGACCACAAACGCAATTATCTTCATGCCAGCTTTGTTGTTTGTCAGAACTGGCACGCATTTAAGGACTTGGGTGTACTGATTATGACACCCGGAGAGCCTTCGGGGTGGACAAGAGGCAGCCAGCCGGGAGTCATTACCCAAGCCAAATAGACTTCTCATTTGTTTTTCCGTCGGGGTAAAGCATCAACAGGAATAAACAATGCCTGCTAGATACTCAATCACCAAAGGAGTGCACCCTTGCAATGGGTGTTTTTCCTTTTGAAGATCCAATTACAAAGTCCTCGCATCAAATCATCGGAAATAATGCCTCGAATGTGAGGTGTATGGGAATCCAAAAAGGTTGTCAAGGAACCCTTAGGACTGTGTTCAGATATGATCTGGTGTCTGGGAGTGAAATCACATATGACCACCTGACAGATGGCATAATGTGGGCACAGGGGTTATTTTCTGACAGTGTGAAAATCATTGCGCTGGCACCTTTCAATATCGCCAGCTGGTCTTTTTCATAGCATTCCGTCTAAATTAGGTAAAAAAGAAAGCTATTTTCTTCATTTTGTCATGCCTCCCCATAGTGTCACCATCATGCCCTGAGTGTAATGCTTTGTGAAAATATTCTGAAAGCTGGTACTGATAATAGCATCTATTCTGAAAATACCTGTTGACAACCTGCAATCTCAGTGTCAGACAGACCACCGTCTACACTGGCAGCACACTGCCTACAGTCTGATCCAGTGCCAAGGTCACACACACAGACAAGGTGGGTGAGTCTAAATGTGGTGAAAAACTACAGGTGAGAAGTCTTTCCTCTATACATGACGAGACGGGCCAAAAGGGCAGACCGGTACATCCACACCAACAACTAGAGATTTATAAACCAAAAACTAAATAAATAAAAAAATTTATACCGCCAAAATGAGAGCTACTCAAGGATTCAGTGTGCTTCAAACGACATAGGTCATACATATTGTACTCTGAGCACGCCTCGAGGCCAAAGTGTTCATACCTCCTTCAAGGGGCCACACAAAGGAAGGTGGAAAAAGCCTGCTGTCATAAAAAGGAGCAAGACTCGATGAATCATACAACTGATAATGGTGCACACTTTTGGGCAGTCTCTCTTTACAGCAGTCACTGTGTTGCACTGACCTGTACATACAATCTGATAAGTTTCTACAGCCATGCTAGCAGCTTTGTGAGGCTCGTTATCTGTAGTTGGGTGAAAATTAGCGAATGGAGATGCTTCCACACAGGTGCACCACATCACTCATATAAGCAATTAACATCCAGTCATTCTCTGTGGCATGTATAAAAATAATGAGCGGACCCTAGTTATTCTGATTTTGTATCTAGATGGTAGGAGGAAAAGATCTAAGTGACTTTGAAATTGGGTTCAGTGTTGGGCATGGATGATAGGAGCTTCACTCGCAGAGACTGCTCAGCTGGTTAATGTTTCAGTAGGTACAGTAACTGAAGTGACATCTGCATTTAGATCTATGGGAAAGACATCAGTAAATAGGGTAAATAGAGGTCGACAACTCCTTATTACAAAGATGAATGTACACAGTTCAGTGGTGCAAAAACCAGTAGTCACTGGAACTAGTCTGCAGAGATGTGGGAAAAAAGTGATATGATCAGATGAGTCATCCTTCACCATATTCTCAACAAGTGGGCGAGTGCATACACTAAGAGAATGATACAGGTCTGAATACTTGACCCCTACAGTGAGGGGACCCAGTGGCTCTGTCATGCTGAGGGGCATTTCGCTGGCATGGTGTGGGTCCACTTGTCCCCTTAAAGGGAAGGATCACTGCAAATCAATAGCCATCAGGTCACCAGATCTCAAAGCAGTTGAAGACCTATTGGAGATTTTGGACCGACATGTTAGACAGCACTCTCCACCACCATCATCAAAACACCAAATAATCTTTGGGAAGAATGATGTTCATCCCTCCAGTAGAGTTCAGAGACTTGTTTGATTTGTTGACCTTGTGTATGTTCCCAAGGTCCTATGTTCTCCAGTTCATTACTCTGTTTACACAAATTAACCTTCTTATTGTGTTCGGGTCACCAATTTCAAGTTAAAATATTCATATAGTATCCTTTTATTAAAAAACAAGGACAAGATTTCAACAGCTATATGAACACAACATCCCCAACCCATTTGATAAGTTCTCTCAAGTGTAGGGCTAGTATTGCTGGGGAACAGAAAAGCCCTTTGACAAATTCCCATAATAGTGCATGTTATATTAAGCAAATACAGAGCAGGAGAACATCTCCTTCAGGTTCCCATTACATGCCATATAGATCGGGGTAACAGGACCCTGGAAGAGCACACATGTAGTGTATGAGTGCATGAGACACTGTAACTAGGCACAGTGCTTCTAGCTGAACACAAACATCAACATGCTGATGTTTAGCAGGTAGGTTTATGATTTGTTAAATGGCACAAAATAAATAAAGGCAGAGAATCACCAAAGTGACTGATCCTGAAGGGAACATGAATGACTGTTCCTAATGTCATAGCAATCCATTCAGTGTTTTTTTACCACATTTCACTCTAAACTAGGGATAGACCGATTATCGGCCGGGCCGATTATCGGTGCCGATATTCAGCATTTTGACACAGATCGGCGCAGACCGATAAGAAATCGATTTAAAACTGGGTTATTTTGGCTCTGATGCAGTCGCGCCTCTCTGTCTGCAGTCACTACACTGTCTCCAGCATTGTCCCGCCCACAGCACCATCTGATTGGTTACACGCAGAGCCACCAGTGCTCACACACGCTGGACATCTCTGCTTTTTGCACCACAATCTGGTGCTGCTCAATTGGGACTACTAATTGATTTGAGACTCACATTTCTGTGCAAATTTTATTTAACTTTGTTTTATTTACTTTATAAAACTTCCAGAAGCTATTTATTTATTTATTTAAAATTTCAGTTAACTTTATAAGAGATGCTGTTGACCCTGGGAACTCCCTGCACTTTTGTTTTTGTTTGAACTTAAAACAAAGATGTGTGAGAAGTGAAAGATAAAAGATAAAATAACATTTCAATTATATTGAAAGTTTTCTACAGTAAACTTTATTTACTGTAGAAAACTTTAGGGAGCTATTTATTTGTTTAAGTTTTCATTTAACTTTATAAGACATGCTGCTGAGCCTGAAACCCTGCACTTTTTGTTAGAATTTTAAAACAAAGATGTCTATTGTCTAAGATAAAAAAAAAAAACCTTTAACATGTTGCAAATCTGAAAAGCTGTTTAATAAACATATGCTTAAAGGCATTTAAACAAAGTTAAGTGTTGGAGTTTGTATTATTCAAAATTTTGACGCCAATATTTTCACTTTTACTGCAAATGTATATCGGCTCCAAATATCGGTTATCGGCCTCCTTGACTACTAATAATTGGTATTGGCCCTGAAAAAACCACATCGGTCTATCTCTACTCTAAACCTCAGATGTCAACCTCATGGTGGTGCTAGAGTAAAAATCAAGGGACCACACAAGTCTGTAGGATCTCTGCATTGGGAACCATGAATGTCTGCTCTAAATTGTCAAACCCCCAAAACCTGTATTCAGACAGGTGTGGGTGGAGAGGGTTTTCTATATTGATGGCTTTTACTCCTCAAAAAACAAAATCTAGCAATATTGTACTCAGTAATAATCAGCTTCTACTTTTCCACAGATGAATCACAACCTTTTCAAAACCATTTTCAGATAAAACTGAAATCCTTCCAAGACTGTCTTCACCATTTCCATGAGTGGTCGTCTTTCAGTTTCTCCTACAACTAAACAGTGATAAGACAGAAATACTAATCATCTGTGAAGACAGAGCAATTACTGTATTCTCAAATTCTTAAGTTACACCCTCTCGTTATGTGAACGCACAATGTTGAAATCTTGGTGACCTCCTCTGATTACAGCCTTAACTCAGATAAACACATTATATCTACGGTTCAGACCTGTTTTCTACTACTGAAAAACATTTCAAATATTAGACTATTTCATTCAACCAAAAACCTGAGAACTGTTACTCATGCCTTTATCAGCTGCTGACAGAGTATTACTGTTACTCCCTGGACTCCGGCATCTGAAAAAAATGTCCACCTTTTTCCCTCCGGCATTCCTGAGTTGTCTACCCATTGTTTTGTGAATTAATTACAAATTCTTAAAGACCTGCAGCAAACTGAGGAAACAAAAAAACATTTGTGCCAATGCATTTCCCCAGCCACAATTCCGTTCGGTGAATCTGTGTAGCTGGGGTGTTCCTGGGTAATGTAATTGCTCATTTAAAATGTGGTAGAACTGGCATGTTGGGAGGGAAATGGGATTTTAAGTTTACTGGTCAAATATGCCCCATGCACACACACATTCCACTGTGCTTTTGCTCAAATAGTATCTCATAGAGCAATTATGGACTAAAATTGCAGCCTCTAAAAGCAGGCTATTTTTATCAAGGCAAGCCTTCATACACTATACTTAAATGACAATGCAGTATGTTGGATATTTAATGGTGCTGGAGGACCCAGCCTTTATCCACTATACTGAGGATGTCATTTAGAATCATACAGTCTGTCTGTGAAAAATCACTCCTTTAACCTCTTAACCCAGCTTTGGAGAATGGTTAAGGGTTTTTTTTAAAGTTTTTTTTTCCCCCCAGTGTTAACGCCATTATCCACATTTGCTCCATTTCAGAATATCTCTATGGGCACATGCACAGTCACTTTGCTGCATATCTGCTTCTATTGATGGCGCAATTCCCATCACTTCATTTACCAAGAGCAGCATCACAGATGAGACCCGCTCATTTCCATTTATCGAAATCCCATTTCTATTCCATCTGCTAACTAGTCACCTGTGAAACTAGTTTTTAACCATGGTTTGAAAGCGAGCTGGCTTCGGATGTCTACCCCATCCCCTTTATTAGTGTTTATTCCTAACCATAAAAACCGCTGGAGGGGCACAGACAGCCAGCGCAGATCGTTACATTGTAAAACACCATGGCAGGGTGGCACACAACATTGCCAGTGAGAAGCTAAGTGTGTCGGGGAGGAATTAAAGAATAAATTCCCCCTTCCAATTAAAAGACGTATTTGTGCAACGTGAGCGGAGGAAGGGAACATTATCAATGAGGGGAAGAAAACACACTGTTACAACTCAGGAGGCACAATTACTGAGGCTGGTGGTATGCAATTAAATAGTGCTATTTAGACAGTGCTACTCCTCGCTAATAAACGCAGAACATATAGAGGAGACAAAACAGGCTTCGCATGTACCTCCATCTCTTAACAGCTGGGGGAACAGATGACTGAAATGTAAACACAAACAGTGGCAAAGTGACTACATCAAAGGAGGATGAGGCTGAGACTATACTGATGAGACCATACATTTACATGAAGAGTAAATAGAGAGAGAGTAAAAAAAGAAATACAACAATTCACCATCTTGTGACCTGAAGGTAAAATCAGCTCTAATGAAATAAATAACAAAAACAACACTTGAAAAAAGAACATCACAGGTTTTATTGAGAAAGAAGCAGTAGTTTCCCAGGGTATGATCCAAATTAAATGTATGTAGGGCAAGCACCACACTACTCCCACACTGTATTAAAGCATGTTTGAGTCATCGGCCCCCTCTCTGCAGACCCTCAAATCATACTCTGTGCAGGGTGAGTGAAGCTCACTGAAATTGTTAAAAATGTACAATATAAAGCTTTAAGCTAGCAACAAATCAAAATGGGTCACAGAAGTGATACAAGTGGAGATCAATCGGCAGATGAGTCCTTTTTATTCATGTGTCAACCCTACTTACATTTCAGAACATCTTAAACATTGGATACTAGAATTAACTCCTAATCCTCCCTATTACTGACTATGCCTGATCCTTGTACTGGTGGTGGAGCACAAGCACGTCCTCCTGGGAGACCCTGGTCCAGCCCTCGCTGTGGACGTGGTACAGGTTGACCTGGCCACCGCTGTAGGCGTCGCGGTATGTGGCCTGATAGATGGCGCGGCGGCCTAGCTCGCAGGCCTCCTCCACGGTCAGGTCATGTCGCAGGCCACTGTCCATCACACCATAAGCGTACATGGAGCCTGAACCCACGGCGAAAAGGTCGCCACACACTCTGTTTCCCTCTGAGTCGACGTAGTACAGCCCTGAGGAGAAAGGACAAAAGGCAGGTCAAGAGAGTGGAAAGGCAAAGGGAGGAAGGAAGAGACGGTGTAAAGGAAGTTGTGTTCCCGCAAAAGCGTCCCTCTGATCCTCTGATCCTCTGACTCAGGTGTTGGGTTTTCTCAGGAAACCTGAGATGAGATGGTATACATTTAACATCACCGCACTCACACAAACAAACTTGTTAAGCGCACACACACACACCATGTCCTCAAGAGAGAATATGAACAGCTGCAACCTCTCCAAGTGAAGTAAGGCTGGCAGATATGAACAGCTGCATCCTCTTCAAGTAAAACGAAGCCGGCCGCGGAACCTGCTGACGAGGCGCAGGCCACAACACTGTCGGCCCAGGGGCCTTACTCCAGGCCTTATTGATCCACACAAACACACCAAAAATTAACTATCGACCCGCAACCCGAGCTGCACAGGTAACTGCACCTCGCACCTCAAGAGGGAGGACAAAAAAACAACAGCATGCTCACATCCTGTGGACATCAGGCAAGTACAGCACACTGATATCCTTACACACACACACACACACACACACACACACACACACACACACACACTTGTTTCAGCGCTGAGACTTTTCCTTCACCTCCTGAATGACACATACAGGTGCGAGTTCACTCCACACCGGACTGACCAAATATGTAATCCCATGTGCACTGCAGACCCACAATGCTCTGATGGACCTGTGAAGGACAGTTTGCTCCACACCACGCTTCGTGGACACATGCGAGACATTTTGTTCCGCGCCATGACACACTCGCTAGGCCTGATCCCAGAATGACGTGGAACGGGTGACTAGCAGCAGCCTGTGAGCTCGCCCACAGCCAGCCTGCAGATGGTAAAAAGACAGCCTGCGAAAAGGCATGTTTTTCACAGCGTTTCACAAAGCGAAACCTGTGAAAATGATACTCACACAGAGAAACACAGGGGCGCACGCATATAAAATTGCCTAATATCCACTGCGATCGCTCATCTCGCACATTAAAAAACACTTCAAAATGCCCTCAGATTGCACATCCTCGCTTGCAGAGTTCCTCAGCTAAACTAGTGACAGTCTATTAGGGATAGAGAGCCACTTGCTTTTCTGGAAAAAAGACGCTTACCATTACTTTCAACTGGCAAATTGCAGCTTCCTCAGCCTGTCGTTAGCTTGCCATGATAATCATCCAGTGCCTGCCTATGCACGGGGGTAATTTGCCATTCTGAGACCTGCCTGTTCCTCTTGAAAACTGTAAGGGACTCGTTAAAAACATAATAGGCAGGGAGAGAGAGTTGTAAAGGCAGCCTCTTGTGTTGAGTAGCACAGTTGACGGAGGTGGTTGAGGACACTTTAGGAGGTCCAAGTATAGAAGCAGAGCGGCACCAGAAACCACTTCCCACATCCATTCCTTTCCAAACACACCTGGGGTCTTTGTAGAGCCCAATGCAATATCACTTAACGGTCTCGGCAACTCAAACACTGATGAAAAAAGAACATGCAGGCGTTAATGAGTGCACAGAAAACAAAAAACGGGGGTGAAATTCATAAGGCTTGCATTGAAGCGCAAGTGGGGAGCACGTTGAATGCAGCGGATCGTCGCAGTGGCGGCCAAGACAGGCTCCTTCCACTCCGTCAATCAACTGACAGGTGCTTAAGGAGGCTTTTTGAAACAGCGGCCTGTGCAGCTGGCTGTACTGACAGCTTTTAGAGGTAGGTGAACAGCAGTGTGAGGGATGGGTGGCCAGCATCAGTTGGGTCAGTGTCTGTCCGTCATCTGTCCTTCTCAGTGTATTCACCACTGGATCAAGAGTTTTTAAAAAAATTATTTTTTTTTAAAAAGAGCTCAGCAGCTGAACAGAGGAGGAAAAAATTTGCATGTCACCCTCTTGAGAGTGGCTGTAAAACTGACTGCCATGTGGGTTGTCCCTGACAAGATCTCATATTGTACCCTATTTTACTGTTTTGTCACGAGGCTATATCCCTATTTAATCATATCTCTTTGTTACAGACCCTTCATGTCCTTGTAGGGAGCAGCAGAGGGTGCTGCACAGAATATCGTCATTTTTCTCATTCAGTGTTAAGCAAATTCAGAGATATCAAGCATCAACCATACCGTGATTACAAGTGTCACAACATTTAATATTACTACATGGAGACATATTTGTCAAGCTCCTCAACATAGCTTTTATTCGATTTATTTTGCATGCAGCTTAAGACGCTCCATCAGGGGAATAAGTGCTCTTGACATGATTGTAGCTGGCTAATGAGCTTCCCGCCTAATCGCGATTGATTTAATTTACATGACATTTACCTCTTCATTCAATCATTGGCATTGTGGGGGCCACGGCTAAGCTCCCACACCTATTGAACTTATACAGGGATCATTATTTCCCCAATTGATTCCCCAGGATTTAACACGTGTCATTTACGTTTGTTGGCATACCAGAGGCCGTCATTGTTCACACACAGACCTCTCTGCTTTCCAGACAAAGCTGGCATCGATCTCAGTGGGTGTATGGGCATTATGCATGCGACCCAATTGTCCGGGGCTGAGACCCAACGTCCATCATCCCGCTGTGCTTTCGCTGGCCCGCAGTCCCAGCCTCATCGATTTCCCATTACTGTGTCACTGCGGCGGCCTCTTTAAGCACACTTTCTGTGATGTACGGCCTCACACTGCGTGGCATCCAGAAGCCACAGCTTTAAGTAAATGAGAGGCAGAGTATAAGAGAAGCTGCAGTACCATCTAGTGGTTAACTCTGGGAACTAGTGTGTTTGTACTTGACTACAACAGCACAAGTAACTGGGAAACAACACAAGCTTGACAGCTCCATACACAAGAGATGATTACATTTTATGGCTGACAAAATAACTACAGAATTTTTTTTAAATTTTCAATAAATATGGGTGGGAAGTCAGTTTCTATATCAAGACAGAATAACTTCTACTACTTTGCAACAAAAGAGATATCTGTTCAACAGCTTCCCACACATGTTCAGTTTGATAAATAATGAATGTTACCAATTGGGACAAACTGACAAGCAAAACTGACACATGATCTGTGCATTCAAATGAGTGGAATATTTTGCTCATCGCTTGAGCTGTAACTCAAAATTAGCATGCCAAAATGTGATGCTCTTCGCACAAATATGCAAAAAGCAGGCAATTAATGGGTGCTTAGTATGTATGAGTGTGTCTCATACGTGTGACATTTGTGTTGGTTTTAACCTGCTTGGATTAAAATACATATCTGATAAGATGACAGAAATGAACAGAAATGAAAGAGAAAAGATACTAAACTGACTTACCAATATAAAAGCTTGCTCAAAGTCAAAGTCAAAACTCACTACAGAAAATTCTAAAGTGATTGAAGTTGCAAATTCTACCTGGTAAAACAGGAAACACCTAAATGTTGTCAAAGTAGTGAGTTACAGAATCCTTTTTCTAGAGGATAAAAGTTATGTCTAGTTTTACATGCTTTTCCTTGCTCCATGTGATTGATAATATTCCATTATAGTAGAGGGCTGCAAGTAGCTCTTTCTATTGTTGATTGAGCTGAAGTTGTTTAAGTGATTCATGGATTAATCGTCTGACCAAAAAAAGATCAGAAAATATAAAAGCATGCCCATTAGAATTTTCAAACTCCCACGGTCATGTCGTCAAATTGCTTGTTTTGTCCCCCAAACATACCAAAACATAAAGACATATATTTCACGCAAGCAAGCAGAAAAAGCAGAAAATCTGAGTGCAGATGATTATAGCACTTTTTTGGTTGTTGACTGTAATTTGCTAGCATCTTCAAGGTTGAGAGACTGCATGTTCTTAAAAGAAACACTTGACTTTCACATGTTTGAGGTCAACGTCTGTCCATATTTGATTTTAGAGGGATTTCTGAACCTTGTAGGAACTTTTATTGCACTTAATGTAACAAGCTGTCAACCCGTCTCCTCTGCCCTGTGTGTGTGTGGGTGTGTGCATGCGTGCAGAGGGGCTAAGACACACACACACACGAGAAACAGGAAGAGAAGCACAACTGTAAATGATGGTGCAAACACAATAGAGACTCTCGCGCCAAGCTGAAACAAAGCCAGTGCACATAAATTAGATAAATAACATAATCAAAATATTTGTTTGCTTAATTTTTTGATTTTTTAAAATATATTTTCTTTGGATTCTCCCTGAGAAGAAAGCCCTCAAAACAATGGTAGGTATTTTTTTTAGAAACCTCAATTTATATAATATATATAATTTGTATATACTGACTGAGGACAGATGTGCATGTCATATACAGCTGTTGTATTTACCTGGGCCTCTCTTGTCCCAGCCACACACCATGGTTCCCATGCTGAGTCCCATGCCTTTGTACTGGTACACCATGTTAGCGAGCAGCTTGGAGGCTGCTGCCACCGAGATGCGCTCCTTGTTGCGTAGCTCGTAGATGCGGCACTGGCGGGCCAACAGACGTTCCCAGAAGCTACAGTCTGCGGCTCCTCCGGCCATGGTACCCAGCAGGTAGGGGTTGATCTCAATCACCTTCTTCACTGTCTGCGACGCAATGTAAGACCCCGCCGTGGCCCGAGAGTCCACCGCAACAATAACACCATGCTGGAACTGAGAGAGGCAACAGCAGGAGGGGAACACATTACAACAGTGCAGTTATTGCCTTATCATGTCATCCAAATTTGAAGGCACCAGTTCTTTTTTTAACACCCTGGAGTCACTGACTAATAAATCAATGCAAGATTACATATTGTAATTACTGAATCTATTAGCTTCCCTTCCCTCTGTGAAAACAAGACTGAAATGTGCTGTTGCTCTACAACTGCCAGAGAAAGCAATATACGATTCAGCTCTGCCAGAAAGCTGCTGGATAAGAGGTAAGACTTTAGTTCTTCCCACTGAAATCCTCCATCAGTGAACTGACAGTCACAACAGCAGTACATTACTAAAGTGAAGACAACAGATTTGGCCAGTCAGAGGGAGATGTCTGCTGGGGAGGTTTTCATCGAACAAGCCTCCACCCCACTCAGGGATTAAGGGATAAGGTTGGCGTTATTTATCTTTTCTTTTTATCAGTAAATCCCCTGAAGAGACCAAAAGCAACTGCAGGAATGGTGTTCAGTATTTACGCAGCTCTGCTCCTTTTGACAACTGAGAGAGACAGCTACAATGGTTGTTTTCACTGTGAGGACAAGATGTGTCACCTAAATGTAATAGTATAGTTCTTTTATGGGTCTTTAATAGTTTAAGGACAATGATGGGGTTCTGTGGCACAGAGGTAGGACTTATATCAGACTATTACACAATCTTGTTAGTAGCAGAAAATTGTTGTTGGTTTTGGTTTTTTCATGGGACTTGTGGATAATTACAAAATAACAGTATCAATTTATTCTTTAAATGGAATGTAAACCTGCCTGGACGCACTTTAATCAACTTTTAAACCTTTCCTAAATCTCTGTAGCACAAGTACGCAGTGAGCCTTCAACTTTGTATAAATCCCATTCCCTGTTTTGGTAACATTATTTATCAGAGATTTAGGATCACCTACTTTGTTCTTTACTTCTACTACATCAAAGGAGCATGTCCACATTGTGTGTGTGTGTGTGTGTGAGAGAGAGAGAGAGAGAGAGAGAGAGAGAGAGAGGGAGAGAGAGCGAGAGAGCGAGTATGTGTGTAAGCAATTATTTCATGGTATGTTACAATCGTGATTCATCAGTTTTTGAAGGCTGGCAGAAATATGTTTAATACTCAATATCTTGGAGTTTGACATTTAGAACATCGGATATGGACACTCTTTGCTTTGAAAGGAAAAACAGTAATGTAAAGTATAATAGAATAGTTAAACAAATTATACATATGAAAAATTAAAATGTATTTTAAAATTGTACAGGCTGCTCTCCCTCCTTCCATTAGCATTAAAAAAAAATCTTGCTAAGACATGTCATCCCTAAATACACTGACTTACATTTCAAATTTTGACCCACTAGATCATCTGATGTACAATTATACAGCATCATGGGGGCATAAATATTTCTTTAAGTTGGAAGACATTTGTTCTGAGTGCTGACGAGTAGACATGTTTTTAATGGCTCAGTCTACTTTGACTCCATGGAGATCATATGTCTAACTTGTAAAATTTTGAGTTTTAGATTCTTAGTATATTTAGCTGTTATCCCATTATCAAAAAGGAAAGCACGTGTAACATAAGAAGTACACAAGCTGATATGGCATTACTCAAAGCACCAATTGAGGGATCTTTATATTATTATGTTAAGAAATGATTGAAACGCATAAAAATAAGCCGACTTAGTTTGTGGTTGTGTGCACAGGTGTCTTGTCATCTTGTCAACCGTTGACAGCGTACAAATAAAGCCACAAGACAAATTAGTCAAAGCAACTGACTGGTTACACTAGAATAATAAGTGACGCCATTTGTGTCAAAAACACACTTAGAGATACGATGCTTACATTTACGTTAGAAGACCAGCCAAACACAAACCATCACAAATGGCTATGTGAACATCTGCAATGAGAAAGCGCTTTGTAGCCATGCTAGCATGCTAACGCTCGAGACGAGTCGTTATGTTTGCACTAAAGCGTGATATTTAAAGTGTGAACGATTTATCAGACGTTTACTTTAACTACTATGCAGTTCGTTAGAGGTGTATGGTGCTGGCTAACTACAATGATCTACTCGTTGACTTACTTTAAATGCTAAGGTGGTGGTCCCATGCAGAAACTCTATTTTCCTCTCGACGCCATCCTCGTCCCCCGCACACACCGGATTTTTGACGGAAAAACTGAGGCCGTCTCCCGGAGCACCCTCAAGATCCAGACCGCTCTTCCCGGGTTCACAACCGAACGCAAAAGGCTGACAATTATCAAAAGAAAAATCCGCACAATCACTGTTCAACACACTAGCAAGAGCCATCTTTGAAACTGTTTGATGGGTAAGCAGCTTCCGTCGCGTAAGGCGTAGGAAAATTTATCGAGTCATGGCGGCATAAACACAGCGCCCCCTGTGGCTGTGGCGGACTGTGGCTTTAATACTGTGATGTGCAGGCGAGTAAAAAGTTGGATAAACTGTGAGGAGAGACAAATACATATCGAATAATTAAAAAAAAGGCTTCAAGGCCACAGCACTTTCTAGGGTACATTTCTTGAAATCTGTCCAAAAGATTTTTATTGGAAAACAAAGGTGATTAAACTATGAAGAATGTGGCAAAAGTCAAACTGAGAAATGTTAAATATAATTTTTTCGAAAATGTTATCCCCCTGACCTCACCCCTCCTTCCACACATAAATACTTCATTTTGGAGCTTTCAGTTCTGTCACTCTTTTTCTTTCCTCCACTATCGTTGCCTTCCTCTCCATGTCTCTGTAATACTCCTCTTTTAGGTCCTCCCTCTGTCTTTGTTTCCATCCCTGGGCTGTGATGTGGAAGAGGTCCACACTGTTTCCCGAGTAGGCATCCCTGTGAGTGGCTCTGAACACGGCTTCTCTTGCCAAGGAGATGGCCTCCTCTTTGCTCAGGTTCCACCTCAGTCCTCTATCCAAGACTCCGTAAGCGTAAGGAGAACCTGAGCCCACAGAAATTACATCTCCCTGCAGTCGGGCTCCATCACTGCACACATATATCACCTTTGGGCCACTGTTAGGGGATGCAGAACATGCCGCTGCAGTAACATCTTGTCTACTAACAGCAGCTGAGGAGCTATCACCAGTCAAAGAGGATGAGTCCTGTGACCTCTTTGCACAGCCAGTGCCACCCACTTCCTTGTCCCAGCCACACAGTGTAAGAGCCACACACACTTCAGTCCCTTTAAAAGGGTGCAGCATAAATGACAGAAGTTTAGCAGTGCCACGTATTGACAGGCGCTGTCTGTGCCGCAGTTGGTAGAGTCTGATCTCTCTGGTCAGAATTCGCTCCCACAACATGCAGTCCGCACCACTACCAGAGGAGGTAACCACCAAGTGGGAGTGAATAGGGGTAACCTTATGAACAGCTGGGCAGGCAACAAGTCCCCCAGCACTGGCACGTGTGTCCGCAGCTGCAATGACTCCACCTTGGAAGGCAAAACCAAGAGTTGTTGTTCCATGAGACAGAGGGAAAGGTCTGCGGACTGTCACTGAATGGTCGGCAGGGGAAAAGGGGAATGAAAGTCTGCGGTCGAAAGGGGCAGAGTTTGGTAAAGCTGGTATGAAAAAGTGCAGTGGTATGTCACAAGTTGTCTCACATGTCTTTGGTCTCCTCGATCCAAAGCTGTAATAGTCAGTCATATGAAAAGATGAGGCTGTACCTTCAAAAGATGAAGCAGAAGACGACTTGTGATATACAGGAGTGTCCTTGAAACTGCAAATATCCTCTAAAGCCATAATGGTGTTAGTGAAAATCAGAGTGCCTGGCAAACAAAAAGTACTCCTCAAACACACATTAAACCAGAGTCCCTCTTGAGGAAAACAGGTCAAACAAAGTCTTAAGCTCTGTACATCCTTCTGTGGTTTGTAGTGGTGACTGCTGCAACCTCTTACCTGCTCATCTCCTGTCTACTACTAAAAAAGATACTGTTTTGACCCTTTTATAGCCCTCCGAAATATGACACCGTGCACAGAAACACAAAAACACACACATACGCCTGTGCCCAAAAGCATTTGAGTGGACGAGTGATATTTTATCCTATCTGCTGTGGAAATAATATCCAGAGAAGCCACTCTCTGCAAACCTCATATGTTTTGCTTGGTGACCAAATCATCTTGTTATTTGTGAGCAAGTCTATACACATCTCTCACATCATTTTCAATTTGTTGTTAAAGAAAGGCACAGACGACCAACAGCAGGGTTTTCTATCTCTGATAAACATGTTTTCCATATTTTGGTTTTGTCTAAAGTTAAGCCACAACAACAAAATGAGGAAAAGAGGAACTGAAATAATAATTTATGAGGGAGCAATAATTAATTTTCAAATTATTCTGGTAATACATTGTATTTCTATATTCAGTATAACATGTATTTGTCTTGCAATTCAGCTCTACAGAAAGACAAAAAACATGAAGACGTCAACTACTGAGTTCAATATTCATAAACTCAAGACCCCTGATGAGCAGTTATCGCGGTAATGTACGAGCCATGCAACTGACGTAGTAGCGAAGTCATTTTGGCTCCAAATCACCTTGCTACCCAATGAGTTTGAATGTTCTTGCAGATCCAAGATGGCGTCAGTTACCTCGAAAGCCAGCGAGGCGAGATGATCGCAGTCAATCATTCAGTCGGCTAAAATCATGGCGTCCGCCAGTACGGGGAGCAGGGTGTCCTGCGGGAGAGATTTGAATTGTGTGCCGGAGGTAGCCGACACGTTAGCCGCGGTCGCCAAACTTGGGTGAGCAGCGTGCTGCACTCTGCATGTTCTTTTTTAGCAGATGTGAATTTACGAGAGGGACGTGTGGTTTGCTAGTGTAATGCCAGTGCGTGATGCTTGCTAAGCTAGCCGGTGAATTACCAGCACGTGCCCAATCAACGATGCTTGACACTGGTGTGCAGTCTCTCTTGTGTTCCTACAGGCTATTCTGTTAGAGTTTTCGAGCTGGTTGTGGGATAGTTAAGTAAACAGGTTTGTGTTTTATCTCAGATTAACATTAGAAATCATATCAGTGTTAAAACTCTGCTTTCTTTCTCTGATATCCAGGTTTGACTTCCTGTGCATGCCCCTGTTCCACCCGCGGTTCAGGAGAGAGTTTGAGTTGGAACCCGCTAAATCCCGACCCGGTGCCCAGACCCGGTCAGATCTGCTGCTGTGTGGTAGAGGTTAGTCCTCGTTTTCACTCATCCTCGATTATGTCAGGCGTTAGTGGTCATTAACTTTTTTCACGTTCTTTCTATTTATTTGATGCCTGTACTCCTCCGTACCCCTCTATGCTGGAATAGGCCCTTTGTGAAACCACAGATCGTGAGATTACCCGATGGTTGATCATGATAGCTCAAGAGTAAACCTATATGTAAAATATAAAATCTGATGATAGGCGTTGCTCCTGGATTCCAGTTCTCCCTTTTGAACCACTCAGGTGAACGTCCCTTCACTATAATATCCACACCAGTTTTCTGTACCTGGTCAGTTTCCCATCATGTTCAGTTGTATTTTGACTTATGAAAATTTAGCTCAGCACCTTGCTTTCATGTGTATAATATTACCTTCTAGCACTAATGCACAGTTCACCCAGATGTATTTTGCTAGTTGGCTAGAATGGAACCAGCGACTCTGGGACACAGGCTGGCCTCTATAATGTTATTGCAACCACAGCCCTGTTTTAGGTTTGGTTTATATTCTCAGACTTGAAATCGATCTTTTGGTTTGGTTCAGTTAATTGACAACATCTTAATATATTACAATACAGTACAAAACATCATACTCTGCTCGTGTAAGGTTTTCCCTCTCTGTTGATATGCAAAGTCTGGACTTTACTCCATCAGCTTCCCTGGTGTTTATACTGTTCATCAAGACCAAAACAGACATTAAGAAAATGTGAACTAAAAACCTAGAAAATGTCATCATATCATACACCCAAAAAGAAATTGCCTGTTCAAAGACGGTGGTTGTATGAAAGATTTAGTTATTCTTTTATTTTTGATGTGAGGCTTGCCTGCTGTACTACTGCATGTTTCACTGGGATTAATAAAACACGCTTATCATTACTATTAAAAGGGATTTGCATGTCAAATTCAGCTCATAGATAAAATCTGACAGTTAATATACTTTTTAAATATACCCTTTATGCTTTACCTAGATTGGAATACTCTTATTGTTGGTAAGCTGTCTCCATGGATCGATGCAGATTCAGAAATCGAGACAGAACGCAGAAACTCAGAGGCCGTAAGTTTCTCACATTTCTTTGACATGCACTTTTTTCTTCTTTCTTTTTTTTTTTTAAAGAAAAAGAGTCTTTGATCTCAAACTTATGTCTAGTAAAATGTCCCCCTCACGCTCTCATTCTTTTTCTTGTGTTTCTTTCCAGGCTTTGGCACAGGAGCTAAACTTTTCAGCCTACCTGGGTCTGCCTGTCTTCATGATTCCTCTGAGGGGCCCTAATAATGCCAATCTAGCCCGCCTGCTGCTAAACCACATCCACACTGGACACCACACCTCAAATGTAAGACACATAGCATTAAAAAAAAAAACTCAATATGCACACATATATTGCTTTTAGCTAGCAGTGGAACCATCAGTTAAATAATGTTGTCCTCTGTGTCTGAATAGTTCTGGATCCGTGTCCCGCTAATGGCATCAGAGGACATGCGGGAAGATCTGATTGAGGACGAACCGACCACTTGCATCGATGACACAAGTGTTGATGAGAAGACCTGGAGCTGGTGAGTTTTACCAAAGTCCTTTTCTTGAGCAGTCAAGTGCAGTCTGCATGCTAAAACAGTCATCATCATTGATTTCCTTTAAAATCGTGATTCATTTTGTTTGCTCGTCTCTCCTCCTTTAGGTGGCACTCATTTAGAACCCTTTGTGATTACAACAAGAGGATCTGTCTCGGTGAGAGAGCACATTGTGAAGCAGCCACCTACGGCAAAGTCAGTGTATTAAGAAATAATTATAGTCATGTCTACTACTGAAAATTTACTTTGTCATCTTCTTGAAGCTATTGAAGTTGGAGCCGACATGCCGTCAGATGCTGTGATAGATAAATGGCTTGGGGAACCTATCAAAGCAGCCATACTTCCCACCAGCATCTTCCTAACTAATAAGAAGGGCTTCCCGGTTTTGTCAAAAGCCCACCAGCGAATAATCTTCCGTCTTTTCAAGGTATAAAATAATAATTACAAGTCCTTTTACTGAAAAGAAATTCATCACCAGTCAAATGTGGAAATGTTGTTTTAATAAAAACAACATTTTTAATAACAATTTTAATAAAACAACACCTCTTTCCGTAGTTGGAGGCCCAGTTCATCTTCATGGGCACCAGTCGGCACACTGACAAGGACTTCCGATCCTACCTGCAGTACCTGGAATACCTCAACCAGAACCGGCCCGCACCCAATGCATATGAGCTCTTTGCCAAGGGCTATGAAGACTACCTGCAGTCTCCCCTCCAGGTAAGGAAGTGCTTGTTTTTTTTCATGCATTTGAAATATATATTTATTTTTAAAAACCTTTTTTGATGATGAAGACTGAAGAGTTTTTTTCCTCCTCCCTGTAGCCCCTCATGGACAACCTGGAGTCTCAGACATATGAAGTGTTCGAGAAGGATCCTATTAAATATTCACAGTACCAACAGGTAAGATCATCACACAAAGCAGTAATTGCACCCACTGAAAAATGTTCACAGTATTGGAAAACCATAGAGCTTAAGTTGACAAGCCATAAACTTTAGAACTTTGAGTAAATGTATCTTTATAGACATGCAACAGATCAGTTCACCTGCTGTGTCTTTGTGTTTGCAGGCTGTATATAAATGTCTACTTGACAGAGTTCCAGAGGAGCAGAAGGACACAAATGTCCAGTGAGTAGCAGGACATATTTCTTTCCATGAGTAATGATAAAAAAGATCCACAGTTTCTAGCTTTATTTGTGAAGCAGTGATTGCAGCATTCTCTAAAATTCTGTTGTTTCTTTTATACAGGGTGTTGATGGTGTTGGGAGCAGGTAGGGGTCCTCTGGTCAATGCATCCCTGCGCGCTGCCAGACAGGCAGACCGGAAGCTGAGGGTGTATGCTGTGGAGAAGAATCCCAATGCTGTAGTCACGTGAGTAGAATACTGCTCTTTATTTCAGTATCCATGCCTGTACACACTGAAACATACTTCTACATAGGAAAAATATTAACACACAAACAGTCTCATCATCATAACATGGCACCATTAGTTGTGTCTCAGTGGATTCTATTGTGAGCAGAGTTGGATTTGGGAAGTTTTCAGCCAGTGCTGGGTCCTGATCTGATTAGATAATAAAGCTGGCAGTAAAAAGACATCTGTTTGTGTTACACTGATGGAAGCAGTGGAAAAAAAGCAAAAATTTGTAAATTCCTTGCACACAAACATTTGCCTATGCTCTAGAATGACCTGTAACAACTGATACACACCAGTTAAAGTGGATGCAAGACCTTCCCAAACTTAGATGCAACACCTGTTCAACCCATTCTGAGTATTTAGACTCTGCATATAATTAGATACCACTTTGTGGAACCTGAAAGTTTGAATGCTTTTGTTATAGATTTCCTGCACTAATGTTTTAACTGTAACTTGTTCAGGCTAGAGAATTGGCGCTTCGAGGAGTGGGGTGATCAGGTGACCGTGGTGTCATGTGACATGCGGGAATGGGCAGCACCAGAGAAAGCTGACATCATTGTCAGCGAACTGCTTGGATCGTTTGGTGACAATGAACTCTCCCCTGAGTGCTTAGATGGAGCGCAGCACTTTCTCAAAGGTAATTCACTGTTGTGGTTTGACTTTTGCAGTGACTCTTTTTTTTTTCTTAGAAAACAACGTAGATGCCATAGCTGCACAGTCATTAAATGCAGAGCATCACCATTTGCCTTATCAAACAATGTGGAAAGCATTTCTTATCCTCCATAACCTTCCATGCTTCCTCGCATCTCAAATCACTTTCTCTTTCCCCTTTTCCTCATCTCATCGTATCACCTTCAGATGACGGAGTCAGCATCCCCTGTTCCTACACGTCCTTCCTGGCTCCTCTGTCCTCCTCCAAGCTTTACAATGAAGTACGCAGCTGCCGGGAACGTGACAAGGACCCAGAGTGCCATTTTGAGACGCCCTACGTCGTGCGTCTCCATAACTTCCACCAGTTGGCTGATCCCAAACCATGCTTCACCTTCACACACCCCACAACAGGTAGATAGAAACACTGAGCTCACATTGTATACTTGGAAATAGTTACACTATATACATGACCATAATTTGATAGAAATATGTTGACCACCTTTTGTTTCTTCTTGCAGACATGAACAATAACCGGTATCAGTGCCTCAGATTCTCAGTGGGTTGTAACTCAGTGCTCCATGGCTTTGCAGGCTACTTTGAAACGACACTGTACAAAGATGTCACACTCAGTAAGTTGGCTTTATGAAGAGGAAGTCATGTTGTGCAAAGAGTTGGTCTAAATATTAATGTTTCTGTTGTATGTGTCTGTGTACCAGGTATAAAACCGGATACACATTCACCTGGAATGTTCTCCTGGTTCCCCATCCTCTTCCCCCTCAAAGTGAGTTATATAGTCAGTTCTTAATTAATTTACTTTTATTTTAAATTAAAAAATAAACATTATGTTCACAGATCCTTTTCTCCTCTGTTCCTTCCAATAGCAACCCATCTCCATAGCCCGGGATGATGATGTCACAGTGAGATTCTGGCGCTGCAACAATGGGAAGAAGGTGTGGTATGAATGGGCTGTGACTGAGCCCTCCTGCTCTGCCATCCACAACCCAGCAGGGCGATCCTACACCATCGGCCTGTGAAGATGACACATCAGCAGCATACTTGTTAAGGGGCGTACACACATGTTTCAGTAAGAGTCGGTGGCAGGTGAAGTGCGGTGGCCTGGTTTCTTTTTATATACACAGTTAAAACCTGGACTTGAGGTGTGAGCAGTCAGTCAGTCCAGTCTGGGTTTTAAACCACCAATGGTAGCACTTTTGAGCCAGCAATGAAAATTAATGATTGGGTAAACCAGATTTTTCAGTCTTGTGTTCTCAGATTTTGCTTTCGAAGTCTGTTTCAGCAGGCATGCACTATAACCTGTACACAAAGTGTATTGTTGCTATGTGATTGGCTTATTCAGATTAGGTCAAACACCTCGCCACTGGTTTGTCATGCTTTATGGTTTTTTTTTTTTCTGTACTGTTCTCATCAGGCATCACAGACACACACACCAAATCCATCAGGACCTATGCCTTATCAAATACACATTCCGTATCGATTCTTACATACTGATAATACACCCGTTCCCTCAACATGAGGGTCAGAAGAAGGTTATACTATTCAGGTCACATACCACGTTGTTTTGGGACTGTCTCTTCATACCTTTGTTATTTTGTCTCTGTATGTTTGATCCATGTCAATAAATACAACACTGTAATGTTCTCCATATGCTCTGGAAGTTCTTGGGAGTGGGATGCAGGAGCAGGATTTATAGTTTGCTTAAATGAGATGGCAACCCAAGCTGTTAGGGATGTGATTTGTCCAGTAGATGTCACCCCAGGGTGAGAATCTATCTAACACACTCCACCCCCTGATACCTATATATTCTGTGTATTTCTATCTCAAAGCCTACTTGAACATTGCCATTACTTGAGTCTAACAGTATAGGCCCACAAACACACCCTGTCTGGTTTTATGTTAAGCATGATAAGACCAGGCAACATGCTAAACATGATAAGACCAGTTTGTACATTACAGAAGTTGCAGTTGCTTAAGACAGTCACACAACTAGGGCCAAAAGAGGATTCATATGTTTTGTCTCTACAATTCTATTTAATTTGATTTATTTTTTTTTAACTTTTCCATCATATGCATTTATTTGTCACAACATTACACAAATCACACCAGTCATCATGACAGCTCCACAAAATACATTGAGACCAAAGCTCAAATGGACATGCATACACACAGAAGAACAAAACAAGGCCACAAAAGGAAAAACAAAACTGCCAAACACTCTGAGGGTGAGGACAGGTTCAGGGAACCTATACTTATTATTTGGATAAATGTTTTTGTTCAGAGTAGGAGAGGAAACCCTTCCAGACCTAAAAAACTCTTTACTGTACTCCTTGTGGAGTATTTTAAGTTTTTGAAGCTTGAGATGTGCTATAACACTTTCCACCCATTTACAGTGTAATAGTGGTTTGGCACATTCCCAGTGGATCAACACCACCCGTTGTGCCAATAATAATAATAAGCGAAAGGTTAAGGCATCACACTGTGCACCTGAAAATGCAAAAACTCCACTGGCTACTCCAGATAATATGAGTCCTGGGTCTGGATCTCCTTATAGCAGATATTAGAGAATGTTTCAAAGATGGTTGACCAGAATCTGTCTGTGCAATCCTAACCTAACAACCTAACATTTGGTTGGTTTTGGTTAGTAACAAGTTTCCCATAAGCCAAAATTTAACCTATTTAAAGAAAAAAACTAAACTAGTGATATGTGTGTGTGTTGTGTATGTCAGTGTTGACATGACCCTCATTTGGAATATGCAATAGGTTATTTTGGACAATAAATTATACAGTAGCTACTTTGGACAGCGGGTACTCCTACATCCCAAATTCATTTTGTCATAAAAAAAGACCAAAAGATCATTCTTTAAAAGAAAATTATTGTTATCTATTTAGGCTAAATTTAACACTAAGCATTAAAATTAAAGCCAATTTGTAGGAACATGCACATGGCAGCCCTGCGTCCTCACTACAGAGGGCGGAGCCTGAGGCGTGTTGACAATTTGGGCTGCGCTGATTGGTTGAAAATAACCAGCTTTTCTATTTATCGAGGCTGTCAGCTGGAAGTCTTTTGTTATCCCGTTCATCACGGCCACCCGGCAGGAATAATGGTCAACCTGGAGCCCGTCACATAACTGCGAGCTTTCGGGGGTTTTCGGGGGGTGTTAGGTTACCACAGCTGCTGAAAAGGTGGGTCAACACTTTAAGAACTGCCTTCTTGAGTTTTCTTCAGGGAAACAAAGAGCATGAGGTTCCTGTTGATATGTTAATTGCAAATTCCAACAGTCTAGTTGGTAATGACAGAGAGAATAACTCGGTTTGGTCCAGCACGAGGCAGGTTAAACAAATGAATTTGAACTTGAACATTGAAACATTTACCATTTTTTACCATTAGCTGCCTCATTCTGTTTAACAAACTCACATTGTTTCGGAGTCTGTTAGTGGTTACTACAATAAACCTTCCACTTATCGTGGCCGAATTGTCCATCGTGTCGCACTCTAAATTATTAATGCCGGGATGTGGTTTCTAATTTTAGCTCTACTGTAGCTAACTGTATCCATCAGCATTTTTGACATCTAACGGGCCGAGGGAAAGCGGTGGAAAAATTACTCAGCAAATGTGTCCGGGGAATGGAATTGCAGAGCTGTTTTAACTTTAAAACACCGTAATTCTCAATTCATGCATTTGCAGGCCTAGTAGGGGGACGCTGCCCCATCACCTGAACCACAAAAAAGGGGGACACACTGAACAAGATGAGCGAGGAGGGTCCGAGGAAGCGGAACAGCAGCAGCAGCAGCGGCGGGGGGAGTCAGTCGGAGCCTCCAAACTCTCAGTCGGGTGTGGGGAAAGATGCAGGAGGAAGCTCCGGGGTAGCTCTGAAAAAACAAATTGGCCTAGGCAGCGCCTGTGGCATCATAGTGGGTAAGTCCACCCATTTCTAGCACGTTAACCACTATCAGTGAAGCTCCCACCAGTTTTCAAGATCAAAGAAAACCAAAATTCTCTGTATGTAGAACCCATACTCAGACCCAGAACTCACTTTGTCGTTTTATGTTTTACCGTACTCCATACAACACCAACAACAAGCATACACTTTATTTGACTTGTAATGCAGGTGTTTCACAGGTTTTTTGTGTGTGTCAGATATCACTGATTTGGAATACTGAACTCCAGTTTTAGCTAGTCACCCAGGTAATATTGGCCAGTTGGTTAAAAGTGTTTTCGTGCCTGAACTGTCGTCTGTATTTACTAAATGTAGCAGAATTAAGCTGCAGTGACTTCAAAAATACAGATATTTGCATTGTGCCCCAAGTGACTAAGCATTACTGGCCTAAATCCCTCCCTTATTGAATTTTCATTTACATCCTCAATCTTATTCTGTCGATTGCTGGGCATGCTCACTGCACTCTCAGCATCATGTATCTTGCATGTGCTCTTTCATAGTCACTTTCATGTTTCCAGGGAACTGTTGGCTGTCATGAAAGCCCCTCAGTCCCTGCCCTCCCCCACATATGCAGAGATAAAAAAAGGAAAGTCAATAAAAAGCAATCCCACTAATGTGTGTCCACCACTGTTGAGACTGCAATTTACATCACCATTAGAAACATTGTTGGAGTGTGCTGGCTGCACCATTGACAAAAAACAGTTGTACCCTATTTTTTTGTGTTGGCCCCAGTATGATATATGGATTATTATGGAGAAATGGGCGCTCCAGCTACACAGCAAACAAGCCATTTGGGCCTGTGTGGGCATCTGCCATATCTGCCACGACATGGTGGTAATATACTGGAACAGTGGTGACCAGTTTGGTGATTAATAAAATCAATATGATACAGAAACAAAAATCTGAAGTAACATACGCTAAATTTGATAAACAAAAAAAACAATAGTAATTTAATGGGTTAATCCTTCATAATGTATCTAACCTTTGTTTGACTGTCTCTGTCCCTGGTTTGTTGTAACAAGTAAATGACAACTAACGCGGTTCTGCTGTAACAGGTGGGATGTCAGTTCATTCTGCCCAAAGTGGCAAATACATAAATACTATTAAACCAGGGTAAGAAGTGTCATATGTGACTCTACTACTCATCCTTTCTCAGCCTTTCAGTTACTAGGAAAGGATGATTTTCTCAGTCACTTAAAGCTTCACAGTGAATGTTTCCAACAAAGAAATACTGTATTTGTCTTCAGATTTGGATTTGTTGTTTCCTGCTGGTCCCAAGAGTCAGAGGATATGAACTCAATCTGCCATCTCCACAGGCATTAAAAGACAAACTGCTTGTCTGCTAAAACAAAGGCAAAGTAAATAGAACAGAAAAATATCAGTAATATCGACGTTAATATTTTTGACCAGCAGCAAGCTTTTAAGTGATACCTGTTCGGCCAGTCCAGTTGTAGGCTTGGGCTGCTCAAAAGATCCATATTGTGGCCCAATGTTTAACTGGAGAATACGACACTATAGACCTCACAGAGAGCCCACAACTAAATGTCGTTGCCCTAGTGTGGGCCATTCACAGAAAACTCACTCAGGGATCAATAGACAGAAATACACAGTGACTGAGAAAATTAATTCTGTACAGGAAAAAAAAATGTTATCTGATGCAAACCTTGAGCCCTACAGGAAATTAAAGCTTTCCTCATAGTTTGCATTCTACTTCAGTGGCCTCACTATTCTTTTCATGCATCACAAGCATAACCCTTTTTTATTATGTAAATTGAAATGCTAACTTCGCCTACAGTGCATCTGCCTAATAGTGATCTTTTCATTATCTGTCTCTGTGTCTGTCTGTTTCTCTCACAAAGGCAACATAATTGGATCAGGGATTTTTGTGAGTCCTAAGGGGGTCCTGGAGAATGCCAGCTCGGTGGGTGTGGCAATCATTGTGTGGGTCACCACTGGAGTTATCACAGCTATTGGTGCGCTCTGCTATGCAGAATTAGGCGTGACCATCCCCAAGTCAGGAGGAGACTACTCCTATGTGAAAGACATCTTCGGAGGACTGGCTGGGTGAGAGGAAACAACAACTATTAGTCAATTTAAGATCATAGAAGTGTAGCCTACCTATTGAGATGTCCATGTGGGTTTTACTATGTGGGCAAGACAGAAAGGGAATTGAGAATTAGAATCTCTGTAGCATCACAGATGGGGATAAGAAGAGTCTTGCTCTGGAGTTTGTAGACTACGGTGAATGGGTATTGAGGTGCTTAGGCTACTACTGAGGAGAGGAAACATCTCCTCTGAGGGGCCTACAGATGGAGTATCCTTGGATCCTTAAATAAAGAATTGTCTAGTTTTTCATGAATACACAGATATTGTTGATGTATATGTATTTGTATTTTTATGGATGTTCTGCATATGATGTGTTTACATGCATGTATTTTTTTTTTATTGCATGCTCACGGTTATGTGACAGGCTCTATGTTGGCCGTCATTGTTTGTTTTTATTGTGTAGACCCATCTGTCACTTATCTGGTTCTTCTTATCTGCTGTTATTATCAGTCAAAGAAACCCTGAAGAAAGCCTAGGGAACACGTCACTTTGTGCTGCTGTGTGTGAGCCTGTTAAAAGTGGTATATACTTATCTGTGAGTACTTTTGGATGGGCACCCATAATACTCTGAAGACATTTGAGTTGAGTATGCCAATGCTTTTATTTGGCTTATAGCATAGCAGCTACACTATCTGATATAAGGACACTGAGAACAAAGGACTGAAAGCAATACATAGACTGTACAGTTACCTGGGATTGTTTCATTTTTCTTCATGATTGGAGTCCTTTGAAAGATGCTACAGTTACACTGTGTTCTATACAAAGGGACTATAACAACTATTTATGGTTCCATGAATATAAGTATTAAAAGTTCTATTTCAACATAATGTAATTCATTTTATATTATAATACTATATAATAAACTTAATTTATGAAACAGAGACTAAAATGAAATTAATAGAATAGGAAATAATTCACTGAAAAACTGTCTTTAAAAGTGATTTATGGTAAATGATGCATAAAAGTGATCTAAAAAAAATACATGGCAAGGCTGTAGCAAGCTTTTTCTAATTGATGAGAATTTTACAGTAAACTCCCCCCATCCCTCCTCCTCACAGCCGTGCTCACCAGATTTTTAAAGCCTCTCGTAATCTAGTTTTGTATTCCCAGCATCCCAGAATGTCATTGACCCAGTTCCACTCATTTCTCTCCTCTTTAACAGCAATGCTCCAGTGCATTACTATAATGTACTTTGCTAATATGCTTAATTTCCTTTGTTTTCCATTAAAATTTTTTTGTAACAAGTGCTCACACACTATGCTGTGGGTGTGTGTGCAGTTGTATTTGCTTGCTGGTGTGTGACAGAAGTGTGTTGCCATGTCTCATTAACCCCATCCCCCCTGTGTTGTCTCTCAGGTTTCTGCGTCTGTGGATTGCAGTGTTGGTTATCTACCCCACTAACCAGGCTGTGATTGCTCTCACCTTCTCTAACTACGTCCTGCAGCCTCTCTTCCCCTCTTGCCTTCCCCCAGAGAGTGGGCTTCGTCTCCTGGCTGCTGTCTGCCTGTGTGAGTGATAAAATAAAACAGAGGATGGAATTTGCAGTTGGTTGAGGTCCGTGCATTAACAGATACAGATCATGAAGCAACATGCTGTGGTGCAGCCCACTTTGAAGGTTAATGCCAGTCATGGTAAATTTAAGACTTTATTATCTAAAGATTCCTCTGCTACCATTTTACATCCTTTGATGATGAAGGGCAGAGCTCAACTCTGTTAAAGAAACTTGTAGGTGGCAAATTTTAAATGTTGATGAGGTGTGTTACAAACTGGAGGCACAGAATTAGAAATAAAGGAGTTTGAAATTAATATACCAGGCAATGGAGGTCTAGCAAAAAAAATTTGCATCATGGGTAATGTCGGAACTGGAGCCATAGTAGAGATTGTTGGATCATTGTTGTTGCTTTTATTTTGTTTGTTTGCTTTGTTTTGATTTGCCACTCACATGTTCCTCAGGTTCATGTTCAAGTTAAATAGTAAATACTACAGTGCCTTTTTGATATGTACATTCACAAACTGAATCACAAAAGTACAATGTAAAGGAGAAACTCAAAATGCTTTCTCAAATTTCTGCAGGAACTCTCTCATATTTAGCTAAAATCTAGGATTTATTTTTGATGAATCTAGAGTCAAACAGGCCAGTTTCACAGTAGTTCCACACAAAAAGTTAGAAATTTTAAAATCCTTCATATAAGGGGTTTAAAATGTTACTAGCAAAACGCGTAATCTGGACACTGGTTTGTCATCTACTCTTATTTCAATCAGAAGCTTTTCTGTTCAATGTGACATTTCTGTCGCTCTCTTCAGCTTCTGTCCTAAAAACACTGTGACAATAAGCTGCTTCATTAAATTAAACAAAATGTGAAAAGGACTTTCTAATATTTGTTATGGCAAAGCAAATATTTAATATCAAGGGAAAAAAACTTCCACATGATGGGTGTGATGCAGCTAAGCACATACTCATTAATTTTTTGCCAATTATGACAAACAATTTGATCCCATCTTTTTATTAGTCAGTTTTATCTTCTATTAGATCATTTTTTATACATAAACCTGTTTATGTAGGACATTTTTGCAGGTCCCCCAACATCAAGTGTTTTTTTCCCCTTCTTCTATGTGCTACTTTAGTCACAGGCCTACAGTCTTGTATTATGTGTAAAATATTTCTGCCTGACTCAGGGAATTTGCTTTTGTTTCATGTTTTCAGGAATAACTGTTTGAATACTCTTGACTTAAAGTTAGTTTATCAATGTTCATGTCTTTGTTAAGTGGGGGTGAAATTGACATTGTGGTGCATACTGTATATTAACACTCACTGCTTGATCTCCATTTTGGCCACCATTAATATATTTCCAGTAGATGAAACGGATATCATCCTAACTTAAAGTGACATTGTGTCTCTGTCCTCAGTGTTGTTGACATGGGTCAACTGCTACAGTGTGCGCTGGGCCACATGTGTGCAAGATGTCTTCACCACTGGCAAGCTTTTGGCCCTGGGCCTCATCATAATCATGGGTGTTGTCCAAATTTGTAAAGGTAGTATGTGCTCTCTCTTTTTGTTTCTTTCTCTTGCCTCTTTCTGTTTATTTTGCTTGATCTAAAATTATCTGTTGCCAATCTTTTTGCCTTGTAGCCCTTTTTAAAGTGAAGCAGCATTCTTCTGTCTGTTTAATTTCAACAGTATTAGAGGTCGGAAGAGGTAAACTTATCCAGCATTTCATAATAGATATATTTTTCTCTTATTTTTTTATTAATCATCTCACCATCCCACCTTTTGTTCTGACCCCCTATTTGGAAATCACTGTCTTGAGACATGATTCTCAAATAGGAAACTGTCGGCCTGCTTCAAGCTGCCATCACACAATATGAACCGCTTTGTGTCTCTCACAGGTTTTGATCCCCACATGAAAAAGAGATTACAGTTCCTCATAACTCATAACCACACACACACACACACACACATACCACATCGCCAGGCCCAGCGACAAAGCTCTCGCACATCGACTTAGTCCTTCATATCCTTACTTTCTCTGGGATAGCTCGAGATGAAGACGACTAATACTAACCCTTTTTCTCCAGAGTTTTGACTTCGTCTAGATCTAGTATTGATTATTGCTAGAACATTTAGTGGGCTACATTCTAAAACTGTTAAAAATGGGGATCATGTTAAACATACACTGTTGCCAACATCAACTGCATAGGTGTTCACTAAAATGAGGTATCTCACATCCTTACGTTGTTGAGATTAAAAGCTAAAAAATAAAACAAACATTAGACCCTTCTGTATACAAAAGTCTTTCATCTTTCGTGGTCAGAACCAGATATGTTTTTCTAGATGAATTGTGTAATAAACACATTATGTATGAAAAAAGGCAGCAAGAAACCGCATCTCGTTCGCAATATTGAAATAATCAACAACATTGTATGCTGGCGTTTGCGTCTTCTGCTGCTCAGATTGTGGCAGTGAGCGCAAAACACATCAAGTTGATTTCCATATCCGTGAAATTGGTTTCAGGTTTTTTGGCACACAGGTCACTATTACTGGCTTGAGCCAGCACACGCCTTTTGAGACCTTCCGTGACTATGATGTTGGTCTGATAGCCTGTCCTTCCTGCAAGGCTCTTGCCTATGGAAAGCTGGAACTTCCTCAACTATGTCAGAGGAGTTGGTAGACCTGTGTACAGGTAATGTGTGGACTTTGAATCCTACCTGTGCTTTTTCATCAGCCATATTTACAAGCATATCACGAAGTTAATTTTATTTTAACAAAAAATAACATAACATGCCAAGATTAAAAAGTTGACGAAAGATGAAAACTCTTTTAGGGTTTCAGGTGACACTGGGCAAGAGGTAAAGGCTGGACAAGTCACGGTCTATCATAGGGCTGACATGTTGATACCAATGAACCAGTCTGTCAGATTAGATTTAGACTCAAATGTGCTCAATATCCTTGCGAATTTGTTCGGAGAAGCATCTGTTAATCGCAGGACAAACTTCAGTCAGCAGGAATGATTACATACAATGAACACAATCTTGTCTTTATCCCGAGGAATCTACCACGCGCGTTTCATTCTATCCCCAGGTCACCTTGTTTATGTGTTTGCCAACGTGGCCTATGTCACCGCCATGAGCCCCCAGGAACCGTTGGCCTCTAATGTTGTAGCAGTGGTGAGTAAACACACCTGTACCCTCAAATCAGAATGAATGTGCGAGAGTGTGGCTACGCATGTAGAAAATACAGAAGTTAGAAACTTTAAATTGAGTTTCACCTGAAATGTAGTCGCCACTACTCAGCAGCAATTTAGAGAACCGACAGATTAATGGCGTTTATTGTATGCGACTTGCAACGCGTAGTCTGTCGTCGTTTTTGCCCTTTCAATTTTGAAATGTCTTGATTTGTCGCACAGAATGTAAGTTTCAACTGTGTACCTGCTTTTATCCTCCTCCTCCTCTTCTCTCTGTCTCTAATATTTCTCCCAGACACGGAGAGAAATATAGGGTGGTCGTCATGGACTATGCCCATCTCTGTGGCGCCTCCACCTTCTCGGGGAGTCAATGGCCTCTTCACGCCGTCGCGGTCAGTTTGTCCTCCCCGTTGCCCCTCTCTGTCCCACCTGTCTTCTCGTTGCAGCTTCTGTACTCTTTTTTTTCTTTTTTTGGGTGGTCTCATTCCCATGCTATGATATTGGCTGATGCACGCAGAGGCAGCAAGCAGGGTGAAAAAAAAAAAGCAAACAGGAGGACAATGTTTCATTAGTGTAAACACTGGCCCTGGTACCATAATTCTGGAGTTCAGATTGTGTGGAATTGGAACGGGATTGAATGGAACAGTTTGCTCCAGATGGCGGCAGCATTCCTGGTGATGATCCTGTTTGAGCTAATGCAAATCTCAGTACTAAGTCTGTTTTTTATCCTGGTTTGGTCCATTTTTTCACCGTATTTTCATGTTGCTGTTTATTTCGCACTGGTAAGCCCATAATAAACCCTGAACTGTGTTTGAGCTGTTCCTCGCTGGCGAAGTGCACGCAGCAGGCACCATCTGGCTCTGTGCTCAGGACTTAACTGTCTGTGGTTCTGCCCCAGACCGTTTTTTTGCCGGAGCGAGAGAAGGTCATCTCCACGCCTGCCGGGCTTCTCCTACATCTGCGTCACACGCTGCACCCTATCCCAGCCGCCTTATTGTTCACTGTAGAGTCCCAATTACCAGCGAACTGAATGTTCTTCACTCTTCCCTTTAACCTCCCATGTGTAAAAAAAATAACTTCTACCTCTCTTCACCACATCTGGATCTCACTTGCTGATGTTGTGCACCAGTGACATTTAACTTCATACAAACTCATGTGGGTTTCATCAACTACCCTTCTATGGTGTCACCGTTGCCGGGATTGTGCCGCGCATCAAACAGCCTGACATGTATCGCTCATCAAGCGTAAGCGCACGACAGGTTTGCCTGACTTTTGACAGCCCCATGCAGTAGGTTAAGCACAAGCCGGCATGTCTTTATGAGACTATACACCAACATCACTGAGTTTATTAAACACCTGTGCATCTGTTATTCATCAGTTATCCAATCAGCCAATCATGTCGCAGCAGTGAAAATGCAATGACGCCAGTCAGAGATTCAGATAATGTTCACATCAAACATCAAACGAACTCAGTGATTCTGACCAGATGATTTTTAAGCGTTGGTGGTTGGTTGGAATATTTCGAACCCGCTGATCTGCTGGGATTTTCATTCTAGAGTTACTCAGAATGGTGTGAAAGCAAAACACATCCAGTGAGCAGCAGTTCTGTGGCCAGAAAAGCCTTGTTGATGACAGAGGTCAGAGGAGAATGGCTCAATTGGTTGCTGATAGGCCGCCAGTAATTCAGATGACAACTCTTACTGCTGTAGGTGCAGGAAGGCATCTCAGAGTGCACAACATGTTGTCCTGAGTAGATGGGCTACAACAGCAGGGGGACCATGTCAGGTTCCATCAGTTACCGCTACATCAGAAATCTTTAGGCTGCAGTGGGCACAGACTCAACAAAACGGACAGTTGAAGACTGAAAAATAACTCATTCGATGAATGAATGATGAGGTATGCAGACGGTGGAAAGTCAGAATCTGCATCAAGAGCATGAACGAGCACCAACCTGCCTGTGTCAACAGTCCAGGCTATGTAATGATGAAGTATGTTTTCTCATACACTGGGACCCTGATATCAGTCAAGTCTTGTTTTTGAATGTCACAGCTATCTGGAGTATTGCTGCTGACCTTTCATCCCTTTTATGGCCAGCTATCTTCTAATGGCTATCACTTCCAGCATGATGATGCATCGCGCCTAACGCAAGTAGTCGCCTCCAACTGTTCTATGGACAATGAAAAGTAGTGTACTTTAGTGGCTTCCCCAGTTTTTGTGATCTGGATACAATAGATAGCATTGAGAAATGGCAGCATGAATGGAGGTGACAAGAAGGATATGGTGTTCCTAATAAAGTGCACAGATTGTGTATTTGATATTCTGGCTCCAGCTCTAAAGAGTACTGTCACCAGACTTAATCTGTTGGAACTTTGATTTATGCACCAATTTCACAAACCTTTGAAAGCTGACAACAGTTACTCTTCAATTATGGGTCGGTGGCATGGTTGCACAGAGGGTCCACAACACATTGATAACATTTTTACATTTCTTCATCCAGTGTTTAACAGTATTTATCAGAGTTAACCCCATATCGCCTAACGATCATATTTGATATGAGTTTTTTCAGCCTCCACATGAGTTATAGTGTGATATTTTTTTTTCCCCGAAACCTGATGGCTACAATCAGATACATGCAGTGCACAGATAATCCAACACAGGTAGTAATTTACTCATTAGAGGGCCTTCCAGTGACAAAACCCATATATGGAAAACAATATTTAAAAATTTTTGTCAGTTTTGTTCAGAGGGACCAATAAAGGCTCCAAAGTTCAAAAGAATTGAATTTTCTGTCAATTATTTAATGGTTTAGGCTTTTATAGGTTAAATGTGAGCTTGTGTTCTACAGAAATATTATAATTATTTGAATAAAATCGACAGACATGAATTTCAGTTTCAAGTTCAAACTGAAATTTGATCATGTAAAAGTGTTTTAGCTCTGTGATAATTTTTTTTCTTTTCACTTTACTGCATTTTAACTACATGCTGATGGGATGGATATTTGAGGTTTGAGAACACGTCCTCACTCATCCTCCAGGTAGAGCCTGAAGCGGCCAGTGATCTACCTGCTGTTCCGGGCATTCCTGCTGATCTTTTCCTCACTCTGAGCCTGTGAATGTGGTAATACTGGCTATCATGATGACTGGTGTCCCTGTAGCTTCTGGGAGTTCATCAGAAACAAGCCACAGTGTTTTGATATTACTATTGGTAAGGCAACATCGAGAGGTGTTTATGGCTTAATTATGGTACTGTATTCTGTTTAAGGGTGATCATTACTAAAGTATGTTTATTACATTTCTAGACCTCTGTTCAATATGATCATTGAGTGTCAATGTTTAAGTTTGAGATGCAAAATGTGAGTTTAACACATTTACATGAAACTGTAGACTATTAAACACAGGTTGCAGAGGCGTTAATGAGATGTTCAGTTTTGTCAGCACTATATGTCACCCTTGTTTCACATTTTACATCAACAAACAACACAATGATTCAGTTGAACAGATTCTTCCATTGGCTCTGTGTAACTGCACCACCGATAGTAAACCGTTTGACATGAACCACATCTTCACTCCGCCTCTTCATCCCTACTTTCTCCAGGTAAATGACCATTTGTGCCAAATGCTTTGTTCGGTTTACCCAGACACGGGGAGGTCCCCTGGAGTCCCATGGTCCGGAAAGGAAAATGGAGGCAGAGAGGATCAGACAAAGCCTCAAATGGCTAATGAACATGTGAACAGCTAAGTCCTCACACACTGATGTGGTTTGAGGTGAACAACAAAAACGCTTTAAAGAACTTAGCAGGAGTATACTTAAATGTTAACACTCTAATATTGTTTACACTGGACCTTCTTGCTCTGTTTTTGACTGGCTTTTAATTTCTGAACACAGTTGTTTCAGCATATGGTCTGGGAGTGGTTGCTTGAGATGAAATATCACGGCCGCTGAACAAATTATGAATCACTGTCTTTTTGTTGTTGATGTTTCACCTTAGTATTTAAACTATTGCCCTTTTGTTTGTCTTAGACAATGTGGGCTGTTTTGGGATGTGAGTCCGGAGGAAAATATTTTAATGTGATTATGATGGGATAATGAAAAGCGTATATAATTCATACTGAAGTTGTTTATGCTGTCGCCCACTACCTTCTTCAACATCAAAATGAAATTTTCTATGGTTAAAATGGTTTTTATTCTCATTTGATCTATAATATGGGACTCGTGATTCAAAATGTTCCCTTTTGAATACATACTAGTAGCTGTTAGATTAGCTGCATAAAAGTTTATGTCTTTCACGCACATCTGTAGTTTTATCACCATGGAGAGTTAATTGCTGGCTGATTATTTTCCAGCAATTGTTTTCTATACTGCACTCTTTGGCATGAACAGACAACCCATGATGGAAAAATCACAATATCCCCTCAAATTTTTGTGTATCTGTAATACATATCTATTATACAGGATCACAACTTGCATAAGAAAATAGCAAGATTTTTTATTTTTTTCCTGATATTAGTAAGTGTGTCAACACGTTTATTTCTCTTCAGTGACACAGGGTCCATAGTCACTTCACAAGGTCCTTCGCATCAGGTTGCATTGTACCGCATTACTGCACCAGTACTGTTATTATGCTGCCTGTTGCACCTCCTCATCAATGTTTCATCCACCTGTTGCAAACACTGACGGTAGCGGGCGGAGTCCCCGCACAGAACGATCAAATTGCGGAAGTCATGGAAGGAAATGACAAGTCTAGTGGGTCAAGATGTCCATTACTAAGAGTAAGACAGGAAACAGGATCATTTCTCGCTTCAAAATAAAGTTCATTGATGCTATAATCCTTCCAAATTCTGTAACTATGCAGCTCCCTGCTCATATTTAATCATGTATGTTTATATACCCCCAAACATCCATCACGTATAGCACATGGAAGCCTATGGACAAGAGGTTACTCTGTCTTTGGCTAAATGTCCACTACTCAATCAGTAATGCACATTTCAACACCCCAAGCAAGTTCAGCAGTGTACACTTTGAAAACTTATTGATTAGTTTAGTGTTTTGAGATCTTGTCTGATCTCAGTTTTAGTATACTGTAGACAAGGCAGAATGTTTGTTGTGAAAAAGCCTTTAGTCCCTTTTCAGTGTAGAGAATAAAGCAGTGTTCAGACATTCATGCAGGAAATGTATATTATGATTTTACCATTTTAAACAGTATGGAAAATACATGTATTTGTAAATTTTATTCAAACAAACATTTTAGTTGAGCAGAGTCCTGGCTGAATTTAGATCGATGACCTCATATTTCTAAAAGTTTTAAGTTAATAATCGACACATGATGTCTTCCGAGAGCAATTAATCAAATCATGGTAACCTCGCAGCGTTCTTTAAATTTTATCAGATTTAAAGAGTAAGCAAATACCGCCTATTCTAAATGCAATAACACCGAAATAGCTTTTATTTTTGAAAGTTATGTCTTGTAATTTTTATTTTGGAAGTAATAGACTACATGACGCAACTACAGTATTAAATTTTAATAACTGACGCTGTGTATGTCGGAGGGGGTTGGTTGAACCGGTGTAGTTTTTAAATACTACGACCAGCACAGTGTAGAGGCACGTTGAGATTGGCCTTAAAACCATTCACATAAACCTATTGCTGCTAACTTAGGGGCTAGCTCTTTAGCTCGACAGTCCTGATGAGCAGGTTGATGTATCTGCAAGGTTAGCTCGGTTCGGTCAGTCGGTTAGCCTCTGTCTGGCTGCACGGACTCAGCATCATCGACTTGAGGGGAGTGTCATGCCAATTTGTTAGTTTAACCTGTTAATTGAAATGTATTTTTACATGTCAGTAAGTCGTATTTATGTAGTTAATTTACAGCAACTTTCTGGATAAGTCAGCTCTAGGTGTGAATAAGTCTCAACAGCCTGTCACTAGAATGAGCAGCCATTGTTGACCAGAGATAGTTTCAGTTGTTTGAACTGTTCTTAAAATAAACACTAGAAACACGTGTGTTACTGACAGTACAGCTCTTCATACAGTATTGTAACAGCTTTGTCCTTACCTTGCACACACCTAGAGGCTGAAATACTAACATAGTACAACTCTATACACTACAGTAGTTTGGTCTGTGTTAATGTTCAGTTATATTAACCTTTCCTTAACCTAACCCACACACCATATATATACACAATACACACACACACATTCTCCTACACCCATCCACTCACCCACACTCACACACACACAGCCATGTCTCCATCAGTACCCCTGCAGGAGATGATCCGGGCCATCAGGTCAGCCAGGACACAGTGTGAGGAGCGCGGTGTCATCCAGAGGGAGTGTGCAGCCATCCGGGCACAGTTCAGATAAGTTGACAATGGGGCACGATCGCACAACCTTGCCATGCTACTCTATGTGCACATGTTGGGCTACCCGGCTCACTTTGGTCAGGTGAGGGGATTTTGCTAATGCCTGTCACGGGTTTGCTTGGGTTAATGGGGTTAACCATCATGGCAGCTGGAGGGAATGGGTTCAATTCATCGTGGAATTGTTGCACCATACTGGCCCAGCCCCAACATCCAACCACTAAGTCCTGAGCATTGATCCCTCACAGACATCATCTGTGTGCGCAGCAAAAATGTGTGAGTGCATGATAGAGCTCAAAACACAAAGAGAAATGAGACAGCACATTATGTATCCATATGCAAAAAATATAATAAGCTATAATAATACTAGTAATGTTCGCCTCTGTGTGTGTGTGTGTGTAAACTGGTACTTTCTGACTCAGACTTCCTTTCATCAGAACACTGTGAACCGTGGTTAATTCCCTCAAGCACAGTCTTCAGCTGTGGGAGTCCATGTCAAAGTCTGTGAGTCCACAAGCTGGTGGACACTGCAACTGGGCCACTGAATCCCTCCCAGCTCCAGGGCTGTGGCTCTGGAGCTGAGCCTGACCTCCAGCAGAGAATCTCCCCAGGGGCATTAGTACTATTATAGTTTCACGTAACTTCTCACTTAAAGGAGTTGTTGTTCCTCCTACTAGATGGAGTGTGTTAGGATGATAGCCAGCCCACGCTACAGTGAGAAGCGAGTGGGATATCTGGGAGCCATGATGCTGCTGGATGAGAAGCAGGACGCCAGCCTGCTCATCACCAACTCCATCAAGAAGTAAGGCCAACACAAACAGAACAATCTTAAGTCTCATTAAAACAGAATTGGTATTACTGATTTAAATTAAAATTTAGGGACACTTTATGTTTTTAAAAATATATTTAAGAATTATAATTATAATTAAAGGGGCACTCCATGGATTTAGGAGTACTGCTGCACATGTGAAAAAAAATTGTATCTAACCTTTTGTGGCCCCAGAGGGAGCTGTGCAAGTCTGATAAATGTCTTAAGTGATGTTATTTGAGGTAGCATCAGTTGTAGCTGAAGACTACAAGTTTGAAATGGAAAAAAAGTGAGTTTACCAGGCCTCTGGCTTGAGGCTACATTAGCTGCTACAAGCAAAACACACCCAGATCATTGTGGGTAATGTGGTTTTGTTACGTAAGAAAAATGTGTGAAATAATAGATGTGATATATCTGGTTCTGCTGCATTGATTTTTATCCTCCTTTTTAAACTGCCCTTCATGAGTCTGACAATGTTATAGCAGTGCAATGCTAAATTGATGGACTCTTTTAATTAACACATAATGAATGGCTTATAATGCATCATAATATGTTGGAATCAAATAAAAAGCAAATTGTGTTCATTAATATAAATGCTAACAATTATAACCCATGCTAAGCATCCATGGTGGGTGTATTACCATTAAAGTAGTAGTATTAGATAAAGAAGTGTAACAATACTGTAATGATATATGATTATTCACAGGGAAAACCATTCACAGGCTGGTTTAAAAGCGTTGAAACCCATGAAAATATCCTGTATATTATGTATGATTACATCAGTGTTATGTTATGCATATTATAAGCATATGGTAAGTGTTAATAAATGCTACAAGGCAGTTAAAATAAAGTGTTAAAGCTCGGTATTTGCTCTCAAACTGGAGTTTACAGTGATGGTGTAAAACATCTTGATCATATGTTAGAAATTAGTTGTAAAAAATGTTAATATTTGATAATAATACATTATTTACTATAGTATATATTATAGTACATACAGTAATCCCACTAGACAAGCTGGGGGAACAGTATATCAGACAAAAGAATCAAAGCATGTCACATAATCACACTGGATGGAGGATATTCTCACATGATTTCTATGAATGAAATGCTGACCATTTTACACTTGTTAACACACACAGATCTACCCTGGTCATCGTTGTGTTTTTCTCCATGTGTGTGTTTTTCAGTGACCTCTCTCACAGTAACCAGTATGTACAGTCTCTGGCTTTGTGCACTCTGGCCTGTATGGGTTCAGCTGAGATGTGCAGAGATCTGGCGCCAGAAATTGACAGGTTGCTCCGAGCCTCCAACTCCTATATTAAGAAGAAGGTGGGGACCTCAACAGAAGATTTGTTGTTTATTCAGCAGCACTTAACAATATTAGTGTTGCTGCCAGTGTTGTTATGTATGACTCAGCAAGCCCTATTTAATGTTGCGATTGTCTCATTAGCACATTTACCCTAGTGTGAAAGATAAATATTGTTTTTCCTCTCTTCAAACACTGATCTCTGTGAAATGTTGTAACCTTTGTTTAATACGTTGTGAAAAATAGAAGTTAAGATTTTTTCAAAGTAGTATTGAGCCTCTTCCCTCATAAACAACATGATTATAAAATGTTTAAAAGGAAATATGATTCATTATGTCCTGCTTGTTCAAAGTGTTAGGGGTCTTCCATCTCAGCATTTTGGTAGTAGTATTTATTAGCTAATTTATGGATGATTTGAAATTGTTGTTGTACGTGGGTTTCAAATCCTTAGCAGTAAAACCAACAAGATCTCACTGTTATCTGCTCAGTGTTGTACTGATGTAATGGTGCTGATGACTCGCTCCACTGTTCTTTCAGGCTGCTCTCTGTGCCGTTCACATCGTGAGAAAAGTCCAGGATCTGGGGGAGCTTTTTGCCCCGGCTGCTCGGTCCCTCCTTTCTGAAAAGAACCACGGTTAGTTCAGTATCAGTAACCTTGTCCCACATGTACTGTACATGAACAAGTATTCTCACTGTTTTTTCCCTTTTATCCCCAGGTGTGTTACATGGTGCTGTGGTACTCATCACTGAGCTGTGTGAGCGCAATCCAGAGACACTTGAGAGGTTCAGGAAGGTATGAGGGACACAGACACACACACACACACACACACACATCCTGATCTGTTGAGCTCAGTGTGGTAATGTGTTTGTGCTGTTTGTATCTCAGACAGTGCCAGATCTGGTTCAGATCATGAAAGGCCTGGTTATTTCCGGTTATTCTCCAGAGCACGATGTGGCAGGAATCAGCGATCCCTTCCTACAGGTCAGCCAGTCTCACTCACTTCTTATACAGAACATCCCTCCTCTGCTTTATTTACTGACGTATTATTTATTTAAATTCTATTTACTGGTGTTAATATTTTGGTTTAATGAAAGATTTGTTGGCATTGCAGTAAATTTCAGACTCATTGCACAGACTATGGAACAATACTGTAATAATATTAGAGATACTTGATGTTCTCCATTTCCCAGAATCTGTTGCAAATATCAAACAAATTTATCTAATTTTAATATGAATCTGGAACTTTCAAGCTCTTGGGAGAATTAGACTAAGCTATATGTGATCTATTTTGTTTACTCACACCTCAGGACCTGTCTTAAATGAGTACAAACTGTTTTCTTTCTGTTGTTGCATTTGTCTCATTAACATGTCTCATCCATCTTCCTGTTTTTGCTGATTCAGTGCACCAGAATAACTTATAGTCCAGCTGTTCACTCTCACCTACTTTCATCCTCAGGTGCGCATCTTGAGGTTGCTGAGAATCCTTGGTCGCAACAACGAAGCAGCCAGTGACGCCATGAACGACCTACTTGCTCAGGTCCGTCACTCACTCACAGATGTGCCCTTGACAGCCTTTTTTAAATTCTCTGCAACATCACATTAACATTTTTACTTTTTGTTATTTTTATGTTGTCTGTGATTTATTCTAAGTCAAAGTCCTGGAGCATCCTCTCTTTTAAATTTTCTATTGGTTAAGATTCTGTTGGTGTCAGCCATGGTAATTATGCTCACGCTGTCTACCCAGTTGTTCTGATTTATTCCAAACTATCTTGAACAAGGAGAACACATCACTTCCTGTGTGCCAGAGAGTTTTCCTCTGGAAAGACTTACCCCAAATTCTTTTACAGCAAATGTCAAACCTTGAATCTCCTTTGTCAGTTAACAGCAGTGAAAATGATTATTTATTCAAAAATGTCACAGATCTGTGATGTCTGTTACAGATACATAAGTCAGCGAGGTGGATGCATGTTGTTGTATGACTCGTGTATTGATGTGGTGTGATTTGCCATACAGGTGGCGACCAACACTGACAGCACTAAGACTGTGGGCAACGCTGTGCTGTATGAGACTGTTCTCACTGTGCTAGACATCAAGTCAGAGAGCGGCCTCAGGGTGAGATACCAGCAGCACTTCTCAGTGTGTTTAACCGCATTAATACAGCATGTGGGGAATAGCGTTTGCTAATTAATAAAACCACACTTGCTCCATTTCACTTGTGCCTCAGGTCCTTGCCGTGAACATCCTGGGAAGATTTCTCCTGAACAACGACAGGAACATTCGGTCAGTCATGTTTCCTTTCGTTCCTCCTGACCCACATTCCTGTTTCCCTTTTCCTCTCCATCTCTTCCCCAGTCCTTCCCTCCTTCCTCTCTTATCTCTAAGGGTCATTTTACCTTTTCCACTGCACAAGGCCAAACAGCAAACTCACCGCAGCCAGAGACCGAAACCTCCCAACCGGCTGTTATCAGTCTGAGCTCACTAATCACTTTCCCTGGAGCCATTCCTCTAGAGCCACACCAGAAGGTCGCTGTCTGTCTGTTTATGCTGATCTCTCAATTCTGGGCTATGTCATTTTTCATCAGGCAGTGAGGAGGCCTGTTACACGTTCCTTGGGGTTTTGTTATGTTTCTATTTTTTAGGTTTGTGTCCATAGGGGCTGTGTGGCAAGGCAGGTCTGTCTGGTTTTTACCTGCAGAGGCCCTGAATCTCTGTGCGGCTGTGTGACAGTAATAGGACTGTTTTATTCCTGTGAGAACTGGCCGACTAGATAACATCTCTCCAGTGCGCACATAAATACTTGATCAGTTCATGAGACATTTCAAGTGGAGAGTTGAATTATTTATGTGATAATGCTGAGACAGTTACACTGGTACAGCACTGTGAATTAATCTTCATCATTGGCTGATGGTTAGAAATTATTTAAAAAAACAATCTTTGTTGAATATATTGTGCTACACTACATACTCAGAATCTACCTGACCTTGGTGTAGACCTCAGTGAATGCAGCTCACTCATAGTACTTCATCATAGAAGAGTATGAAGCTTAAAACCTGACATCTTTATTTTATGGCTGTTGTTTATGTGTGTCCAGGTATATTGCCATGACCTCTCTTCAGAGGATCGTTGGGACAGATCACAATGCTGTGCAGCGCCACAGGGGAACCATAGTCGACTGCCTGAAGGACCAGGACGCTTCTGTCAAGCGGTAACTTTCACCTTTTCTCAACTCGTCAGGCACAGCTGTTATTACACAGAAGTTCAGTAAACCTGACACTGTGAGGTCACACTTTTCCAAAGTTCCCCTAATGTGTGCTGTGAGAAAGTCTTCTATGATTTTGATTATATTTTATAAGTTATAAATCTTTAACAGCTGGTCAGGGATCAGTTCATTTTGAGGTGAAAATCAATCAAATTTCCTAAATGTAGGATGTGAAGGAAAGTATGTCATTTCATTATTTTATATTTGGGATATTATCTGATGCTCTGACCAAAAATAATAATTTGATTCTTTATGGCAGGGATAGGTAACAGCAAAACCAAGGTCTAAATCTGACCCTCCTACAAAAGCTGATGTTTTCCCTGTCATTGTTTGCATCAGAACATTTTAATGATTTTTCATGCATCTACTACAGATAACAATGGAATACAAGGCTTATAAAAATTACAACAAATATTACCTCATAACATCTAATACTGCCCTGATGTGAGGAGAGACAGGACGCTATCTGAACAGCACATGTTGCTGAAATGAAGTCTAATAAACCTAGCAGAGGAAAAACATATAAACAATATAATTTTGCCCTTTTGACCAGAGGAGATTTGTGTCAACAGTGAAGCAAACCACTGTTTGTCTTGTGTGAACAACCTGTGAATTAAGGACAACACAGAATGTACATTCAACACAGGCGTAAATGTTCAAAATATTTAGCATTTTCTTTATTCCTGTAAAATGCTGGCCCTCAGTGATCAGTGCTGAGAAAAACTGGCCTGTGGTTGGACCTAATTGCTGATCCCTGCTTTATGGATTTTGCTGATAAATCAGTACAGCATGGCTTGATCCCTCATTACATTACAGTAATGCAAGATGATATAAAGTGCTGTGTATAGGTGCTTTCAGACAGTTACAGTCAGTTGCCACTGCACCTGCTACCAGTCAACATCAATATTCAGTGTTTTGTATTTTGTATTTCGGACTCCCTCGCATGGAGACTGACTACCACAGCTATTGATGTATCATCATCATCATCATGACGTATTAGATAATTTTCACAGTATGTTACATTATCACTTGTCTTGTAATAATATGACCATTTAATGCAAAATATCATGATAGCATCATACTGTGAGCTACCTACCTCCCTGTTGGTTGATTTTTCTTACATTGCCACAGAGAGGTCAGACACAAAACAGCAACTAGTGGACACTAACAGGTCAGTGTGTTGCTAAAGAGCACTCCAGGAGGGAGGATTTTGATGGCATGGGAGTGTCTTCCTGTTCCAAAAGCACTTTGATTAAATTCTGTGCGTTGATGGATGCAGAGGGATTGAACATGTGAACATTCATCTTCTCTACTCACTGAACTGCATCATTACAGCTACATCTGGTCAGTTGAGAACATGCTGACCTCAGCTTTATCAACACAGAATGAAGTATGGTCTAAATTTAGATGTGAAAGTAGGTGAATTTAAAGTGAAATGGCACCACACTCACAGTTACAGCAGAATATTTTAAGGGGAAAGCTTGTTGATTGTTCCTCTCCTCCCATCCCTGCAGTCGTGCACTGGAGCTCTCCTTAGCTCTGGTGTCAGCCTCCAACATCCGCTCCATGATGAAGGAGCTGCTCCTCTTCCTCTCCTCCTGCCCTCCAGAGCTTAGAGCTCAAGCTGCAAGTGGCATATTCTACGCAGCTGAAAGGTGAGTGAAACCCTGCAGATACATAGATGTACACATACACACACTGTATTGCATACACATACAGTACCTATGCATGCAAGCACACACATATTCATGTGCATGTTAATGCATTTAATGTGCTGTGTTGTGCCAAGCTGGGATTAGCTTTTTACAAAAACAAAGTGTAGATGTCATTAGATGACATTAATGTAATCCAGCTGTGTAAGTGTAAAAGCTGCAACAAAAAAGTCTCTGTGTTTGGAATCTACTGTGTGTGGCAAGATGTCTTACTCTGTGTCTGTCTCCAGTCTCAATGATATCCCTGTCTATTTAGCTCGCACTGTGACGATGAATAGCCTTCATTGTCTCTGCTGTATATCACTTGACCACTTGATGCACTTCTCCGTTTGTGTGTGTGCACAATCAGCGGTACGATGCAGATGCGGTTGTGTGTGTGTGTGTTTGTGAGTCCACTCTGGAGCACCACTGAGTTAGCTGTGTGTGTCTCTGTCTCTGTCAGGTATGCACCCTCCCAGCGCTGGCACATTGACACCATCCTGCATGTCCTCACCACGGTAAATAGAGACTGAGCCACTCACCCTGCTGCCTCTGACATGGGTTTCACACTCACAGTTCTTTTAAAGTTGTCTACTGCCATCATTAATGTGTTATGCCTAAGTGTAAATACCAGGGACCAGATGTATAAAGGCACTGGGATACTAAATGTGTTATTTGTGCATAATGCATTCTACAAGGACGCATTTGAGATGGAGTGCAGTATTAACTTTTCTCAAACTTTCATACATGTAGCCCCATGTCCTGAAAGCTTTTTATCCTGGACTAATGCTTTCCATTCCACTCTGTTAAAATCCTTATTTTTCACTTTGTCCTCCATCTAGGTGAGAGAATAAATGAAACCCACATGTTGCTGTAAAAGCTAATGCTCACACTAATCCTTTGCAATGATCTCTCTAACTGATGCAGAGTAGAGAAAGTGTGTAGAAAGTGTAATGGTGGAGATGTGGCATAAATTAAAGGGTAATCCATTTCACTAAATATCTCTTATAATGTAAATGAACTGTGATGGAAATGTCCCTCAAGTGAGGTCATTGTGTCTGGGAGGAAATGTAGGGCGACCTAAATACTTGGACCAGCTGTCTAGCTGATGGAGTTTTGTGTGTGTGTTTGACTCTGATTCCCACTCTGCCAGGCAGGGGGCGACGTGAGGGATGAAACTGTGCCCAACCTGATCCAGCTCATCACCAACGCCTCGGAGCTACACTGCTACACTGTCCACAAGCTTTACCGGGCTCTACTCAATGACATCTCTCAGGTGTGTGTGTGTCTGCGCATTTCCTGTAGTGTTAGACACATGGGCTTGTTGGTCGGTTTACTCATTTAGTCAAAGTAAACAGTAAAGTCATGCCTCTGATTGTAGGTTGCTCCATGCTGATCCATAAAATGATATTGATTACAGAATACTTTAACTCTTCTGTTACCTGGAAAAACCTTTTGTAATTTAAGTCAAGGGCAAATAGCCCAAAGCTGTTCATAAGGTGAACCAAATAAAATCTATCCACAGCATTAAAATGGTATTAATAGAATTAATTGTGTAAATATCAGACAAAAATTCAAGAGATGTTCAAACATTTTCATCTGAGAGAAAAATTTGTGTCAGTCCTGATCCAGACAGAGCTGGTTTGGTTCAATGGCAGTGAGGATAGCTAGGGTTTCAGTTTAAAACTGGCTGATGCAACCAGGTTTATTTTTGGAACCAAGTCAGATGAGCAGCCATGGACTCATCTGCAGTGTGGTGCAGTTTCCCATTTTCCACCACATTAATTTCCTGTCAGTTCAAACTGCTACGCTGACCAGTAAGCTAGTCTACCAAGATTCTGACCAGTTATTTTATGATTATATTTTACTGTAACTGTACAGCAGTGTATCATATTTGCTCTGTGGGTATGTACAGCAATCCCTGGTGCAGGTGGCCTGCTGGTGTATAGGAGAGTATGGAGACCTGCTGCTGAGAGGAGAGTGTCACGAGACTGAGCCTGCACAGGTACACAAAGCACAACAAATACTCATTTATATTTTCATATAAATTATCACTCTCTTATCACTGAATGGTATAATTGAGTAGCCTGGCATGAAGACAGTGAATCTGGTTTGGAATAGATACAGAATAAGGGTAGTTACCAAAAGTAATATCCATCACGATAGACATTTACTCAACAGAAACTCACATTTCAGGGGCAGTGTTCATGTAGTCATGTTAAACAGCCTTTCTCTCACATTTTATGCCTCCACACCGCAGACAGCTGTGGTTGGAGGAATTATGTTTTCAGGTTGTCCATCCATCCATCCCAATCTTGTGAATGTAATATCTCAGTAACACCTTGAGGGGATTTCTTCAAATTTGGTGTAAACGTTCACTTGGACGCAACGATGAACTGATTAGATTTTGCTGGCCAAAGGTCAAGGTCACTGTGACTGCACTAAACAGACTTTTGGCCATAAGAATTCACACACTTCATCAGCTGTAGCTGGACTGTTTGGGTCTCCAAGTCCAGTACCAAGAGTCTTAATTAATTCTTAGTCCTTTTTTAATTTTGTAACCTAAAAACTAGTGGTCTGTACATTCCTAGTTTCAGTTTTATAAAATAGTGTTGACAGTTTTCAGACCACATATTGTCTTTTGATCAGGTCACTGAGGACGACGTCCTGGATGCCTTGGAAACTGTTCTACAGTCCCACATGTCATCCCCAGCAACCAGAGGCTTTGCTCTCACTTCCACCATGAAACTGAGCACACGCATCACTGATAATGTGGAGTAAGAAACACTTCTCTTGCCTCTGTGTCTGTGTCACATATAAAGAGTGTAATCTGTGTTGGCACTCCACATCTGCTCATTAACAGATACTGTTAGAGGTTATGAATTTAGTAGTGCCTTAGGTTTAAGTTTAGGACAGAAGATTTGGCAAAGAGTTTCAAGGAATTAATGTCCAGTTGTTTAGAAAAGAGACATGCAAGCTGCAGCAATTTCAAAACAGTCTCCTAACTCCCTTTCTTGCTCCACCCTCTCCAGTCGGATCAGAAGCATCGTCAGCATCTATGGCAGCTGTATAGATGTAGAGCTCCAGCAGAGGGCAGTTGAATACAATGCTCTGTTCAAAAAATATGACCACATGAGGTAGGCAACAGCTTGATGAAGAAGTTGATTTTTTTGTGATCCTCGATATGCAATATATATGTCTGTTTTTCCCCTCAGAAAAAAAAAGTTATTTGGATGTTTTGCATGTTGTGTTTACAGCTGTAGTTACCAATAATAATGCAAACAAACCTCTTTCCTAGCCAATAAAAAGCTGAGATTTTTCCTCTCTCCACAGGGCAGCAGTGCTGGAGAGGATGCCTGTGATTGAAAAGAACTCTCCAGGTCATACCAACGGGGAGTCAGCAGGGGAACCTATGAAGGAGATCCAGCCACCCAAAGTCAAGCAGAGAGAGCCACTGCTGCCACAACAACCTGCTAACCAGGTACATCATGACAAGTAAAGATGCTTTCACAGTATATGACAATAACTTGGTCAAAATTTGACAGATGGCCATGTTGATTTTTAGAACTTTAGTAAGAACTTTTCAAGCATGGTCAGGTCAGGCTCTGAGCTGTCTCACGACTGTAAACAGATCCACAGACAAGGCTGAATCTGGATGTTTTAATGTCTGTCTTTTAAGGCAGAGACAGTGAGCAAGTTGTTGCAGTGTTGTATGTAACCCACTAACATCTATTTTTCTGTGGCGCACTTAATTTAAAATATTTTAGTGTTACATCACTGTACCTTCTGTTATGGCTTGCCCATAATAGGGACACCAGGTGGACAGTGCTCAATACTAGTAAGTGTCATCATGCAAATGATCAGTACTGTGTTAGTTAATCAGCAGTGCAGCGTTTTGTGCACAGGCCTCACATTTTCTCTGCTTTAATGTAAATCAATTTCTAATAATACAAAGCAGCATTGTACAGGCAAAATACACAGTGATCAAGTACATACACTACTGCAGGAGAGTTTTGTTTCTGTTCAGTGTTGATTTGTCTTTTCACTTGTTTTATGAGAATGGTCGAATTTGATGGTTTGATTTGATGTTACAAATAAATATAATAAATATTTCTTCAGCCCAGTGATAGTTTACTTACCACTTATATGTACATCCATATTATCTGATAAAAATACCTATCTTCAGGTGTGTGATCTCTTGGGGCTGCTGGGTGGCTCTGAGGAGCCTCTGCAGCCCAGCCCAGCACCAGGCCTGTCACTCAACACAGCCAGCACTGCAGGAGGAGACCTCCTGGATCTGCTTGGGGGGTTAGAGCCAACGCCCCCTGCACCAGGTCAGATATACACAAACACACACACTTCACACACCAGTAGAAACTGAAAGAGAGAAAGAAACAAGGCAGAGGAAATGATTTGGGAAACAAAGCTTGAATATGCAAAATGTAGCAGACTGAAACTTGTGTTCATTGCACCGAATCTCCCTAAATCTGCCCTGGTGGTGATGTTCTGTGGGGGTTTTTTAACTCTATTTTTGGCCAAATTAAACTAAATTAATGCAGCATTTTATAATATCCTTTTTCCACAGCTCCCACAGTGACGGTGTATGAGAAAGACGGTGTGACTTTGACACTAAGTTGTGAGAAACAGTCAGACTCGGTCCTGACAGTCACACTCACAGCCTCCAACTCCACTGACTCAGACATGAGCAGCTTCACCCTGCAAGCTGCCGTACCCAAGGTTTGTCTCAGTACCAGTAATGCCAAGGAAGCTTTCTCTGTCAGGACATGTATCTACAGTAGGATGTGTAAAACAGTCTCTGTGTAACCATTCTCAAAAACTTAGCAGGCAGGTGTATTGTTTTACCAAAGCAGGGCCTCTGACAGATTGGTCAGGTTTGTGATTTGTTCTGTGGTGGATGACAAAAAACAGCTGGAACTGTCAGCACACTTTTACTCCAGCTCCATCTTGTAGCTGTAGTTACACCAACTGTCTCCCCACATCTAACCAGTCTGTAGCTGTGTGGCAGGGATGTAGCTACCATTGAGGACATAGAGTTTTGGAGTTTTATTGATCTGAGGAAGAATTTACATTCTACAAAACACTGTATTTAAATCTAAAAGAATAACTAAAATACATACAGATAAAAAATATGTTGTGCTTTATGTAGGTTTTTAAAAAAGTACATTAAACAAATAATTAAATAAAAATGTTTAATTACATTGAATAATATCAAAAAAATATTTTGCATTTTTCAATCATTTTTCAATCACAGTTCTGACTGTGGGAGGAATTCTTTGAATCTGCATTTAGACCTTTGTGTGGGGAGAAGTAATAACTCAACTAATAAGTATGATATGGAAACAAGTCAAATGTATAGTTTTTTGGTCTCCAGTCAAGCCTTTCTTCTGGAGGTGGGACTGCGCAGGGGGAATTTGGACTCATGACCTCAGCATGTGTCATGAGGCTCCAGCCCTGTTGGTGGGTGTCAGCGTTAGAGTCCGTCGTGTTCTCAGTGGTGGGGTCAGCAACAGCATGAATGTGTTCAGTGCTTTAAACTTCAAAGTCCTATTTGATCTCCCCCACAGAGTGTCCAGTTACACATGAAGGCCCCCAGTGGGGACTTCCTCCCTGCACGAGGCGCAGCTAAGGTGACCCAGTTGGTGGTCCTCAACAACCCAAACAAGGTGGGTCCACAGACACAAAGCTAGGATGAACACCAGTCAGTAAGAGGCAACGTTTGGTCAATCAGGTGTAAGACCATCTTTTTTTTTAAACAAACTACATCAGAAAGGAAGAAAATCACTGCCTGTAAAGCATGCAACATTAGAATGATTCTTCACACATTATCTCCAAGATTAATAAAGCTGTTGCTGTATTCAGCAAAAAATGATACCATTTTCCACCTCCAAATCTTGCTCTTAACTCTCGATGTTGAGCTCATAGGAGCTGCATCACAGTATCTAAATCCTTCTTTCCCCCTCTAGGTGAACCTGAAGATGAGGATCCGCGTATCATACACCAGCCAAGGATCAGCCTTTCAGGATACAGTCCAGATTGACTCCTTCCCAGGACTCAGTGCTGCCGGACACTGACCGCAGTTAGTCAGTCCAACTGGACTATGACAACAGTCTGTGGATGAGTCAGCAGGCGTCACCCTCACTGACAGTCTGCTGTAAAAACCCTCTACACTGCAGTCCACGCTGCTGTTTCTCAAACACACAGTTTTGTTGGTGTTTTTATGGCTGAAAAACACTGTTCTTTCACAGGAAACCACAGCCTTGTGTATGGAGTCACATACAGGCGGGTGACAAATTAAAGGAAAAAACAATATTAAGTGTCTTACAAAGGTGATGGGGCCACCGCAAGCTACCAGAACAGCTTCAGTGCTTCTTGGCATTGATTCTACATATCTCTGAACTGGAGGGATGAACACCATTCTTCCAAAAGATATTCCCTCATTCTGTGTTTTGATGATGATGGTGGAGAGCGTTGTCTAACATATCGGTCCAAAATCTCTCATACATGTTCACATGGGCTGAGATCTGGTGACTGCAAAGGTCATAGAATATGATTCACATCATTTTCATATTCATCAGAACACTGATGGCCCCTTGTGCCCCATGCATCGTCATCCTAACAGAGACCACTCTCATCAGGATAGATATGTTTCATCATAAGATGAAGGTGATCACTCAGAACAACTTTGTATTGATCTGCAGTGATCCTTCCCTCTCAGGGAACAAGAGACCCAAACCATGTCAGCAAAATGCCCCCTCAGCATGACAGAGCCACTGGATCCCCTCACTGCAGGGGTCAGGTATTCAGACCTGTATCGTCCTCTTGGTGTACGACACACATGCACTCGCCCACTTATTGGGAATATGATGAAGGATGACTCATCTGACCGTGTCACTGTTTTTTCCTGTAGACCAGTGCCAGCGACCAGTGGTTTCTGCTCCACTGAACTCTCAGATGTGCATTCATCTTTGTAATGAGGGGTTTATGCACTGAAGCCCTGCTATAATATCTCTCTCTGTGTAAATGTTGACAGACTGTTGTTGCTGTAGTCCTGTATTGACATTCTCAGTCACCTGAGGATGAGCTGCTCTTCTGTTTTTCCTTACATATCACATTAATGCACATGCATCACATCTGTGCTCCAACAATGAACCCACTTAGATCTTTTCCTCTTACCATCTTAATACAAAATCTGAATCACCTGGGTCTACTCAGTATTTTATACGTGTCACAGAGCCTGATTGGATGTTAACTGCTTAATTGTACCATGCAGTGGAAGCATCTGCATTCATTACATTTCTCCACTTATTTATTCAGGTTTTTCCTTTAATTTGTCACCCGTCTGTAGTTTTCCCCTCTCCTGGAACTGAAGAATAATGTGGTTTATGACACAGGCTTTGGAATATGGAGGTATAATACAGAAATACTATAACAGTAGTTTTTCTAGAATGATTGGAATGACAACTGTCCATACAAAAGTCCATTAAGTATCATTCAGGGTTTTTTTTTACAAGCTACTCCAGTTGATTATTTTCAGAATATTTCACTCTTCACACTTTCACACATAATTATTTGGTTTACTGTGGCTTCTGTCAGTATACACCACTAGATCAACTCTCCCCACACAGCACTCCATGTATACTCCAACACAATGGGATTTCTCACTTTTCCTTTATTTGACTCTCTCATCTTCATTTAGTAGAAAAGCAGCTCAACACTAATGAGCCACTACTACTAATATGAAATTCTTTTATCCACTACACTTATTTGGAAAGGCAAGGACATGACTTTTAGTCTTAAGGGTAGAAAGTTTTAAACACAACCACGTGTCTTGTCTCACTTATCTTCTGTTACTCCCATTTTCCTGCCTCAGTATCCACCTCCTAATTATTTCCCCTGTGCCTTTCATCTCCTCAAGAACTGAGGCTTTCCAAAAAAAAGTAATATTTAGTTTTGAAGGCTAAGAAATGGTTTTAAATTTAAGTAGTTCTGTAATATAAACATGTTTTTATCATTCCCATACAAGCAACACTTGCTTTACCTGACCATTATCTCCTTGTCAATTGTTTACAGAAGCTCCTTAATAAGTTGTTTTATTTTCTGAGGACTGTGTATAGTGATAAAAGATGGAAAATGGGCATGATGCTGTTTACAAGATGTATATTTTAGATATTAAGTGTATAAGCACAATTAGAAATGTATTTTGGAAATCTCTAATACAACCCTTTGTTGTAGAAGGACAAAAAAATGGGCTGTAAAACACATTAGATGAAGAAAGATTCCCTTAGCGATAACTCATCTCATAATCACAGACCTCTTTTAAAAACGCTGGAGACTGGATGTAAGCAATGGTGCTCTAAATTGATTTCAGTGCAATCTCTACTAGACTGTTTCAGATCACTACTTTAATTAAAATGTACAGAAAAGACCAGGGGGAAGTGTTCTATCAACGGTTTATATTGTCTTTGAATCTTCAGTCTCATGTCATTTTCTAATAAAAATCAGTCTTCAGGATCCTCAACAGTGACTTGTCTTGGTGTCTGTGCTCAGTGTGTGTGTGTGTGTGAGGGTGAGGGTGTGTATTCGAGGACGACGCTTAAATTAACTTCAGCATTTATTCACAAGCAAAAAGACCACAGTGTTCTCAAACTGTCTCTTGTATGGGTGCCTGCATCAACTGGTCAAACTCAGAAAGCCAATGTGGGTTTACAAAAAACATCTACAAAGGAATATGAACGTCCTTTTTTTTTTTTTTTTTTAAGTTGTTGGTTGATTTTTTTGTGTGTGTTTGCCCCAGGAGTGTGGGATTTCAAATCTCTGTGCTGTAACATGGTTAGACGGTGACAGACACCTAAAGCGTTGGCACTCAGCTGGCCCCATGACAACCACGACTCATGACGAGGAGGAGAGGTGTATGCAGCCGGGACTGTGGACCGTCGATCCTCCTCTTAGCGCCAACACAAGATGGAGCACTGAGCCTCCCTGGATCTTGTAGTCTGCTGCTGTCTTCTCATCGTTCCTGAGGGCAAAGCGACACAGGGGTTAGGACAAGATGGTTTAGAGGAGAGTGCCTGAGGGCTAATCAGAGCATCTGTGCAACTGCTGCAAAGCAAGATGGTTCACAGTGTGGGAGCTCACATCTGTTTTCCACTGTAGATGAGTCTTTGTTGCTGCGGGGGGATCCCTTCCTTCTCCTCTACCCTTTCTTTAATTCGCTCCACCTTGATACACACACACACACACACACACACAGAACATTTAGACATAATACAGTGCTTTGAGAGTTGACAGTATTTAGAGTTGTCTCATTTTATCTCTAAAGGACAGTTTATTTTGTGCCATCACCTTGTCTGTGGGCTCAATGTCGATCTCTATTTCTTTTCCAGTGAGAGTCTGAAACATAATGTTAACATAATCACATCAGCTCCTGTTTTGATTTCTCATATGACACAGTCTGCAACACAACTTTTCAATCAACACAACGAGAATTCCGAGTTTAAAAAGGAGCAATCCACACATTTATGTGAGCCAAATAGGAATTTTAGCCATGTCTACTGTCCCAAATGACTGCTCAATTATTTCTACTGACTATTAAACCACAGGGTCACAGATTTGTTGTTGTAACACCGGCCCATGAATTGGCTAACCTGTTTTGATGTTTGCTTCTAAGTTAGCAAGCTACCAGACAAACAGCTACTACAAGTCTCACTCACATGCTAATAGCTAACTGGCGACTCCACTTAACAATAAGCCAAATACAAACACAGAGGAAATAAAACTGTTTAACACAGAGTGAGATACACCGAAGTTACAATATAATAAGTACTGCCCCCGGCCCTGAAATAAATTAGCGAACCGATCAGTGATGTTAGCGGGCTACTAAACAGCAGCAGCGCCGAACCGGCGGAAAAGTGTAATCGTAGAAATAACAGTGGTCTTACCTTAACCTTTATCAGCATGTTGATAAACAATATACTACAATTCGAAGTGATACGAACTGTTTACTAACCGAAACACTTGTTAGCAAATTACAACCTGCTTGTTCGACTGACTTCAGTTTACTTCCTGTGTAGCACGCTTAACGCTCCGGGGTCACGGCTTCACAGCGCACGAGTAACAACGTTCCGCTGTGAGGAAAAACAAAACAGCTATGGGCAGAAACGGGCACTTAAGAGAGTTAGATAATTATATAGTCTATTATAGAAATTGTATGTAATGCATTAACATATGAATAACACCATAATGTTGTAGTTGGTCAGACTAAATAAGTAACATATCACACTGTAAAGTAATGAGTCAAATAAGCTGTCAAATAAATGTAAAAGAGTAAAAAGAACAATAATAGCCTCTAAAATGTGATGAAGTGGAAGTCTAAAGTAGTAGTAGTACAAATATCTCAAGACTGTACTTTTTCCAGTAAAAATATTCAGAAAAATTGAAAATATAAAATACTTATGCTCTTCAAATGCATTTGAAAATTGCCTGAATGAATGCCACAAAGTGTATATGACGTTACGAGAATGCAAAAAAAAAATGCCCTCAGCATATATAGGAACTCTAACCAAACAGCACCCTGCTTTTGCACAGATGTTGATCATTTAGTTAATTAGGCAGGAAGTCTACAAAGTGTGCCAGCTCCAAAGTGCTTTGGATCATTTAGTCATGGTGACTCATCTCTTCCTAGGTGTGATAACTGTGGCTGTTTTTGCAACAACTGTCACTAATGCAGGTATTTTTCAGACATGTGTGTAGAAATATGAAAACCTTATATACAGTTTTTAAGTGTTTCATTTACAAGAACTGAGACCATAAAAATTTGTCTGCAGATATCAAAGTAGTCTGTGCAAAAGACTCAGTAAAGATTACATGGAGGATCAATCCGGAGTTGGTGCCATATGCAGCTCGTCTCTTCCTCGGAAGCTGTATGCCATCTCAGATGAATGTTATGCCCACCGGAGAGGGAGAGGCACAGTTCAACTACCACTTTGGTGACTGCAAGTTTAAAAAACTGGTAAAGTACATGCAATATTTAACTAAAATACCTCTTAACGACTTAGATATTTTAATGACCAGTTTTCTGTCCCCACAGATAAAAGGAAAACGACTGAGCTATCAAAATGAACTGACTTTCAGGCCACAAGCAAGGCCAAAACCTGCATCCTTTGTATATCCCATCGAATGTGTTTATAAAAGGTAGTGTTTTTTGGGGGGATTAAATTCCAGTTTAAAGCTGAAATGTGTGATGAGGAACCTTACCATTATGTTTCAGACCTGATGAGTGGGTTCCCCAGTTCATGAACCCTGGATCAGGTGTTTCTGAAGGTCGAGGCGGGCTGGTCTTCCACATGGCACTCCTCAATGGTGAGTTCTCACGCTGCCAAATCCAACATGCGCACATTCAAAGACACATTCTAAGCCTTTTTACTTTACCCTACAGAGCAGTTAACAGGTGTAGCTGAGTCAAATGTCATCCCCCTGGGCTCTTTCATGCCAATATGGGCAGCAGTGGAGCAGAAGTCCCATCAACCTTTGCTGCTGCTCATGGAGGAATGTGTGGCAGCCACTACACCAGAGCTGCAGCCTGGCAGCCAGGTTTACCCCATCATTAGCAATAAGGGGTAGGATTCAGACACTGGTTAGTCTTTACAATGATCGTACAGGAGGGGAAGCCATATTGCTAATCTGAGATTTAAAATGTCTTCAGATGTCTTTTGGAAAGCATGAGGGGAAGTTCCGTGTTCCTTCCCCGATACCACTCGTCTGCAATCATCCTCTACCTGCAGTCCTTCAAGTTTGGTCTTGGAGAGGAGGTGAGTGGGTAAATGTTAGCTGATATCAGGAATATTAGTAAATGAAAACATACTGACTCTTTCTGTGCTCCTCAGGTGTACATCCACTGTAAGCTGGTTGCATGGGACCCTAACATTCTTGATGAGAGCAAGAAGGCCTGTCATTATGTCAAGGAAAATGGAGGGTAATCATGGTTTAACACCATAGTTCTGACATTTTGGGAAAATACCCTTGTTTTCCAGCCAAGAGCTGGGGTGGGGGGTGGGTGAGGGACTAAAAGTATCTCACAAACGGAATAATTAGGCTGAATGTTTTTGTCCTCCAGTAATCCGTACACAAACAGATGTTAGGAGCTGTGTGCTGTAACATCTTCTTGATAACCACTACCTGTTTTGTTTCATAAATACGACGCCAGTATTAAAAACCCACATATGTTTGCTTCTTTCTCAGATGGGAACTTCTCGATGACCCATTTCAGAGCTCCCTGTGTAGCTGCTGTGATTCAACCTGCAAGTCGCGTGCCAAACGAGGAGTTGGATGGGGTATGATTTTATGTCTGCCTGGGTATTTTTTGATTGCACTCTCTTACATGTGGTCATTGTTGTATTCCCCCCCCCCCCCCACCTCCCTTTGCAGAATCCCACGGCTGGAGTCATAATTCTGTGTTGGGACCCCTGATCATTGAGGACCCATCTGGCTCAAAGGCCCACAATACGTCAGTGGGGTCAGTCACTACAGATTGACTCTCTGGTGTGATGATTAAACTAGTGAATTTAAGATTGTCCTTTTTCAACTGCAAGTTTGGACCACAGGACATAAGGACTTCAGTTCTCAACATTTTTTTTAACAGAGTCTAGTCTAAGCTGATGGAGACTCCCTGATCCTGCACAACAGAGGGCCAGCAGCAGTCTCCCTCCTGACTTAAGATGTTGGGACATCAGTTTCACATGATCTCAACTTGTGTTGAGATTTATTTGAACCCGCTGCAGTAATTGCCAAAAATGTTATAGATCCATCTTATGATGTACAATAAAACTGCTTTAAAGTCCTGTTATGATTCTGCTCCATCATTCTGTGTCTTTAGCAGTATATCTGTCTTGTTTGTGCTGTCATCAAAAACCAGCCAATAGCACTTGATCTTGATGCTTTTTATCACTGGATAATTTTATAAACCTGTTTTAATCACTTGAGGCTGTGGTTTACTTCATAAATGAGAGGTTAGTTATCCATAAAGTCATCACACAACTCCAGAAAATGAGCTGAGATAAAATGGACCTGAGGCTGACATGCAACCATAGATGTAACCTGTCACATGTTGTCCAAGTGTTGCTGTTAAATATCAGAGCCCATACACTCCATAACTCGTCCCAGTTCATCATTAGTATTTACATATTGGTCATTATGAGGAAACTGACTTCAAATATTTGGCTTTACAATCAAAGGACCACCTTAATTATTTCTGTGATGCTAGATGCTACATTTATGATCAGTTATAATGTGGCCTTCAGGCTCTTAGATCCACATCTTGGGCAACAGAGGCTAGAGGATCTAGCCCCTAAATTCATACACAACCATTTTTCTTTCACCAAATACCTCACAGCTGTCTTCCACGTTTACCTCAAGCACCAGCTTGGAGTGAGGATACAAGTCTTGATATGATATGACTGATAACTGTCACAGATCACACATGTATCAGATTCCAGACCATAAATTAAAATGGTCCAAATCAGCACTGAAAATTTCAGGGTGATTACTCCTGTTAACCTCAGCATTAAACAGCAGACTTCAAGTCACATAATTAACTAGATAGGTTTCTTACTTTCTTTCAAATTCATTTCAAATTTAACTTGTCAGAATAATGATATAAAGGAAGTGATGCACTGACCTAACTCATACATACTGTACTAGGTCTCACACTATTTACAATGTAACCTGTATTTACTGCCTGCAGCATGGTAGAGACTGTTCTCTTAGGCTTTCTGGTTTCCTTGTTTGCTGATGTTGATGCTGCATAACTGTGGGAATGTCACACACTAAATGTACAATCATAGACCTTACACTTGTTGTGTGTAGAAAGTGTCACTTCACATTGTATTTTCATGACCACAATAAAACATTGCACCATATCAAAATGAGTGTTGCAATTAGGCTGATGGCCACAGCACCTGAGACACACACCAGGTGAAAGAAGTTAACTTGATTAATGTCTCCCAGTTAGAAGCAATAAAAGCCCTCACAGTGTTGGTCCTGTGTGTTCAGTCATGATGGTGTTCTCTTGGCAAGGTGTGCTGCTCTTGAGCCTTGTAGCTGCTGTTTCAGTTTATGCAGGTAATGTGTCAAAACCAGCTTTTTCAAAATCAAGTTTCTAACAAGCTCCACTCAAACTGTTTGAGTAGAAACTTGAGGTTTTTGCGCTGTGTCTCTTACAGACATGACACTGGACTGTAGGCCTGGTTTTGTGACAGTGGTGTGGACAGAGAGCAGATCCCAGGCTGACCTGTCACTCTACCGTCTCGGAAACTGTTTTCCCACCAGCGTCACGGCCAGGGAGGTTGTTTTCAGTGTGGACTTCAATGATTGTAACTTCAGGAAAATGGTGGGTGGCATACTTAAACTGGGCATTGTAAAGAAACCATATTTTCTACTGCTTGGTGACATTTTGTCTCCTTCATAGGTCACTGGGAATCAGCTGATATACACCAATGATCTTATCTACATTTCTTCTCCTGATTCCAGCGTACTCCCTGTCACTCATCCAGTTGTCTGTACATATGAGAGGTGTGTATTCATGCTACTTAAAGTGATCAAACAGGCTCTTGAGATTAGATTCCATAGATGCATGTGATTAATGGCAGTAGTTGCCGTACTCATTCTATATTCTTTTGTGTAGGCCAAAAGACTGGTACCCTCTCATCTATGACCCTGTATTTAACACATATGGTGAAGGGGATCTAGCGTTTACCATCGGACTAATGAATGGTAGGTGTCAGAACATAGCACATAGCCTCAGTGAAAATGACAGAATCCCCACAATAACTACTTAAACTCTGACTTGACCCTGTCTGTTGCTCTAGATGACTTCTCAGGCCCTGCTAAATCTACTAGTTTTCCTCTGGGCTCCTTTATTCCAATCATGGCCAGTGTGGAGCAGATGAACCATCAGCCCTTGCTGCTGCTGCTTGAGGAATGTGTAGCTGCTGCCACACCAGAGCTGCAGCCTGAAAGCAATTTATACCCAATAATTACAAATAAGGGGTACTCTTATGATGAAAATATGACCTTACTAACCTTGTTTTTCCAGACACTAGAAGTAATGCTTAATTGTATGTATTTTTTTTTTAAAAATACAGATGTCTTGTGGATAGTAAGATATCCCGCTCAAAATTTGAACCAAGAGAAAAACCATCAGAGATGCATCTATCCCTTCAAGCCTTTAGGTTTGCTCTTGGAAAAGAGGTAAACCCTCCTCCATTCTAATATTGCACATGTTCTGCCTGTTACAAGGCTTAAATCTAAACACTGGAATATAAACTTTAAGGTGTTGCAACCCCATTTCTCATGACCCCTCATCAGGTGTTTATCCACTGCAAGCTTGTTGCTTGGGATCCCACTGGTCTTGATAACACAAAGAAGGCCTGCCACTATGTCAAAGATCAGGGGTAAAAACATCTTAACCGTTTCAAACTGAGAGCCTACTTAGTAAAATTCAATCTGATACTGAAATTTCTAGCTCCTACTAAAACTCTGCTGCCTTTTTTTTTAATTCAAGTCATAACTAATCACTGACTCTTCTCATCCCATCCTTATGCATTCAGCTGGGAGCTTCTGGATAATCCTGCATATAGCAATCTATGTGACTGCTGTGATTCAAGCTGTAAGTCCAGGAAGATGAGAAGTGTAGCATCAGGTAAGTACTGTATCTGTTCGATACCTGGTTTAAACTGGTCTTTGTTACTGATCTAAAAGTACCCCCCACCCCCCCAAACAGGGAAGCTGGGAATAGTACAAAAAGCAGTCCTTGGGCCACTTACCATCACTGATGTGAATTCCTGAAGCATCACAGTAAGAACTAACTTCAGTTTACATTGCAATATACTCCTTGTGCTCAACAACTGCCTTCAAACTTTTTTTTTTTTTTTTTTTCTTTTCCAGAAATGGATCAATCTTATGGACTGGCTCCTTCTGATTTAGGTTTTTATTCTTGGTTTTGCAAGCTTCTAAAAGATTGGTACCTGGTTGTCTTTTGCATTCCATATCTGTGGCCATTAAAGATGTATCCAAACCACTTAATTTGAACAAAGCTCAGATCATTAGTCTGTATTTTAAATGACTGAATAACCTTGATGTTTGCTAAAATCATACCTGGGTAAAAATGGTGTGTCTAAAATGTATAGATATATATATATATACATGCATATATAATATATGGTACTTACATTTCCAGAGTCACTGTTTTATTCTACAGCTTATTTCAAAACCTCTTCCACAGGAGCCTTATTATTATTTTCTTCTTCTTCTTCCCCATCTGCTCTAGATGAATTGTCTGAAAAACATTGTTTCAGAAGTCAAGCAACTAGGACTGTTTCTCAAAGTCTGGTTCACTTCTTGTGGCTGTAGTATATAATTTAAGAACTCATATCTCCAATTGAACCTTGTCAGAAACTGACATCATATGAAACGTAAGCAACAGAGCACCTTTTCATGGTGTCTCTTCCAAGGCTAAACTCAATTTAAATGGCATGGGTCAAATTGGTTGCTCTAACCTATCCACAAAGAAACCAGCAGGTTATATTGACTGCTTGTCATTGTGCAGTATAATTTAAATGGACCATTTATATTGCCTTCATTGTTCCATCAGGTTCTGCACATACTCACCCAGGAAATGCCTGCTGATCCTGATGTAATCCACTCTGTCACCCCATCCACACTGTCAAACATGTTGACACGAACAGATTACAGGCAAAGATTAATGATTAAGCTATAAGGCTAATATCCAGAATGATGTGGTGCAACAGGTGTCCTTGATGGTGTTTGTGTTTTAGAAGACCAGTGGAGATAAAACTGCAAGCATTCCAAATTATCATTTTCTGTATCTGAAATTAAATAACTGGTTCAAAAAAGTTTCCTCACTTAGAATTCCTCTAAATTCCAATTTCTATAGAATGGTTCACAAATTATGTTAACATGTTAGTGACCTTATATCTTTTAAAACGAATAAATTTGATACATTTAGATATTAGATCGCTGCTGGTCAAAATAGACTGTAACCAATGATGTACTAATGGCAGGCTCACTCCGCCAATCAGAGCAGACGATGGGCGGGACCAGTTCTTTGCACAGCGGCGGGATTGTCTGTTGAGCTACCTGAAATGTACCTGAAAGTACACCTGAAGCCAGTCACAGGTAATGTCACTAAAAAGGAGATAGCATATATTTTCTAGCCATCATGTTTATGAAAGTTTGGAGTCCTTTTTTTTTTTTTTTTAAATCACCTCTTGTTTGTCAGTATCTAGCAGAGCAGAACAGTTTGACACAATTTAAGCTAGCTAGCTAGCAAACACTTGGTGGCTAACAGTGGTTGTCTTAGCTTTGTGGATAAGAAATTTGGTCTTAATTTTTGACTGCTGTATCTGTTATTGCAAAGTGATGTAGCCTTTTACAGTGGGTATGGATATGATTAACGTGTAACTCATGGCCAAAAAATGGCCACTATTGAGAAGCCCAAAGGTCAGAAAAAGCTTGATTTTAAAACTTACCTAAAAGACACAGACAGCACTATGTGGCCAATAGTATGTGGACAGCCAAACATATCTGTGATAGTTTAACTCCTAATTCCAAAACCATGGGTATTAATGGGCTTTTTGATGGTACATATTTTGGCACAGGGGGAACTGGTAACATTAAGAACAACTGTGTTCAATTTGGCTGAGCTGGTTCCAGGGTCCAGGTGTATGCTAGCTCACAGTCACTGTCATGGCTTGATTGGACCCTTGATGAAACTGAGCCATTGTGAAGGAAATTTGTTTCATCTGTGCTTATCCTGCTATGACAAATCAAAATTTCATACTGTGAAAAAGGTCTGCGCAATGTTGTTGACAGCTTCAAGTCTTCTGGGAGGGCTTTCCACAAGATTTTGGAAGCTGGTACCAGATTTCTTCCAATTAATTCAGATCAGCATTACTGAAACCAGGTACTGATATTGGGCGATGACGCCTGTTCTTGGTCATAGTCCCAATTCCAGTTTATCCCAAATGTGTTGTGTGGGGTTGAGGTCAGGGTTCTGTGCAGATCAATCAAGCTCTCCCACACCAGACTGGGAAACCATTTCTTTATGAACCTGGCTTTGTGCACATGGGCATTATTACGTTAAAACAAGAAAGGCACTTCACCAAATTGTTACCACAAAGTTGGAGGCACATTATGTTCAAAAGTCATTGTATGCAGTAGCATTATCCCAAACCATGAAAAATAACCCAAGACCAAAAGTGCAGTATGTTAATAGGGTTGTTCACATACTTATGGTAATATAGTGTAATATTTAGTGTAACATAATCACATTTGCATATTGTGAACTTGTTTGTTTACAGACGAGGAAACACGCAGGACATTACAATGGACTGGTTCCACTGTAACCAGTGCTTCACAAGGAGAGGGTCAACATTTGCTGTGTCCAGCTGTGGCCACATCTGTTGTGAAGCATGCAGTAAATCTAGTGAGACAGTTTCTCCTACTTTTTAAACTTAAACATCTCTCAAATTGAACAAAGTGTGACAGAAAATTGCAGAGTACTTATACCTCTTGTGATCATATCTTTTCCCTCAGAGCAGTGCAGTGTATGTGGGGCCAGCTGCAGTTATCTGCCCATCACTGATGAGGTTGGGGAGTTTGACACTATTACTGCCTATGATGCCATGAGCTGAGGATTACCTTGTTTCACACCACTAACATATTATATCTGCACAAATTTCTATTTTAGATGAAGCCACAGGAAAAAGTATTTTTCAAGGACCCTGTGAAGCTCATCCAGTCACGACTGGAGCACATATCACAGGTCTGTCTCCTCTGTGCAGCATGCACCCTGAGCCCCCTCGATCCTGTCCTATTTAATTGCTATACTGGGACTTGAAATGTCAGAGCACTCAGTCAATTCATAACCAGTCAGTGAGTCATTCATCAAGAGATTTAAAGATTAAAAGCTTCACTTTAGCTTGCCTTGCTGTAAGATCACTTGGGAATCTCTGAGCTATTATCCACCAGCCAAAGTTGATTTACCGAGTCATTTATTTTCACTGAGAGAATCTTTAATAGTGAGGTCTTCATGCTCCTCAGATTGCGCTTTTTCAGCGGACACAGATGGAGAGAGTCACAGCTCACTTCAAGCATAAGTCTGTTGAATTGGAAAGGCGTCTGAAGGAGGTCACTGAGCAGGGCTACAGGTGATTTCAATATCTATTATTGTTCCTCTGAGGCTGTGTAAATAAAACCCTGACTGCAGCGCTATTCTTCCTGCGTCTGTTATCACAAGGCAACTCTCTGAGCTGAAGAGAGAGAATGCTGTCTTAAAAAAGCAACTTTCAGAGCTGAAAAGAGAGACTGCTGAATTAAAAAAGCCACTTTCTCAGAGGAGGGTAAGTGTTCCAAAATTCTATTTAAAAAGTATGTTTCTCAAAATGTTAATGTTGAGGTGGTATATTAGATGTCTTGTTTTATCCTGTACACTTTCTGCTTGCCACAGGTTTCTCCAGGACAGTTTCAAACTGATGGGTAAAGGCCAACTTGCCCTTCAGAACTAACATTACATTGATTACAATACATCTTTCAATATATATGTTTTTAAAATGATTTTCCCTTATATACAGTACTCAAAGGATGTCACTCCCTGTGGCTGTTACCTCTCCAGGTAAATCCAGATTTAAGTTACAGTCATGTTTTTAGTGTTGGTCAGTTTCATATTTCTTTATTCAAGTTGATGAGGATGTGTGCATGTTTTCTTTTACCAGTTACCCCTCATTCAAGAACTATCCGGTATGTGTTTGATTCTTTATTTTCTACATCATCACATATCTACATTTAAGAAAATAATTGCATAACATCTTATGCTCGAACATGTTGTCTGGGTCTCAGTCACTTAGGCTCAGCAGAGTCCCAGGGGTGGGCCAGAGACAGAGGTCCCAGTCTCTCCTCCCTCACAGTGAGTCTCCCAGTTACATTGGATTCATGTAATGTCTTGTTGGCCTAAATTAATGTTATGGTTTGAAAACAGTAGATAAGGAAATAGAAAACATAAGAGAAATATATTTTTTTTTAGTTAAATGTATGTCCAACGTCCAGTGAATGGCTTTTGCCGTAGCTTTCAACCACATCTCATTCTTCAGTTGATGAAGTTTGATGAGTTGTTACGAAGATGCCATGTCCATGACAACCGAGCCAAGTCATGGAGACGAGTGAACTCCATCCTCTGATGAAGACAGTGAAATGAAATTGAAAGTTTCAGGGGGAAAAAAGCAAGTGGACCTTGATTTAAGATTTCTTTTGTCAAACTACTTTTTCCAAGGTCAAGACCATATCACACTCTACAATGATTATACATTCATAGATGAAATCCTTGTCACTCGTTACCATACTATAAACCTATTATACAGAATTCCAGAGAAGAAACTTAATTTGGTTCTAAATTTTGTTGTATAAAGTTAAGAAAACACTTTGGCCTCTTTCTGTTTTTGTCAGACTCCTGGATCATCTGCCTCTATTTCCAGCCATAGTTCTCTTCATGAACATTTACACAGTAAGTGTGGTTGCATTCAGGCTTTGGTGGCTCTGGCACAGCCTGTTATTAAACTGGATACACTGTGCTTCATTTGAATCTGTAATGCATCCCATCCTGAATGAAAATCCCCCCTTCTTCCCTGTTTTAAAAGGAACACCCACATCCTTCAGCACTCCCACGAGGTGAGAAATGCTTTCCAAATAATTTGAAATATTGAATCACATTTCTAAACTGTCTTGATGAGGGGCTTTTCTCAAGACAGTCAATTTCTGTCATCCTCAGAAGTCACCACCAGACGCCTGTTTTCCACTTCCAGTTTATGAGTGGATTGTCAATTCAGTCTCCCAGGCGTTAATGAAATGGCACTGTGTCAGTGATAAACATTTGTCAGTTTAGGAGTTTAGCTGACGTGTTCATCAGGACTGTCACATCTTGTTTAGAGATACAATTTGTTTTTGTTATCAGACAGTTGGCATAAGTGATGCTGTTGAATATAGGTATTTTATAATTATTAAAGTTATATGGATGTTATCATGTGGTTCTTCTGTCAAGAAATGAACACTGCCATGTCTATTTGGTCATTAGTTGATTTATGCTCATCTGTTTTTCTCTGATAATACATTTGAGAAGAAGTTTTTCTCAGAGGCACATCAGCAGATTCATTTCAACTACTTGCTTTTTTCCCTTTTACCCACAACACAGAATTTATGATAAAGTTTGATCAGTCATAATCAGCTGGATTCACTACAGCACACAAAAAACCCTGGCACACATGATTATAAAGGCAAATCCTTTACTGGTTTCCAGTGACACAATTGTGCAAATGAGATTTTTTTTCAAACTGAAAAATACATTGACAACACCTGTAAAGGAAGACACTAAGTATTATGGACATTTCCCCACAGAATGATATTTGATAACTTTTCATGACTAATAGGATGACAAAACAGTGATGCACACAGTTTTGTCAACATTCTGGTCACCTAACCTCTGTCCAGACATTTCTAAGGAACTACAAACCGACTCTGTTTAAAGGCAAGTTCGCCCAATGCAGGTTGACTAAGAAGTACGACTAAGAGTGTGGAGTTTTTTCAAGACACAACAATGTATGAAATAACTAATAAATACACAAACTGATAACCAGGAAGTATAATGTTTGTATGGTAATTCATAATCTGAGTTGACAGAAACAGTATGGTATTTTTTCTTTGGATTCAAACCATTTGCTACTTAGAAAAGATATGGACCTCCATCAGTTATCTACTTTGTTTATATGTTAAACCATAAAGTCACGCACTACACCTATTAAGACAAAAGAGAAAAAATACTGACTGAATCAATGAGTGCAAATTAACACTGAAGGTGGCCATTCTGATATCAGTAGGATATTAATTTGTATGATATTAATGTGATTACTGCTTTCTTAGTACTGTTAGCCTTTATTGTTAAAAATGACAAGCAAAGTATTCAAATAATAAATGAAATTACAGCAGACTAAAACAGAATCAGGAATGTGTTTTGGAAATACGCTGTAAATATTAGCAAAAATTAAAAATTAGATGGAACAACATGTTCTGTTTTCAAAAGACATGATCCAAGGTTTCACGGTTAAGGGATCAAGAATGACACTGTTTAGTTAGGAATTCATATTTTGAGAAAGAATTGGATTTAATGAACATAATGGCAGTAGGCTCTAAAACCAAAGTGCAAGATGTCAATTTAAAGTGTACATGTCCAGTGTGCTTTTCATGATAAGGAATTATTGGCTATAAAGGAATGATGACACAGTGATCAGTCAACAAATTTGTCAACATAGACATTTTCTGGAGCAGTTACTCATCTGCTATAGTCAGTACCAAAAGTACAACCAGTTTAAATTATACTGCTACAATAGCATACTAAAAAATCTGTAGTAGTGATATCTAAACAAAAATAATAAGCTCAAAAAATATCGCAAACCAGTGTACAAGTTACTGTCCTATTTACAGCAACACAGGCAGCACAATTATAATTCAAGTCCAAATATATTAGAATAAGCAGGAAATGCAGCATATATTAAAAAAAACCACAAACCTCATTTAGGGCTTGTACTGGGAAGACTGGATGTTACAAACCTGCCTCAATTAAAGCAATTTAAACCAAGGAAATAACTATGCTTGTTGGTGCAACGGATGTCAAGAGCACTCCACCTACGTTTATAAATGTTCTGGTTCCAGTGTCTCAATCAGTAATTACAGGTTCTTGTTCAGTCTCCCCACCATCCTGAGATGCAAACCAATCTCGCACTTGCTGATAGCTCATTCTTGATTTCTTGCATAGAGAGTCAAGGTCTTTTTCATGTAGTGAGCCCGTTGAAAGGTAATATGTTGCCAATGGCTGTGTATCAGGGCAATCTGTACTTGTTCCATTTGCTTGAGATTTTCGTTTGCGGCTACCCCCAACCCGAGTAGATGTCCCAGAGCCGCTTCCATTTGTTAAACCACTGCCACTTTGCTGGGCAGCAAGTTCAGCCAAGAACTGGTCACGAACCCCCTTTACCCAGCGCAGCTGGCCATTTTTTACAGCATACCGTGTGTCACCAAACCACTGAATAACATCTGCCCGGGGTAAACCAGTAAGTTTAACAAGTTCAGTGTAATCTTCACTCTTGGGCCACTGGCAGCGTAAGAAGTGCTGCTTTAACACATCCAACTGCTCCTTCGTCTTTCTTGGTCGCCCAGCAGGAGTGAGAGCAGGGGACGTGGATGTAGATGAAGAAGCTCCTGAGATGCGCAAGGGTGTTTGTGAAGGACTGGCTTTGGCTGAGCGGGCTGACTTCTTTGATGTGCTGATGGTGTTTGAAAGCAGTTTAGTAGGCGAGGCAGTTAGTGGTGGACTGCCAGAGGGGGAGGAGTAGGGAGAGGATTTTAACATACCCGATGGTTCCTGAGGAACATCTGGCTCAATCTTGCAGGTCTTTGTCAATTGTAAGGGTTGTTCTTCACTTTGTTCCTCGTCTTTAAAACTGTCCCCATCACCAGAAAGCTCTTCCATAACATCACACTCTTCTGCCTCAATGACCCTTTCCCCAAATGCTTCCAAGCTGTTTGACAAAAAGGTCTGAAAGAAATGTGAATTTCTAGTCCCATTGCTACGGGCTCCCTCGTGGCCCTTCATGTTGTTAAGCTGGCGAGTCTTTTGAGTAATAAGTGGAAGAGGCTGAGTTTGTTGATCATGTTTACCTCCCACAGCAGTGTGTTGAGAATAGCTCTGGGCTGCTGCCAGGCTTCCTCGGCCAACCCTAAGCTGGTAACGGCTGTCGCTGAACCATTTACGAATGTCATTGCGACTCAGCCCAGTTTCTTCCTGCAAACGTCTTAGCTCTGCTTCTGCAGGCCAGTTCTCCCTCAGAAAGCTCTTTCGCAGGGCAGCGAGCTGAGCTTTAGACTTTTTGTAGCGCCCATGGCGGTGCTGTCGTGAAGATGACTCTGAAAGGTCAAGGGAGACATCAGTTGCTGTACTTGCTGGTGCGTCTGCTGGTGGGCGGTAGAAGTATGAATCCTGAGGAGGTGGAAGGGTGGAACTGAAACACGGGGCAGTGAGTCTGGCTGGTTTATAGGAATCTGGTGACTCACACTTTGGTTTTGTCGTCTGGGGGGTAAAGCTGGAGAGAGCACCCTCCACTTCATCGCTATCCTTATCCTCAATTACCAGTTCCTCACAATTTGTGCTCTTGCTCCTTATTTTAGCTTCCTCGTTTGTTTCAGTAGAGTCATCATAAAGTTCAGGCACTGCTAGCTTCCGCCGTGTCTCCTCTATCTCCTCTGAAGACCAGCTGATACCATATTTAATTCTCTGCACCATAAACCACACCTTAACTTTGTCCAGTGGCAAGGCACATACCCGGGCCAGGGTGCTAACCTCACGGGATGATGGGTAGGGAAATACGTTGAAAGCTTGGACCAGTTCTGGGATTGTGTCAAGTTCACGGGTCTGATCAGACTGTGTCCATACCAATTTCAGTCCCTCTGACACCAGAGGCAGGCACACAACAGAGTTGTGGTTCGTGGTGAAACTAGCCACGCTCGTGTTGCTTTCCGCTGAGCTGGCAGAGCGACGCAAATCCTTGGAGGACCGTTTAACTTCGAGCTTTCCTTCACATTCTGTTGTTGTTATTTTTCCTTCAAAAGGGTCCTTCATGACCACAAGTATTCCATTTCTGCCATTATGTTCACTGTAGGCTGCCATCTGGGATATCGATGTAGGCTCTTTCACCTAGAAAAGAAACACAAACACCAATTCAGTTGTTGATGCTTTTTGCTTGTCTCAACTAACAAACTCATTTTAACTTCACAGATAACTGTAGAGAGAGAGAGAATTTCATCTGAAGAGCACAACCAAGAGTACAGACTATGGTGTTTTAAGAACTTTCTGTTCTCGTTCATTCTCAAAGTCAATTATCTGACAGCTGTTTCCCCTTCCCCCCTACTTTGCACTCCTATTCTGAACTCCCAATGAAACTAGTCGTATACTCTCTGTCCAGACTGGGCACCCCTCCCCCAAAGTGTGGTGACTGACTTTTGTTTTGTGTGAGTGGGGGATTGGTCACAAAGGGTGGGAGCGTGTGGAATGGGCATCTATGAGATATCCATCACAGTCTACTTTCTCACCCAGTTCCACTTCCAAGCACTGAGTCCCACTAGATAAGTGTAGCCCCTTCACAAAGGCAGATACCACAACAGAAACCTGTGGACAGAGGAAAGGAGCTGCATTAGTCATGCTCAGGTCTAAGTCTAGACACACTATGCACTTAGATAGTACTGAATGTCATTTATTCCTTAAAAAAAGTGTTTTGAAATCTAAATGAATAATTTTCTAAAGCAACAGGTGTTAACCCAGCACTTAAACATATGACAATGGATGGTCAGTCTGGCAGTAAAAGGGATACATATACAAGGAATTATGATTCTGTTTACATCTTGACCAATATTTATTGACATATTTATTCCAGTGCAATCTTAACCTAGTTCTATCACTCAGATGTTTGTAAGTCCCGACTAAACAGTGTAAAATAAATAATTACGAACTACATATTTCGGAGTTGTTCTTAATTTGGAACAGCAGAGGAAATGTTGCGCATTTAGTTTGGAGGTTACGCCATGGCCGACGATTTAGGTCGCTAGAGCCACGCAAGAAATTTTCAAGTGTACCAAAAAAACATAGCTAACAATTATGAAATCACTGTATTCGTCAGTCGTGACACACTGTAACCCACGGGGATGAGATCATGTGGCGGTCTCCCCAGTTTGTTTGATGTGTTACTCTGATACGTTGTGAGAGTTCACACGTTGTATCTTTGTTTTAGTGAAACAAAGCTGTAAAAGTTGCTCACTGTGCCAGTGGCAACAGCAGTCCAGTGTCTCCCCCTTTATGGCGTACTAACTAAAACGCTTCACACTGCACAGGCGCACTTCGCCATCAGACACGCTTCAGTGAAACATAAAAATAAACTTACCGAAAATGCCAAAACAACCCTTTCTTCCCGAGGTCCGTATAAGCGAAAAGAAAACAAAGGAAACCCAGAGTTTCCCCCCTGCCACTTCGCTTTTTATGGCCGAAGTTTAGAGGAGGACCGGGGAAACAATACCGTCCGTCTGTCTGTTTGACCCTTGTCTTATTTATCAAGCGCCTCGACGGATTACGGGCGGGATACAAAGATGCGAGGCGACCAAGTTTGACGCCTTTCGTATGAGTTCAGTCGTCGGCTAATTCTCGCCGTGGAGGGCACAAATCTCTCAATCCGCGGGGTTCAGGTCTGAATTGGAGTCGCCGTTACTCCGTCCTCCTCGGTCTGTCCGTTGTTGCTTTTGTTCTTTAACTGAGAAGTGTTTCCCCTGTCCGGCCAGATCGAGGCGAGGCGGAGCTGAGGACCAGGAAGCCCAGAAGGCCCAACTGACTCTCCCACAGTGACGGTGGGGTGGGTGTGCCAGTCTGGGAAGGCAGACCATGGATTGGACGGAGGAGGCGCCTGTATAATAAATCCGTGGCAGTAGGCTAAACATTTTCACGTCAACCACCCACCAGAACCCTACCATATCAAGGCCACGAACATCGAATATGCAGATTGCATCAGTTTTAAACCCAGAATATTGAAATTATATTAGTTTCAGAAAAAATAAATAATAGGCAAAGAATAGAATTTTATTGCTAGGAGTAGCAGCAGAGGCTTTGTGTGGGGAAATAAAACCTAAAGAAAACAAATTTAACATTTAATTGAACATTCAAGTATAAAAAAACAAAATATGAAAATTCCAAATAATTAACTTTAAAGAATTTTAAAGGAAGGAAAAAACCTAGCTATGGTGTGTATCAATTCCTTAAATATAAAAATTGAGACTGAGAGGTTTAGATGTACAGATATACAAAAGGTCTAACAAAATAGTTTACAGCTTGTTCAATTTTTCTTTGTACCATAAACAAGATGGAGGTATACAATCAAAAGTGTCTCAGTGATACTGTGTGCCCTTGAGCAATAGGCTGAAATCATATCAGCTTCAGACATGATGTCCTGTCACTGAAAATTAGTCAGTTGTATTTTGGTCATATCTCAGTCAGAGGTAACATTTATAATACAGTTCATGCTAAATAATAGAATAATGTAGACTAGATGTAGATATTAATCTTTCTACAATGGATGGACTTTCTCTTTATTCATGTACATATATTTTTTATACTTGCTTCATAAAAAGTAATGGAAGGTGTAAACAGAGGTGAGTTAACACCCCTTTATTTAACCATTTGTTATCTGCTGGTCAAATACAGTGGTAATAGTTGTAGTAGTAGTGTTCTCTGTATATGCAGTTAATAGAAATATAACAAATACATGTAAAAAAAAATATATGCAAAAATAAACAATTACATGTTTCTAATATGAATAATACTTAGCTTTAGATGTAATTTTGTATACATAAAAATACATTGCATATAATATTAAGGATTCATATTGTGTAGTTTCACTCACAGCTGACATTAGTGTTAAAATAGCAAAAATGTGGTGATGAATTCTTCATGTTTACCATGTTTACCTCAAACTTCATACAATCATATTCATTAAATGCTCAAGTAGGAATGGATATATGCAATAATATAAACAAGCCTTCAAAAAACAGATCAATACATAGTTTACCTCTGTTACCCCTGGCTTTTTTTTTTTGCCTTTAAGCCATCAGTAATGGTTCTGATCCACAACCATTAGCAAGGCTTTTATAGATTTAGCAAGAATTTGGATGATCTGCTGCACAGTATGATACTGCCACTTCAGTACTGATAGATGAAATGTTTAGAACCGGTTACTGGCCAGGGTAAGCACAAAACGTGGCAGGCGTAGGAATGATGGGACAACAGCTGAGAGCCAGGAGAGGTATGGAACCTGGGTCAGGAGGAATTTCAGGGAAGTGTAATCAGCTACACTCCTCCCTGGAAATAAACAGATGAACAAAGTGTTACTTGTGATCATGGCAATTTAAAAATCTTTCAATCTTAAAAAAATTAGGGAAACAAATACAAATTTACCATCAACATCTTGGATCCCATAGCGCCTTGCCAAGTCACAAGTCATTAGAACTTTCCCAGTCAGCGACATCAGATTTTTATCTTTCAAGCAGAGGAACCATATCAAAGTAAGCTTAGCTTATAGTCGGTGCTTTTCAGCATTTAGAGTAACAGTTTATAAAAGCATGTTACAATGAACAGCATGCACATCAAATAGTGTATGAATACACAGTGACTCATATTCACTCCCATAAAGCCTTTCTTGCTGATATTTACTGAACTTAAGGTGTTAATGCTGCTTCAGTCTCCATTTAACAATCAAGTGAATACATCTCCTACAGTATAATCCTACCTTTTGCCAGGTTGACAATGCAAATCCCACTCAGCTCTGTGGTTTCTCCATTGGCAAATACATCTTTAAACTGGGGAGAAGAAAATACTGAGATTTAGCTCAAAAGCTGGGGAAGCATCCACGAATAAGAATTTGGTGTTAGAAAAGTCTACCTTAGAATTGACACCCTGTGGTGTATCTCTCTCCAGTACGAACTGAGACACCAGCTCTGTCTGTACTGCCCCTGGCCACAGGCTGACAGAGGCCACTCCCCTACTTTTCAGCTCAACAGCCATGTCTGCTGCCAGCCTGTCACACTGGAAACAAACCACAAACAAAACAGGTTGTTAAAACGTTGCCAAAATGTGACCCAGTATGGTATGTACTACTATTTGTTGTACTATGTTTGTTGTGATTTGGGTGTTGATAATATAAATCTTGGACTTAGTGAGTAGAGGTCTTACCGCAGCTTTACCAACACCATATGGCACATTGAAGAGGTACCGCAGCCCTCCCATAGATGAAATGTTGACTATCAAACCTCGACCCTGAGCCACCATCAACCGAGATGCATGAACTGAGAAGAAATAGTGGCCCCTATCAGATTAAAAAAAAAAAGTCAAATAATTTTAGTTTTAAAATACTTTGTCACTCTCCCCGTTTCTCAATTGTTACTATAGATATTCTGAAAGAGCTACTACTGACAGAGGGAATTTCCATTGAACTCAAAACAAAAAAGACAAAAACAAGTTGAGTAACAGCTGACGTCTGTAAAACTGTCATCAGACACAACGACATGACTAAGCAGTTTGCCAACCATGACTCAGTCAACTTATCAGACATGACTACGTACGAAAGCATACCTGAGGCCTGTGTTGTTAATGGAATCCCAAATAGACGGATCGATTTCCCAAAACTTCTTCCCCATATTCTCGAAAATAGCCTGCAATAACACATCATGTTTAGAGTGAAGGTGAATCACAAAGGAGGGAGTTTGTGTTTGGTCCTCTTACCATCGGTTTCCAATCATTTACACAACTTTACATTAAATGCACTAAAAGGATTTACTATTTCATTCATGTGCCATGTCAGTGCCATAGGCTATACCTACCTGTACTCCAGCATAGGCATTGTTAACCAGGATATCCAGCCTGCCATTTTGTTCACGTTTGATCCGCTCAAACAGTCCTTCAATGTCTTCATCTTTTGTAGAATCACAGATAACTGGCACACAGTTCCCACCTCTCTCCTTAACCTGTGTTGAGAACAAAGACATCAGCTGTGAGCCATATCAGCAAATTCTGACTAAAACACTACTACACAACAACAAAGGCACACATTTTTGTAAATCATCCACCAAACATTGACTGGAAGGAGGAAGATGGAGATAGCATGAGATAGGTCAATGGACATTGCCTTTTCTTCCCTACCTAACAGCTGTCTGATTAAGCCTTTCTAAGAAACTTCAAGCTCAAAATTCCACCTCTGCTGCTGTTTGTTTCAGAGTCTTCTCCTGGCGTCCTGTGATGTAGACAGTGGCTCCTGCCTCAGACAGCTGGAGAGCTATCCCCCTGCCAATGCCTCTGGAGGCACCTGTTACCACACACACCCAGCCAGACAGGGACATTTTCTCTGAGGGAAGAAACAACATCACATACATATATGTCAGCTTAAAGTACACAAGATGTATATTGGTCTGTGGGGTTAGATATGAGGTGACCGTGGTAATTTGAAACTAGAAAAATACAAGTTGCAATATGGTTGCATAAATCCAGTTGAGCTATCTGTCCATAGTTCACTTGAAATCTGTAGTTGCCTTACACAACTACATCTAGTCCAGTCAGTGTTACTTGGCATTCTACCCGTACAGCTGACAGTAGCACTGACATTATAAGAGTGATATCAGTGACCAAAGATTTATCGGTAATGAGGTTAAAAATGCCATAGCAAGGCTACTGCTAAATGTGTTAGGAGGGAAATACAACATTAACGTCACACAATAAAAGTTTACTATTTAGGTTAGGGAGGCACTGACAACACCAGAAACAATTTATGTAACGGATAACAATTTTACTCTTGTAACGAAATTCTTGTCAAGATAAGTCGGCATCGTTATGACACCTGGAACCTGTCGTGATGAAACATTCAACAAAAGATTTTTTCAGCTCGTTTAAACAAGGAGCAAGACTGTTGTTGTTTAACACAGTTTCTCATAAAAAAAAACAAACAAACTTAAATTTATATAATGAGCTCAACTGCATTGAAAAGACTGATACCTTATTCCACGGAAAGCGCTGAATCTGGTTTGTCAAATCCCAACAGTTGTCCTTCGACGAGGAAATGTATCGCTGATAATGACACGGTTACTTGACGCCTCGAGCTACAACAGAGAGTAATGTGTCACCGACGAGGCTACATAAGCACCATATTTACCGTAATATCGCGAGAAGACGTCAGACGAGAGTTTTCCAGGAGATATTTAACTTGAACTTCATTCGCATAAGATTATCGAGGCGAATCGAATCGTTAAGAGTTGTTATTTTTAGTGTCTCTCTTATTGCTCGCCCTGTTGTACTAGTTGCTGGTTCAGTGATATTCAGGCTCTGACAGATGAGGGCTGTTGTGGTTTAGCTGATCACAGTTTACATAACTGCAGGCTACAGTCACGGTGTCAGAGTTGACCTTTGGTTTAATTTACAACAATGTACACACGATGGCGCTGTAGTTCTCTTAAAAATACATGCATCTTATGAAGGTGGTGGTGATGATAGTTCTTAATGATTAAAAACAGTCGATTTCATTCCAAATTAACAGACAGTACATAAATGAATCTAGTCTTGAACCTACTTGTTTACGGTAGAACCAGCATTAGTAGTAGTGCCACTAAATCATGTATTGTTTTGGCCTGTTGTGTTGTTTGTGTGGCTGATAGAAAGGAGAGTAGTGGAGTTTTAGGGTCTGTGCTGCCTATTTGTGGCTGTTAAACTGCTGTAATATTATCATAAAGGACAAGTCTTCACTATTTCTGGGTCTGCACATGCTGTAACTTCACTGCTGACTTCACAGAGCTGATATGAATCTGTTTTGTAACTCCTGGGTGATCTACAGGAACGCGTGCTGTTCTCGCAGCCAAAGTAATGTTACTACAATCGCCGCCTACATTTTTTCTGTCCTAAACTATGCGTAGCTAATTGTTCCCATGGTATCATCCCCGATGCACTGTTTCTGTTGGCAGATTAGTGGGTGGATAATTGCCTCAGCTTGGCATTGAGATTTTACATGGTCGAAGAAATTTCCTCTTAAATCACTCGAATCATAAACTGTAAACTTTAAATTATTTTTAGCCGTTATTTGACAGTGACAGTAGAGAGAGACAGGGAACGGGGAGAGAGTAGAAGAGTGACACGCAGCAAAGGTCCACCCGGATCGGGAGTCGAACCGAGGACTCGCTGCTGGGACGCCACCATAACAGGGAACAGTTGTGGCTTACTTTGTATATTGTTTCATATGTGGCAGATTCCAGTCAGTCAGTTCCCAATTTATCACTTCATGATTTCAATATGAAACTAAAAAGCCTGCTGAATGTCACATGTAACACTAGCAGCATTAAAACGAATCTATAGATATGAAATGTCTGGGTTAAGGTTACTTTTAGGGTCGATTATAAGATGTTATGTATATGTTAATGTTAGGTTCATGATTACATTCCCACTATTCATCAATCAAATAAGCAATATAAACAAATTATGGAATTACAGCCTTTTTATGACTGGAATTAAGTATTAATGTATTAAGTATTAATAACACTACACAAATAAACTGGTATTATTTCCCAATTTACCATTTTTGTTTAGTGTATTTTAGCAATTGAATGACCTGGATAGAAAAGATTTCGTTAATCATTATCAACAGATGAACTTTACGGGAAGCTTGCATATTCAACACAAAATAAACAGAAAAAAAAATCCCCTTCCAACCAAGTTAAGCAAATATAGCACATGATAGTGTTCAATTTTCTGCATCATGTTACACTATTCAACAATATTGTTTTCCAGTAGCCTTGCACATACCTGTGATGTGTGTGTAGTTTTGTTCACTCCATGATTAGTGGAATACCATGAATTATGTTTTTTGTTGGGAGCATGTTGGCTCAGTGTTTGCCAATTTAAACTTGTCACTTGCAGGGTTTATTATCTTAAGGACTTTATCACCTAAATTTTGAGCTGAGTGAACACCTTACAAAGCATTCATTTAAATTATATTACAGTTTACATTTACAAAAGACATTTTCATGTAGAGGCATATTTAGTTAAAAAAATATATATATATTTTCTTCTCCTAACTTATATATATGTATACAGTCACAGGTTGGAGAATTGTGATATTTGAACAAACTATTCTGTACTGTTTCAGTCAACATACATTTAAGCTTACCTTAAATAGCTTGATCAGTTTTATATTATTACTGTTGTCTTCTAGTAAAACCGTTGTACCATATGTTGGTTGGTGCCTTATTAAAGACTCTGACCTTGAGTGACTATCACAGTGTTTGCTGAAGTTCATCTGTCTCAAGCGTGCATATTTGCTTTTTTGTGAAACAAACTCGACCCCTGGATTGCTCACATGGATTCAGTGGTGTATAAAAAGCATTAGAACTCCTGATAGAAGAACAGTTTTGGAACAGAAGACAGGCAGTGCAATGGCTGGGGCTTCTCACTTCATTTGGATTTCCCTGTTTCTCTCCTGTATCTTTCAAGCTTCAGACAACATACATGGTAGGGAACAGTAATCCATACATATTACTTTTGTTCAGTAAACAGCTACTAGAATGGAAGTATTTTAAACTCTGACAACTACATTCAGGTGATTGTTAATGGTGAATTTTCTCATGTTTTCTCAGTCCATCAGGAGGTGACAACAGAAAATTCAGAGGTGGACCGCATCCTTTCAGGGATTCCAGTGAGTCCCCAAAACTGTGACTTATCAAATGAGATAATAGTGAGATAATGTTCAGTTTGTGCCAGTCCTGACAGGTCTATACATTGCCTTCTGCCTGGTTTATTTCAGATAACACTACCAGAAGGAATTGATCCCAAGAATGTAAATGTAACGGTATGTAATGATTACTTTTCATGGTTTGTTGTTACTATAGTGACTCATCCAGATTTGCCTAATTTTACAGTTATTTCAAGTAATTCATTGTATTTTTCCTCTTACAGTCAATTATTATCAAAACCTGTGCTGGTGAGTGGTTCTTTACACCTGTGTAGTACCTAATAATTGTTATTGGTTTGGCATCAGTGTACACAGTGGGTGAGGGTTGTTTTGCTGACTCATAATCTAACATCACTATCATACTTTGTCAGATATGAAGGAAGAGTTTACATTGCTGAACAGGAAACTTCAGGAGACAACTCTCCACAACAGGCAACTAGGCAAGTATTCGCTCTTTTAGGACTTGAGGTATATTACTAATTAGGACTGGCAGGCTTACTGTTGCTCTGGGATGCTGTAACCTCTACACTCTTTGACAGATGAGGAAGCCTTTGGGTTGAGGAGTGAAGTCAGGCTGCTGAAACTGCAGCTTGCTACATGCAGTTCAACAGCCTCAGCTGTTACTGGCTGTAAGTGCTTCACTGTAAACCCCACTCTACATACAGTATGTATACAACTAAACAAACGTTAAAATATATCTTTAATTACTTGACAGCTTATCAAACCCAGCTGCACAACAGACTGAAACAGCTGCTGGAGACGTTTGATAGTGATACATTTCTCAGTAAGTTTACCTGACAAAAATCACTCCTGTTTTTGATTATTGTTCTTTGGTATATGTCACAGTTTATAATAAAAAAAATAAATAGATTAGATATTTAGATTCTTCATCATATAGTAATGCAAAGTTTTTTGTTTTATCCCCCCAGTTCTGAGAGTCATTCCACTCACCAGGGAGGTGAAAACATTAGAGAGGAAGATCAAACTTGCTGCTAATTCTACTGAAACTACCACTGATATCACAGGTGAGTATTGTTTTGTTTCTTTGCTCTACATCTACTGACAAAGTCTTTATAATTAATTATTATTAATATACAGATATTATTATTATTGTTAAATTATTTTGCTGTCACTGTTACTATAATCAATTTAAAAAATGATATATCATTATATCATAATCCTGTTGGGATGTGTGAATGGCTTTGTTCAGCTAAATGTCACTGAATGAAAATGTCTCATATCTAACTTACGTCTCATAGCACTACAGCGTGAGCTGCAGGAGAAGATTAATGAACTACATGCTAAGAAGCAGCAAATTGAAAGAAGCCATACAAACTCAGCATTAAGTAAGGGATTTTAAATTTATATAAAATACTGATCTTCCTCAGTAGATTTATGTTGTAGAAAGGTTGTGAATTGACTGCTATTTGTATGTGTTCAGTTCTTGAGATCATCTCACTGCAAAATCAGATCTGGGATTTGGAACAGGAGGAATCAAGAGGAGGAGAAACTAGTCCTCTGCACAACAAGAGAATAATAGGTAAATTGTTGTCTGCTTGACTGAAATATTTGCATGTAAAAATATAAGAATTGCCTGTCTAAGATTCAGGCAGTACATTTGAAGCATGACTATATAACTTTTGAAACAACAGTTTCAAATAAAAAGTATGAACCTTTAGCTTTAAAACATACTGTTCAATACACTGCCACAGTGTCTCTTGGTCTGGTATGACCACTGGCTTACAGTGGCTAATGTTAGCAAATGTTAACAAACATAAAAGAAACAAGGCTGTGTAACACATGTTACTGTGTGACTTCACTGACTTTACAAGTCTCCATTTGTGCTACTAACAATAGCATAGCATTTTGCTAAAGTTAGCCTAAACTACCAATTTAAGCTAAAGCCAAAGCTAAATCTAGTAGTTTTTAAGAGTAGTTTAGCATTTGTCTTGCTTTTACATCGTGTCATTTTCTATCTTCTTTCTGTTTAGCAATTTAGGTTTGTAGAAATCCACGTTTTAGCATTTTATTTCGGTATTTATGGCTCTTTTTCTGCTTCATCACTTTCACTTTGTCAGCTCTACAAGAACAACTGGTAAGGAAGATCAGTGAGTTGCGAGGCAAAGGAGATGCTGACTCAGCCAGTCAGTACACCCCTTCATATTTCTTAATATTTCCTTTATAATTAACAATGTTAAAATATCAGGATCTAACACTGACACATATTCTCCTCTGGTCCTCCAGTGCTGGAGCTGATTTCTGTGCACAGCAAGATCACAGCGACACAGAGGCTCATTAGTATCCTAATAGAGAAATCCAGAACTGATGCTGTTGGTGAGTCCTTAATTCATTCTATTGTAGATCTTATCTCATATGAGACATACCATTTTTCTAGAGTTGCACGGAGGCTTCATTCTTGTTTCTTTTTCAGAGTACCAGAGGCAGTTTAGACAAAAGGGTGAGCTCCTTAAAAAGAAGATTTTACAGTTGTCTCGTGAGGAGAGCAACGTACAACTTAGTAAGTATGCAGCAAAATATTTTTTTCCCTTGTTGTTGTTGTGTTTACTGCAGCATTAATTTACCATCCTCTTTTGTTTTTTTGTTTTTCAGCCAAGGAAATTTTGATTCTGCAGGCTGAAGTGGAGCATTTTAGACAGTTAGTGTTAAACGCCAGAAAGATAACTGATTCCCGACTTAAAGGTGAGTTACCTCATAGCCGTATGAAACTTGATCTACTTATATTTATTAAGTCAAAAGTCACACTTGTGCTAATTAAATGTGGGATTGTGAAATAATATAAACAATAGTTTTGAATTTAACAATAAAAATATAAAAAATAATAATTATAGTTACTGTAAGAACAAAGTTAGAAAAGCATAAATACTTGATTTTTTTCATCCCAGAACTGAGAGTTATTTTGGAGGAGGAGAAGAAACAGCAAGAAAACTTACAGAAACAACTAGAGGAAACAGACTATGCCCAGTCACAAATGAGTAAGTTCGAGTATGAAAAAGAGGAAGATTGATCTCTGCTTGTATGCAGAGTTTGACTTAAAACTGTTATATATTCACTTAAAAGTACCCTTAAAGCTTGTTTTCCATCATCTTGGTTAACTCCTTTGTGGTACAAATATTGCATCTCCACAAAGAAAAAGAACAAAGCACCCATATACACATATCAAAGTCAATCACTGAAGTATTTTTTCACTGTAACCAGTCATGAAGATCATCAGCGTAATGAAAGAAGTGAGAGAGCTGCAGAATAATGGGCAACAGCAAGCCACCAGTAAGTCCTGTGTTATTAATTCTGGTGTTAAATTCATGCAGAAAAGCAGCTAATATAATTTTAAAGTCTTTTCCTCCTTCAACTGTTCATTCATTTTTACACTAAGTTACCAATGAAATACATATCTGTCACACCCTGATATGATAAGGTGTAATCATGGTGACAAAATAATCATCTCATTTTGCTCTGTTATTTTCTCCTTCACATCAAATCTGTGACAGTTTTGACTGACTTTACATAACATTGTTTTGAATCAGCTCTTGAGGCTCTACTTCAAGCCAAAGAAAGGGAATATGCCAAAGCTCAGACTGAAATAGAGGGTGAGTCTTTCATATTTCTTATGAATAAGAACTTTGTTTGAAAGTTTCATTGTATAGCTTCAGGTGATAACTTGAACTTGAAATCTGACTTACACTTTCCAAATAACAGAGCTGCAGAGGAAACTGCAGTTAAAGAATGAAGAATGCTCTGGACTTGAGGAAAGATATGCACGTAAGCTGTAAATATGACTTCAGGTAAAGTCTCTGATGACTCATGTTTTAGTTTCAGGTCCGATTTATTTTATGTTTCTGTTTCTATAAGACATAAAGACTGAATTTGAGCAGAAGATTGCAGAACTCAACAGGACCGAAGATTCCAAAGCAGCACTCAGTGAGTAAAATCTCTCCATTTTACATGAGAGGTTTCAGTGTGTTTACCAACTGTTTGTTTCAGAATTATAGACCATGTAGTGATGCTGCTCTGTTTTCTGGTTTTGGTTCTGTCAACCACAGGACACTTTTACATTTAAAATTGGTTTTCTTTAAGTGATTCTCTCCAATAATCACTCTCTTTGTCCCCTACAGAGCTGCAAGGCAGCTGGAGAAACAAGTGGTTTGAACTCCAAGACTGAAGACATAGAGACTGATTCCCCAACCCCAAATAAGTAAGCTCATTGTTTGCAGTCTCTGTGATCTGAGTCACTGTTATTATTATTTTAAGGTAACATTTATCTGGGTTTGGCACAAATTATTTACAGCAGTCCCAACCTTTGAGCCTGAACCACACGAGGTTTAATATTTTTTAAACTTATATCACTTTCTGGTGTCAGATTAAACCATCACCACTGAATTGTGACTTAAGTCTTCTTCCTTGGCAGCTTCGCAGTATGCAGCCACTAATTGTCATTAACTGTTGCTTGATTAAATCACACAGTAATTAAACACAGACTCAGAGTGCAGGATTCAATGAAAGAAACCTTGCTGTAACTTGGCCCTGGGCTTTCGTATTTTATAAATCTGACCAGAGTCTCCTGTAAAAAAAAGCCACGGAAACCATTGTGGCACAAAAAGCATTATTAGACAGGGGTACTACCAATGAAAATGAGGTCAATTAAAACTAGATCAAATTTGATTTAAAAACAACAACAACAACAACAATTTTTATGGTTTCTAAATATATACGACTTTAAATTTACTTTTTACTTTGTTGTGTAAGAAAAATATAATCAGTCATTGCATAGAAACAGAGACTTTAGGTGGCTCCCAGTCTGGTACAAAAGGCTAAAATAATTAACGAGAGACAAAAGGACACTTCAAATTTCTGAAGTTTGTTATGTAATGAACAGTGCTAAACTGTCTGGAATCACATGACTGATTTCTGATACAAAATCACACTGCATGTTGTCTGTTACAGTTTTAACAATGTGAGCTGCAGAATGAAATCTGGGACCTTCGAAAAAGGCTACCAATGGGACCAGGAGTATACATATCAAGGTTAGTCTATTTTAAATACCAATTTAAACACTTAGAGTGAAATAATTTGATGACTGGATGTAATTTACATTAAAGACTATTGTTTACTCTTTTCAAAGGTTGCAAGACCAGAGTGGATAGCTGCTTATCAGTGAAATAGATGACAGAGGCAACGAAAACTTTACAAAACTAGTGAGTCTGAAATTACTGTGAAATTCTTTGATCTTACATTACAGTATCTTTTGGAGTAGATTACATGTTTGCCCTCTCTCTGTTGTTGTGTGCTTTGGTACTGAAAATTGTGACACTAGAGAGTCCAGGTGGAGCAGCTGCAGGATCAGTTGTCAGACCTTCCAGTGCAGACCCACTCAGGTAACCTGAAAGTATCTCCAACAATCAACTACGAATACCTCTGTCTCTACAACATACACATACTACTTAGAGTCAGATGATACAGCAGCAGACAGACAAACAAAGGATTCAGTTGTACCTTGATTTCCCGTACAGAGCTTGATTGTAGAATTCTGTAACTTTCTGATTTGTGTCCAGAGCTCAGAGATGAACTTAAAACCCAGAGGAAAAACTGCAGGAATATGTCAGTGAGCTCCATGAGAAGAATCAGACAAAGGCCTGGTTAAGTAAGTGAAAGAGGAACACAGTGTCTACATTTATTATCAAAATACAGTAGTCTAAAATCCATTTTCATATAATGTAATTTAGAGTGTTCCTCAGTTCTGAGATCTACAACATCCAAGCAAAACTGTTTTCTGGGACTGAAGGGAACAGCTGAGGGCAAAAATAGGTGGAACACTCTCGTGATCTGACTGAGATCGTGATAGCTTCAATTGTTGTGAAGTGTTTGGGTTGCTGCAAAACCTTGACTAACTTTTACATTACATTGTTGTTTTAAATCAGTCCTTCAGAATCTGCTTCAAACCAATAAGAGGCAACTGTCCATTACTCAGGCTCAGGTTGAAGGTGAGTTGATTTTTCACTGAATAAGATTGTTATAGTTAAGACTACTATGAAGGGAGACCTTTGATGACCTGGCTTTCTCTTGTCATACAACAGAGCTGCAGAGGAAACTGCGATTAAAGAATGAAGAATGCTCTGGACTTGAGGAAAGATATGCAAGTAAGCTGTAAAAATGTCCTCAGTTAAAGGTTCTGATGATTTGTGTGTTAGTTTCAGGTCTGATTTATTTTATGTTTCTGTTTCTATAAGACATAAAGACTGAATTTGAGCAGAAGATTGCAGAACTCAACAGGACCGAAGATTCCAAAGCAGCACTCAGTGAGTAAAATCTCTCCATTTTACATGAGAGGTTTCAGTGTGTTTACCAACTGTTTGTTTCAGAATTATAGACCATGTAGTGATGTTTGCTCTGTTTTTCTGGTTTAGTTCTGAGTGTGATAAACCTGCACGATGAGCTGAAGACTCTGAGGGATCTGATCTCAACCACAGAAGACCCAGAAAGGAAATCAGGTGAGTACCACATTTGACACTACAACTCTCAGTATCTGTATTTACCAGTTACTTTTACATTAAGAAATTAGTTTTCTTTAAAGTGATTCTCTCCCAATAATCTGCCTCTCTTTGTCCCCTCACAGAGCTGCAGAGGCAACTGGAGGAGAAACAAGTGGAACTGAACTCCAAGACTGAAGACATAAAGAGACTGATTCCCAACCCCAAATAAGTAGAGTACTCTGTGATGCACTGTGTGTCATCTGGGTCATGGTCAAACTTCACGCGTTATGGTTGTCACAGCCAATTTGTTGCTGCTTTTAGGACACAATTTCTGAGGCAATAGACAGTCAAAATCACTGCTTGTCTGTTACAGTTTTAACAATCATTGAGCTGCAAGAATGAGATCTGGGACCTTCAAAATATCTTACTAATGCAACCACAAATAACCCGTATCTACAGGTTAGTCTATTTAAATACCAGTACAGTTCAAGTGACATTGTCACGAAAAATGAAATCACAAATGACAAAATGCAGTTTCATCAAAGTTATTTTCCCCAGAGTTGCAGGAACAGGTGAGACGGCCTCATCAGTGAAATAGCGACAAAGGCGGCAAAACATGAAACTGATGAGTGTCAAATAAACAGAAAAGTTCACGAACAAGTTGTGCTTCTCTTCACTAGTTCCCCTACACAGTTGTTGGGATCCTGCTACAGTTTCTTTAGATTAAACAGTATTCTGTCATGTTGTTAACTGGTGCTACCGAATATCCATAACACTACCAGAGTCAAGTGGAGCAGCTGCAGAGACAGTTGTCAGACCTCAGTGGGTAAAAGCCTCTCAAGTAACCGGTAGTATCTCCAACAAAATTTTTACAAAATTCCGAACGGAGTACATATTCATAACCTGATGCTAAGGTCTGTAATATTGTCATTATTATACACTGATATTCTGCATTTATCCTAATATACTTACACAACAATAAATATATTTAACTTTCACTTCTAAATTGCCTCAGGCTCAAAAATGAGAATCTTACTCCTACGAGGAGAGCGAGGCTGCAAGGAAATATGCCAATGAGCTGAATGAGAAGAATCAAAAGGCAGCCTACCCGGATTAGAGTGAGTGAGGGGACATGGTGTCTACATTCAATATTGAAATGTTTTCTGATATCGCCTTCTATCATGTTCCTCAGTTCTGACTTAATCACTGATCTGAACAGTCAACTCAAGAAACTTTAAGCAAAGAAAAGCAAAATGAGGACAATCAACTTCTGCTGCAATTACTGAGTGTGTATCTTATTTCCCTTTGACATTACTGAAAACATACATTGGCTGTGATGTCTTCTGAAGCTGAAGCATATGTTACTTTTTCTAGAGCTAAGAGAACAACTCAAGATAAAAGTGGAGGAACACATTCATGATCAGGAAAAGATCAAAGGTAAGTTCAGTCCTGACATGTAATTTTCTGCAACAATAGATAAATAAAAGACAATTAATTTGAATATGAACATGTCACTTGTCCTAGCTCTGGAGACTAAACTGAATGAGACGGAGGTTCAGTGTTCCAACTTTGAGCAGAAAATTAAAGGTGAGTGTAGTCTCTGTTGACTTATTACTCCCTGTTCCTACTGGCCAACAGTGAACGTTATTTTGACCCTTGGCAGAAATAGTTTTCTCCTATTGCCTGTGGGTTCTCTCAGTACTCCAACTTCTCCCACAGTCCAAAGACATGCAGGTCCACTGGTGACTCTAAATTGTCCGTGGTGTAGAATGTGACTGTGAATGTGTTTCACTAATCTGTCAGGGTGTGCCGCCTCTTAAGCCAATGTCAGTTGAGACCAACCCTTAGCGGATAGTGGTTTAGTTAATGGATGGATGGAAAATAGGAAAATAGGAGAGTGTCTTAACTTTTAAAAATTAGCAAATGATTGTACCATACAGAGAGGATATGATGTATCAGTGACCCCATGTCTTTGTGTGTTTTCCCAAATACAGGACTGCAGTGGTTTACCAAGTTTCTTTTAATATTGTACCAAACAACTCCCAGAACCTGATTACAGCTCCAGCTCTATGAAGGTTGCAGGGTATTACTCAAATTTTACAAATCAATCCCTTTGAAACAGAACTTTTTGTCCCAAAAATGAAGAATCAGACTGCTTTTGAAGAGTTTATGGAAGCAAGAACAACCAACCAACTGAAATGGTTACGCATCTTTGTGGTATCTGGTATTTCATCAAGAAATACCAACTTTTAACGTAATGACTTAATCTGTAGGCTGGGATCAACACTTGTCATAAATGTTCCTTGTAGGCACAGAATGATCTGAATGAAAGGCGAAGAACTGCAGTTAATCTGACAGTGTCACTTCACTTGGTAAGTGAGTATAGACTGTGTTACGGTTTGCTCAATCACCAAATGTAATTTTAGCCTCTCAAATTCCTATGACCATGTGTGGTAATCAGTCTACATTGTATTTTACATCAGTGAGTTGAACTGTGGTTTCTGAAGAAATTTAGATATTAGAAATAGATACATCTTCACATTTTCTTTCCTGTAAACTCCTGATCATATTTTCTTTTTAAATAAAATGTCATGTTACCAAGTCTTCACACTTGTGCACATTAATATTTTGGTGATATACCATAGCTTGCTCATATGGATGGTATTTGTCAAAATCTGATCCTTTGGTCATCGAAAAATCTGCACATATACACAGTCGATTGGTGTGGGTAAATTTGGTAGAGTTCTGTTTCATTATAGGAAGTTTTGAAGATGAGGAAAACAATTTGAATTTGAATATCATTCTTTGGATTTATCTGTTAAACAATCTGGTTCTGGTTCTTTCAGCTCTTCAAGTTTCTACATTAACCCTGCAACAGGACGAGTTAAAGAGGCAACTACAAAACACTCAATCCAAAGCCAAAATAACAGGTCAGTGTGTTGAATTAAAGGATTACTCTGGTATTTTATAACCTGTGCCTTATTTTCTGTCATTTACTTTTTAAAGAGTAAGATCCTTTTTGGTAACCAGAAATATTGCCATATATGGTTTCCAGGCTCCATTGATAAAAACAGTAATGTTACCTTGCAGAACATGGGAACTGTTGGAATACTGTTGCCTTTATCGGTCAGTTTGTGTCATTGTATGACTTTCAGTAGTGGAGGAAGTATTCAGATCCTTTACATAAATAAAAGTACCACACAATAACACACACAAACTAACTGATCAAAGCAATTGGTATTTCAGCAGCTCCCGTGTTCTGAAAATAAATTCCTGTTTTTGTCAATAAAACTTGATATGTAGTGATGTTTCTGGTTGAAACAAAAATAGTCTTTAATAGGTCTGTCTCTGTAGGATCACTGTCCGTGAATGTTGTCAGACATTACATCAACAATCTGAGACTGTCAGTGGCAAAAACAGTTTGGTTAATTGGTGACTCTAAATTGAGGTATGTGGAGCAGAAGGTGTATAGGATAAAGGTTAAACACAGTTATGTCTTTCCTCTGCAGAACTTCAAAAACTAATAGATGAAAAGAGTAAAGAGTTGGCCAATAAAACAGAGGAGCTGAAAGCAAGAAGCACTCAGCCACAAAGACGTGAGTAGTATCGAAATCACTGAGTTATACCATACATATGGTCAATATAGGAAAATGTATATTCTAGAATAGGATTATCAGTTAATGTTGGATTAATGTTCAACCTTCTTTCAGTTCTACAGATTATCGCATTACAAACAGAGATTGAGAAAATTGTGACTGTGGCAGTAAATGACTCTGATTACACTAAGATCAGAGGTGAGTGACAGAAACTATAGTATCTTCCCTGTGTATACTGAGGAGTCCAGACTAATGACACTATATAACCTCTAATAAAATTAATTAAATACGTGTCTCATAAGAAATGGTGGTTTTCTACATCTCCTGTCTGCAGCACTCGAAGACCATTTGAATTATCTGGTCGAGGGAATTCAAGACGAACACAATGAAAATATCAAACTGGGTGAGTCATCATCAAAATCCTAGTAAAATCAAGTGGTTCTGTCATCACTGATCATGTATCCAGTGAATTTATCCAATCCAACCTTTCCTCTCTCAGTGTTTAAGGTCTTGACTTACCAAGAAGAAATAGCAAGACTGAAAAAGCAAGAAAAAAGTCAGACAAAAGCTCTGTTAGAGAAGATTAAAGGTGGGAATCTGTAAGAAATCCTTAATCTATACAGAATACTTTTTTGTACATTATGAGGAAGTAAAACATCCATTGTGTCTCTCTTGAAGGCCTGGAGAATGAACTGGCGAATGTTAGAAATCAGATAGCAGAAAAGACACTGGTGCTGGACTCAAGTGGCATGAGGATTACAAATCTGTGTAAGTCTTTTGTTCAGCCTTGGTGACAAAGAAAAATAGAATTAGGAGGAAAATTATTAATTAGCTTTGCTTTGCTTTGATGTTTTTTTTAGCGGCTCAGATCATGGAACTTCACAGCAAAATCAAACCATTGGAAGATGAAATATCATACCTAAAGGAAACAAACACTGAGAACCTTGAAGGTAAAGAACAGAATGTGACAGTGTCATCGTAATAAGCCATCAAGTAATGCAGACACAGATTTTGATTTGGGTTTCATGGGTCTCATATTCATTTTCAGAGCTTCAAAAGAGAGTGAGTTTGACAAGCAAGCAACTGCAAGACAGTGAACTTCGACTCAAGGATGCAGATGCAAAGAACTTTAACTTGAGTATGAAAATTTCTTATTGGCTAATGTTTCATGTTGTGTTGTTTCCTTTAAGCACAAAATAACATTGGGTCTGTGTCTCTGCCAGTAATGGAGATCGCTGATCTGAGGAAACAACTGAAAAAGGCTCAGAGACAGTCATCCAGAGCTACGGCAAAAAACATCAATGGTTTGTCAGTCTGTTACTTAACCCCTGTTGTGTTTCTGCCATCATCCAAGAATTGTTTCTTTATGTGCATATATGGAATCAGTGTTATAAAATTACCAAGACTAACACGTGGTCTTCTGTGTGTTTTCTAAAACAAACATCCTGCAACCTTCCTCCTCTGTCTGGAATGTTGCTGAAGGAAATATTTTTTTAGTTTTTCATGCAGTTGTGATTATTCTTGTCTTCTCTCTCAGAATTGGAGCAACAACTTGAAACACAAAAAAGAGAGAACAGAAAACTTGAAAACACAAATAGAGGTGAGTACTGTACACCCTAATGTCTTCAATACAGATTGCCAAGAAATAATCTTGGATATAGCCCCTCATAAAACTGTATCATATTGTTTTTATGGATTAAGGTAATGTCCTTGACATTTATTACATTGGCTGGTGTTTGATGCATGCTTCTGTTTCAACCTCCTCCCTCTGTCAGATTTAAAGCAAGAAGTTGAAGAACTGAAAATGTGCTGCAATGATGACAGAACCCACTGTGAAGGTTAGATCCTTGAGGTCCTTGAGATCCAGTAAGTCATGTGATGCAGTCTTTGAACTGAATATTTCATCAAACAGATTTACAAAGACAACTGATACAGAGCCAGAAGGATGCCGACCGCCTGCAGCAGCAGCTACAGGAGAAGGATGCCATGCTCAGACAGCTGCAGCAGGATGTAGAAGAACGAACCATGCAGAATAACAAACTGCAGGAAGACTACAACCGTATGTTCAACCCTCTGCAAACGCTCATACACACAATAAATCCGTTCATCAGTATAACAGGGGAAAGGTAGCAGCTGCTTTGGTGATTATCAACAAACTGTTTAAAGCTTGGTCTTTTCTGTTTCGATGCTAGACCTGCAAAAAAAGAATGAAGAACTCAGTGATGCTGTACAAGGTAACTATTAGTTCTGTTTAGCAAAGTGCAGAGAATACACTATGATATTACACCCCCCTCCAAAAAATAAATATATGGTTCTTACTCTCTCCCCAGCTCTTCAAAACCAAATAAATGATGTGGAAGATAAGACGATCCATACTAGTGAGTCACACACGCACACACAAGTTCATTTAATTTCTCTGACACACCTGTTCAGTGTTATCATCTAAATCCTACACCATAAACACAAATGCACTCTTTGCACACAACAGATTTGTCAGATACTGTATAAATATAACTGTATGGCTAACTTTAAAGGGGCTTTCCACCAACTGGTTGGTATGTGGTTTTACTCACCCTGTCAAAAAAAAAAAAAGTTGTTTCAGTGGCTGTGGAGGAGTTTTGACAAATCTGGGAAAATAACCCTGATAGTGATATCATCATCAGGGTTATCTCAGCTTGGAGACAACAATTTTAACTGAGAACATGCATTACAAACTGAGGGTGCGGAGTTTCAACTGGCTATCCGTTTGTGTTATGGGAAATGAAGGGTGCAATATTTTTGGAGCTTGACTCTTACCAAGTATCAGAGGTCAGGATCTTTAGGCCTCTGCTGCTTCAGTCTTGACCATGCATGTGTTGATCTGTCCTTTGTGACTTGCCCGATTTATGAAAATGACCTACTAAATCTGGAGCACTGATGTCAGTTTCCTTTCAAAGTGTGATATATAAAGATACACGTAATTTACTATATTTATCTATTTGCAGGGAAGATGACTTTGGATCCAGACACAGCAAACCCAAGAGTAGTTCTGTCTGCAGGTAATACTGAGATGTCCACCAGGGAGGAAATACAAGACGTCCCTGACAATCCAGGCCGGTTTGATGTGGCTCTTGCTGCCCTGGGCAACACCGGCTTCTCAGCTGGTAGACATTACTGGGAGGTGTCTGTAGCTGGGAAGCTTTGTTATCATGTTGGAATGGCCACAGAATCTGCTCCAAGAAAGGGAACAATTCGTTTCAACCCAACAAATGGCTTCTGGACTATAGTTCTAAACAAACAAGGCCAGTACAGAGCTATTGATAAGGTATCTAGCGTTATTACAGTTACGACACAACCTCTTACATTGGGTATTTTACTGGACTACAAAAAGGGGGAGATTTCTTTTTATGACGCTGGTGCCAGATCTCACCTGTACACATTTGTAGGTCAAGAGTTTGCAGACAAAATCTATCCATTTCTCAATATTTGTGTTGAGGATGTTGAAAATCAAACTCCATTTGTTTTACTTCCTCCTGGATCAGTTGACTGGATAAAATAGGGAACTGTATAAGTTAAGCTTTGCCCTATGTGTCAAATCATAGTAATGTATCGCATGCATGATCATCTCAGTAGGGAATAAAATAGCCCTGTGAATGCAGAATAGTTCTTACACATACTTCTGTTATGACTGCTGCTGAATGTTTCAGACAATAAAAACACAGCAAATACACAACAATGTATCTTGTTTAATCTTCTGCGTGTAAAAAAGGACTGGTCCTCTTATCCATGTCATTCATGGTGTTATAATTAATACACCCAGTGCAGAAAAAAAGCCTTTACGTTTATTTTTCTTACACCCAGATATTATACTGCCACTGGGTCACAAAATGGTGGCACTTCATTGTTTAAACAAGAAGTTCTGAACTTAATATGAAAAGTGATATGTGATGCAGCCCTGCAGAAACCAGTGCAGGAAACAGATTTAACTGCTCATACTGAATGAACATGTCTGTTCTTTAAAGGAAACGGTATACCTTCAATAACTTCCATCACAGTTACACAAACATTTCTTTGAAAAAGAAAGAAAAGAGAACTATCTCAGATTTAATATACACATCACCTCTTTAACACATTTGGTAATAACACAAACACTGCTCAGTCTCTTCCTGCTGTTCCGGCTACACTGCTGTAAAAGTGGGCAACAAACACTGGATCCCGTTCCTCCAGCATGTGCAGGAAATGATTCCTTTCCTCTTCTGCCCAGGACTCAAACCACTGGGTCCACAGGCGCAGCTGGCATTCAAAGATGTTTGGTAGTCGGTCTTTAACCTTGACGTGGTGCAAAAAGAGAAAGCAGTTGTTAGATGTCAGATATAACATAATATCTTTATCTGGACCAACTGTTTGGTATTGACAATGCAGAAAGTACCTGAAGGGTACTGAGTGCATCTAGGAGGGTGCACACTTTCCCGGGCACAGCTTTCCCAAGCAGATCCTGCAAGAACCGCTCCCTCTGAGTGGCGGTCCAACCCTGGAACCAGCTCAGGACGCACCGCTGCTCCTGGAGGGTTACATAGGAGATGGGCTCCGGCTGTCTAGCTTGGCCCGCACCCGGAGAGGCGCAGGACAGGTTTTCAAGACTGGGAGGGCTGGCTACACCCTGGGGAACTGATGGAAAATCCTCCGGACTGGGGGTGCAGCAGTCGGGAACACCGGTCCACTGTTGTGTTGCCATGGTCGGTAATCCCTCTGTTGGACCTCTGAGCCTGCAGTGAACGCTATACAGAATGTCTGTAGGCTGCTGTCACTGCAGCTGATTTAAACCTTGACTAACATGACTGAACAGCGAAACCTTTGGAAAAACAGGTTTGTTTGACCCTGAGAAACCAGCTGCACCATTGACTGTAAGTAAGCAGCAATTCCTCTGGTCTGAGTAACGTTATGTAGTTTAGCGTATAAATAAGAAAAGCCACCGTCGGAGTCTGAATTAAAAGTCTGCATCACAATTAACTTGAACTACGCTTAATATAGCCATGCTGTATATACCCATGTTTTTTAAAAGTAGAGTTAAATCACCTTATTGTCAGCATAACTGAAGTGTTGCTATGTTGAATGAAAGTGTCGCTAATCTCGCAACAAATATATACAGGAAGAGGATGCAGTTAACTAGCTTTGTTCTGTAGGAAATCAAGCTTGCGCAGATTTTGCGCAGAGTTTGTCGTTTACGGTCGTTGACCAAATAAAAATGATTATACCATAATTTGTGTATAATATATAGAACATATACAATGAATTGCACTGAATTTAAATTATATGTATTCTGAGCTTCAAATGTTGAGAAACATTTTATTTATTTGATATTTGATTAGGGGGAAGTCGTCGACGATGACGCTGGATGGAGGAAGGCGTTGCTCGTCGCTCTCGCTGGGAACTGACTAGAGGAACGGAAAATGGCGGACCTCGAAGACGTTACGCTGGACGGGAGACCGCTCCAGTCCCTTCGAGTAGCAGACTTAAAAGCTGCTCTTGAGGAGAGGGGACTGTCAAAAAGCGGCCAGAAGAATGCTCTCATTAAAAGACTCAAGGGGGTGAGTTCTCCTGCCAAATACGGGGCCACGGTTGCTGCGAGCTAACGTTAACGATGAGACGGGCTGATGCTCTCTTGAGGGCCGACAACTGAGTATCGTTACTGCTGAACAGCGTAGTAGAGTTGTCGAGGTTGGCGAACACGAGACAGCTGAAAAATGCATCGATTGCGCTACACTGTGGTGGACCAGTGTGTTCGCCGTGCATAAATATAGCAGCCGTAGCAAGACCGGGACTTAAGACAACTTCGTGTCTAATTTCGAAGTGTGTGATAGGGTGATGTTGTCCTGTTAGCTCGTTAGCTCCCTGGGCTAACGCTGTGAGTTGAGCGGTGGCCTTTAGCGACTGGCTGGCTGCTGTGTATGTTCCCGTTAACGGTGTCTGTCCCAAGCACTGTTGGTGTGCTTGAGTATAGCAGCGAGGTTGACGTTACACCAGTAATTTTGTTGCTCGACAAGTTTTGTCTGCTAACACCGCATGTCTAACGAACGGTAATGCAATTTATTTTAAACGACACATTATGCTGTGTCCCGCTAAATTTAGGTACAGTTTTGCTCAGAAATGTATTCCAGGCCCGCGAGCTGCCATAGATCATGTATGAGCCTAAGTTTGTTTACACTGCGACGGGCATTCAACCTTATCTACTCAGACATGAAAATTCGGCCATTCTTTTCTTTTTTAACCAGGTAGTCCGGTTATCATTTGTCTGCTGAATTGCGCCGTGAAGGCGGCAAGCGATTTTTACATTTTCTTTTCCATGTTGAACATTATTTTAATCACCATGAGCATGATATATATAGCATGATATCGCCCCCGTCTCTCTTGTGAAATCTGAACGCAACAGTATGTTATTCATTTAAAGACGTTTGGTTTGTTTCTAAATTGTCTGTTCCCAGCTTTGACATTGTCAAAGTCCCTGATAAAATGTGGAAGTTCCAACTGAAGAGTTGCATGTAGTTGAAACCTACTGGCTGCAGAGGCAAGCCACTGACCTCGAATAGTTAATTTTCATTATTGGTTACATAAGGCATCAGACATGTATGTGGCATTGTTAGTCTGTGGGTGGATTGGACATTGTATATTGGGATAGTAACATATAGAGTGAATGGTATGGATATATAGATTTAATCTAATATAGTCACATGTGTTGTTTGCTTTACTGCTGAGAATTATTTTGACGTTATACCAGTATTGGATATTCCACTTTTTTGTTAATATATATATATATATATAGGGGTGCAGGGTGATATAATATAAGCAGCAGAATAGGAGGTACGCTGCACAGCTGACCGCAAGTGTCAGGACAGAGGTAAACAGAAATGACGAGTGAACATATGTTATTTGAAAATGTTTTTAAAATTTACATCAAGCTGGGTCCAGCAGTGTATGCTTGCAACCTTACCCACATTGTTCTTAATATAGTTTTCTGTCCACCACAGCTTGTAGGTTGCCTTGCTCATTAGGATCTGAATGAACCATATTACCTTTAACATATCTTATTTTCCTCTGACCAGGGAACTTTGTCGTATGCCATCCTCTCTCTCTCTACAAGTTATTGGTTGCTCTCTGCTTTAAGCTGTAGTAAAAGCAAACGTATATATACATTTTCATATTTCTAAGGAGAAGTGGCAGTGATATTGGATAGTGTTTGTTTGGTTTATGTTAATTTCATGCCAAGGCCCACAGAGACTTACAGTACTTTGCAAAGGATGGAAATGTTGGCAGTCATAATGAAAATGATTACAGAATACAGTACACAGTAACTAGGCTGACATGAATAACCCAGATCTTAACATTCAAAAGCATCAGTGCTGGCTCTAACAACAGTGAAAGAATACCTGCTTATTATTGACATTGAATGAATAAAGTCTCTTGTCTCAATAACAGGCTCTCATGCTTGAGAATCTGCAGAGGACTTCTACCGCTCACATTGGATTGCAGCCAAATTCTCAGGTAAGATGCTTTTATTTTCATTTCAAAGGCTGAAGTCTCTTCACATGCGATGACTTCTTACATATAAATGTCAAAATGTGCATTAGCCCAGTTCTTGTAAATGTCTCCAAAAAGAATGTGTAATTGGCCTTGAGGACTTGCAGCCTATTTTTAATGGTCTCTCTGATTTTAGATTGGTGAGGAAATGAGCCAGAACAGCTTTATCAAGCAGTATCTGGCTAAACAACAGGAGCTCCTGAGGCAGCGTCTGGAGAGGGAGGCTCGGGAAGCATATGAAACAAATGGTAAGTGTTGTTAGGATCCTCCTCTGCAGATAAGTCAGTTAATGTATTTGTCTTTGGTCATTATGCAAAACATTTTTTGTAATTTCATTTATTTGTCTTTTGTGAACAGAGCAAGAGGACCATGCAGAAGTTAACAATAGTACCTCATGTCCTCCTCAAGCCCAGGTAGGATATCACTTTGTGTTTTTTTTTACCTATTGCAATTGGTTACATTTCCTAAACTTTCTGTCTTGAGATTCTCTGTTGCACATTTGGTAAGGATTGTTCCATTTACATGGAAGAAAACTGGCATAGTGCTATGACAAAATAAGTCTCAGCTCCCTTTGTTTTCTCATCAGGATGTCACACCAGCATTGGCTGAGCAGCACAAGCCACCTGGCCCCTCTGGTGGAGAGGGATTGTTTGGTGTAGGGAACGAGGGAGAGGGTAACAGGAACCAGGAGGCCGACATGTCTGGTCCTCCTGCGTCTGGCTCTGTGGCCATGCGTGTTCCTGGTGGTGAACACCGGCCAGAGAGGGGTTCTGCATCCAGCGAAGTTGCAGCTGACAGCGACGATGAAGATAGCGAGGATGGAGACGAGGACGGTGACGATGATGACTGGGACAGCGGTGCTCGGAGGAGAAGCCTCAGAGAGCCGGCCAGAGTACCTGCGTCCAGAGAGAGGTCTGGAGCATCATGTCAACCCCAGCAGCAGCATATCCCCTCCCTTTTGTCTCCTCAGCTCCGCCAGCCAACACCTCCTCCCTCCCCACCTCCAGAGTTGTCATTCCCCTTGCCTGACACCCCTAAACAGAGCCCCCCTAGTCCAGATGTAGCCCCAGATAGGCGCTCACCTAGTACCTCCAGCTCTGGTTCCTCCAGCAGCGGCAGCCGCAGTAGCAGCCCAGAGCCACAGAGGAGTGTACATGCCGAGCGCAAGCCCGGCCCGCTGACCCTTCTGGCACGTAAAATGGAGTCGGAGGGTGCTTTCTCTGGTGCAGGTTGGCACGGCGGCGATTTGCCATTTCCCATGATTCCAGGCACCAACCAGGGTGTCACAGGAGCACAGCATTCGACCCATATTCAAGTACCTGTGAGTGTGCTCAAGGCCACTGCTACAGAAGAGAGGGACAGAGAGAGGGACTCTGTGATAGAAAGAGAAAAGGCTTTTGAGCTGGAAAGGCAAGAGAAGCAGAGAAAACTTGAGCAAGAACGTGCAATGGAGTTAGAGCGGGAAAGAGCTCTTGCATTAGAGAGAGAGGAGAAACAAAGAGCTCTGGAGAAAGAGAGAATTGAGCGACAGCAGGCCTTAGAAAGAGAGGAACGGGAAAAGGCTTTACAGCGGGAGAGGGAACTTGCTCTAGAGCAGGAGAGGCAAGAGAGGGAACTAGCTCTTGAGCGAGAGAGGCAGGAGAGGGAACTTGCTCTAGAGCGAGAGAGGCAGGAGAGGGAACTAGCTTTGGCTAAAGAGAAGGAGGAGCGAGAGCAAGCCTTAGCACGAGAGAGGGCCCTGGAGCTTGAGAGGCAGAAGGAGCTCGAGAGACAGAGGGCCTTGGAGCAAGAACGCTTACAGAGAGAAAGAGAGGAGAGGGAGAGGCGAGAGAGGGAAGAAATGGAGAGAGAGATGGAGCTAGAAAGAGCCAGGGCAATGGAGAGGGAAAGGGAGGAGAGAGAAAGAGCTCTGGAGCAAGAGAGGTTAGAGAGAGAGAGAGCTTTGGAGGCTGAGAGAAAGGAGAGGGAGAGGATTGAAAGAGAGAAGGCTTTGGAGCAAGAAAGGTTGGAAAGGGAAAGGTTGGAGAGGGAGAGAGTCTTAGAGCAAGAGAGACTAGAGAGGGAGAAAGCTCTGGAGCAAGAGAGACTAGAGAGGGAGAGAGTCTTGGAGCAAGAGAGAATAGAGAGAGAGAAAACTTTAGAACGGGAGAGAATTGAGAGAGAGATGGCCTTAGAGCAGGAAAGAATTGAGAGAGAGAAAGCTTTAGAGCTGGAGAGACTCGAAAGAGAAAAAGCTCTACAGCAAGAAAGGTTGGCGAGGGAGAGAGCCTTGGAGCAAGAGAGGTTGGAGCTTGAGAGGAAGGAAAAGGAGAGAATTGAAAGAGAGAAAGAATTGGAGCGAGAGAGAATAGAGAGGGAAAAAGCCTTGGAACGAGAAAGGGAGGAGAGGGAGAAGGCAGAGAGGGATGCAGCTCTGGAGCAGGAGAGGATGGAGAAGGAAAGAGCTGAAAAGGAGAGGAAAGAAAGGCTAGAGAGGGAGAAGGCTCTAGAGCAGGAGAGATTTGAAAGGGAGAGAGCCATGGAAAAGGAGAGGAAGGAGAAAGAGAGAGCTCTGGAGGAAGAGAGGGAACGGGCTCTTGAACAGGAAAGACTAGAGAAAGAGAAATCCATGCAGGCAGAGAAGGAGGAGCAGGAGAGGGCCCTGGAACAGGAAAAAGAGAGAGCTAGGGTGGCTGAAAAGGAGAGGGAGAGTCACCTTCCTCCATCCAAACGTGGCCGTGAGATTGGTCTCAACCTCCTGCCCACTCCTCCCCCCCTCTCCACAGGAGCAGCTAGAAAATCATCGACAGAGGCAGGAGAGCAGGAAGATGTCCATGCTCCAGTGTCCCGGGGTGAAAGCCAAGCAGCAGAGTCCGGTGCGCCCATGTCACCAACACCTCTGTCGCCACAGTCCCCATTTAAGAAGTTCCGGTTCTTAAGGGACTCTCCAATTCAACCCCAATCTTCCTCCACATCCATGGTTATCAAGCGGCCCCGTATGTTCTCTGATACCCCCCAGCCTCGGGCCTCATCTGTCTTCTCCACCACCAGTATTGGGGAACGACAGCAAGAAAGACACCAGCCCTCTGCTGAACAGGAAGATCCACAGATGCAGGCAAAGCAGGAGGTTGTTGCTGGACCACCAGGATCTTCTGGGACCCAGTCTGAGAAGGAGACAACTGTTGGCACCACACCAAGTTCAGTAAATGCAGGGGCCACAAGCTTTGTATCGGACGACAAAGAACAGGCAGGTTTAGTGAAGACTGAACAGGCTGCCGAGGAATCCACCAAAAAAGCAGTGGATGAAAGCAAGGCTCCTTCAAGCCCAGTGGATGCTGCACAGCGGAAGGGAAGAGATGCAAAGAAGGAAGAGAAACAAAGGAGACCAAGATCATCATCTAATGATTCCTCTTCCTCAGAATCGGATTCTGGGTCCTCATCATCTCGGTCCTCTGGGTCATCCTCATCTTCTCAAGAGGAAACTTCCTCTACCTCCAGAGGTAGAAGGGTAAGTGGTCTAAAAAGAACCTCTCCCTCTGCACTTGACATACATACGTTCCATTGAATCACATTAGAGGAAATTTTCATTTATTTGAGCAAAACGAAAAAGAGAAAAAAGTACTAATGACCTAAATTAAGTACAAATAGAAAACACTGATTAGTTTTTGAAAATGGCATAATAAATTGAATGCAGATCCACATAAGTGTAATCAAGGTGTGACAAATATTAGTTAGGTATGCTTAGTAACTGTAATCAGAGCCCATTATGTAGACATAGTGTGAGAGTTAGTCATATAACAGGAACGTCACACCATTCCCATTATATGAACACCATTTAAAGGTGTTACAGGCACACAGCTATATTTGTTCACCTGTGATTGGCCCCTGTGCCTGCAGTTTAAGCACAGTGGCAGTCAGCTATGCATAATATTGCCTCTTTTATCAACTTGTCATTCACATGACATTATCACAGCAGGTGCTGCTTTCTGTCACATTCATTTGTTCTGAAACCAGTGTTGTTGGTGCATAACTGTATCTTCAGACTCTTGACTACAAAGAAGCACCCTGTCTCTTGCCTGTCACCAGAACTGCAGTTTTCTTAGTGTTAACTGATGTTTATAGTGCATATTATATTTACATTTGATGTCCAATAATTTGACCTCATCATATCTAAGGTTACTGAAATGGTTTAATGTAACAGTAGCACCCAAATTGGCAACATTATGTTATTTCTGTATTGGTGGAGGTATTTGGTGTGGGTGCATCCTGTTCTCTAGACAAGGATCAATTGGTTCGTCAGCTGTGCTGTTGGTTATGTTTTTTTCAGAAAATTTCAGAAAACATTTGCATAAAGGTAAAACTTTCTTAGCCCACCATGAGCTCTATTGCCCATTTGAAACTCCTTCACTGGCAGTATCCCAGCTCTTACATCTGTATGGCTGAACACACCATAAAGATACTGGCAATACATACTCAAGACTTTTATTGTGAAGACACCTTTGAAGGTGTGTTGACAGTGTGAGGATCATTCACAAGAGCTGCAAAAGTATTTAGTAGTTGTACAGCGAAGTACTGTTTGTAATGGATGGATTTGCCCTAGAATACCAATAATACTGTATGCAAAATTGTGTGTATTACATGCATTACTTAAAGCAGGTTTTGTATGTTTTTTGTTGAGTGCATAATATGTTGCTCTGTTGTCTCGCTCTTTTAGGAAGAGAAACCTGGAAGAGATTCCTCACCACAGCACAGGATGACAGTAGAGGATCAGGCTGAGGATTCAAAGGAAATCCCAAAAGCCTCCACTCGCAAAAGAGAGATGTCTGGAGAGAACACAACTGCTGATGGAGACAGTCACGCCAAGGTCAGTTTCTTATAAGTTGATACACCACCATTTTTTACATCTGTAACAACCATGTGTATTCACATCTTACCTAAGAATCTCAGTTCCTAAGAAAATGGGTTTACCTTAAATTAAGTTACGCTACAGACAAATCTCATAATGGCTTTATATCTGCCATTTATTTTCCTGTTGGTGGTGTTACCTTACCTCAGTGACCTCAACTTACTTTAATATCTTATTCTATTTCCTGCCCTTTTAAATCCCCAGAAACCTTTCATTGATGCTCCATCCCGAGAGGGGGCACATAGAAGGAGAAAGATCAGTGAGGAAGAGGAGGAAAAGGACAAACACAGGTCTGGTTTTCTGTCTTGGTCTTCTGAAATGCATCTGATCTGTTACATAAACAAGTGAATAAATCTGTGTCCTTACAACACATAAGTCTGCAACAGGGTGTCTACTGATAGTCAAGCTCTACTAGACATCTACTTTATACTCCGTGTACTCAACAGTGCATTCTCTACTTTAGCTGTTCAACATCTAGTCCAGGCACATCAGTATTGCAGAAGTTTAAAGCAGGCAGGGGTTCTTTTGTGATGAATTGTTTTAATAACTTCATGTCTGTGAAACAATTTAATGAAAAGTGGTTTCATTTTGCCAAAAGTCATTTGGTTTAGAGTAGTTTCACAGCCGTCCTGGGTTCTCTGTATCAGATTGGTGGATGTTGTCTGTACTTGCCCAATCCCTCAAAGGACAATATTTGAAGGCCATATCTAGCAATACGTGAACTTGGTTTCATCCCTCTATGAGAAAAGCTTTATACAAAATATGATCATTTGCTCCCAGAGCTATATCACATGCAAATAATGCTCTGAATGCGTCATTCAAGCTAAGAAAACTTAACATTTCAGTTTGCTGCCGAGATTGTCATATAAATCTCACAACAGGACCCAATTCCAATTCTTTTCAAGATGTAATACTCTAAATGAAATTTTGTGGCACTCTGTTGACAGTATTAACAGAAGTTGATGGGAACACATGCTTGATAGTATTTTATTATTAACATTTTATTTAAAAAAAGTTTGCTTAAAACAAGCATTTTAATTGAAATGTAGTCACTGGATGTATAAATGTAGACATTCTTTCCACAAGTCGCCTCATAAGTCAAAAGGTGATTAGCAAATTGTGCCTTACTAGACAGAGGCAGTTAGATTCACACTTTCATTTGGCAGATACTTTTGTCTAAAGCGACTTACAAGTGAGAGTAAGACAGCCCAGTCTGTAATGACAAAACAAAATGAGTGTGGTCCAAATGATAATTGGATGGTTTAAGACTGGAATAAAGTCTAGTTTGCAAGTGAGTTAAGAGGTGGAGGTGTGAATAAGTGGTAGGAATATTCAGTTTGAGATATATCTTTTTACCAATTCATACACAGGATCAACTCCACAGTGACTTATAGAATTACCACTCTGTTCTGAAGAAGTCAATGTCTGTGAGAATAAATTTTATAACTGGACAGACAGTAAACACCTGGCTTATCAAAATCCCCAGACCTCTCTGTAATAGTCACCTGACCACAACTCTGCTGAACATCTCTGGTGCCCCCAAATCATACAGGTGTAAATGTGGTGACAGACATTACTGAGCATGGCTATAGAATTCTGTAATGTTCTTTGACACATCTTTGACACATTTTTTCAATATTTCATAAATAATGAAGGGGAAAAAAACTCGTTTGTAGTGGAGTCACCGTTTTTGTATTTATTTTGTTCACATGAAAGTGTATGACAGTGTAAAATGCTCATTGTTTGTATATCAAATGTTTACTGAAAACAGTACAGTGATGTCATAAGAGATGCTGGGTATTGAATTTCCCATCAGGCGATTGATGAGACTGCCTTGACGCCGGTGTGGCTGAGAAGATGCGGGTCCTTTTAATACACGATCATTTTTTTCAGTCGTTGCAACATGGCTGTGCTCCGTCGATGGTTTTAGCTGTCGGTGCCGGCCTGTGGTTTTTCATACAGCGGCTCAGTAAAACAGCAGGCGAGGCTTTGACCGTCGCGAGTTTTGGTTGACAGCCGGTGCGGACATGAATGTGTTCAGAGGAGAGTAGTCTCCGGTGAGAGGAGGATAGGAGGGAGGGAAGAGAGCTGGCCCGCTGCGACGCAGTCGTTTTAGCAGCAGTCGCAGCTTGTATGCTGCGTTTTAACCGAGCACACTTTGTCTCTTTGCTATGAAGTTCACCCAAGTTAATTTTAGTCGGAGTGAGTGGACGTGTTCACGTGTGCGCGCATGAGGATGGCATGACAACGTGAGGCGCGCGCTCATTTGTCAGGTATTGTGTAGCTGTCGTTGAGCGTTTGGTCTGAACGGACTCAGCAGGTCTGAAGGAGGACTGCGGTGGCTGTGCATTCCTTGACTCCTCTCCGCGACTCACTTTGAAAAATTAAGAGCAACGCATTTGTGAAATTACAAAGTGACTTTGTCAACCGCGTGACATGCGTTTAAAGCGCAGTTATTTTAGCATCATCTGGTTGCTGTTTCTGTGTTTCAGTGTAGTTACTGCTGAGATTTTTTAATACTTTTAACTCTTCGTCGTTTTTTAAAAAGGAAGTAATATCTATTTTTAGAAATGCATTAGTTTTTAAATGAATGTAAAATGTAGTTTCAAGGAGCATAATAGTGCTTTGCATGTTAAATCAGTTTAACTGTGAATTAGGAGTACTTCATGTAATTGAAGGATAAATTACCAACACATAACATAATAATTACATGCCCACATTTTTAGTGAGGTTGATACTCTCTTTTTATCCATAAATCAGAGTCAAGTTTATTTCAAGTAATATTAATATATTAAAAGTTCAAATTCTGTGTTTTATTGCCTCTATGAAATTACAAATTGCAGTTACATTTGAATAGCCTCTCTTTTTACCTGTTGTTAAAAATAAATTAAAAACAACACTTATCCTCTTAACTCCACTCTAACAGTCTTCTCATCTGTTCTCTCTTTTGCTTCTGATATGTATATTTCACACTAAGCAGGCAGGTGAAGGACGGTGCCATGGCAGAGTCGGAGAAGCTTCCAGACACCAGTGAGGAGGTAAGGCACCTGAAGAATCATGAATCATCTTGGTCCTCAAAGGTGTCAGTAGGCGAGAACTGATGGATGGACCCATTTGAGCCTTTGTAGTTGCATTTCTGTGATTGGCACATAGTTTTTATTAACCTGGATACAATAGACTATAGGTCATTTGATTATTTGTCTTTGTTGGAAATCTTTGCTTTACATTAAAAAAATATTTTAATTCGACAGCTTAGTGAGCCCTTTTCACAAGTATTAGAATGTGTGTAGGAAGTTACTTTTTTTATTTGGCTGTTTGTAAAACCTTTGTTGGCACTGTCATAGGCAGAAACAGCAAGGGTATTTTCTCACTGTGGCTGATGTTTAAACCCCAAATGATTGCTTTGTTATAAAGGTGCTCATGCCTCTTCCATTGCCCCTATTGGTTACCTGCATACTACCTCTGCCACTACTACTACTTCTACCTCTACTACTACTACTACTACTACCACTACTGCTACTGCTGCACCTGTTCCACTGTCCCCAAGAATCCAGAGTTGACCACAGCTCAGCCCCCGAGGCTGCACTGCAGAGGGACACCCCTGGCAACAAAGGCGGCCACATTTTCATCTATATGGCTGTGGCAAGAGAAGGGGCTGGCTAGTCAATGTGGCCCACCTCTCCTAGCCCATTACCCACTTATGTGAACTTGAGATCTTAAAATCAACCTGGAGAAGAGACAACTCAGGAAGTGTGCTCACATCAAGTCAAGGCTGCTGTGAAACCCTCCCAACAATTGAATAGTTTTCATATTGTTTCACTTTGAGACATTTTTAACCCACTTGAAACATTGGACACAATGGACATTTCATTAAACGTGGCTGATGAACTGTAACATGCTTTTAACATGCATACAATGGACATTTTGGATTTTGCTAATCTCTGGGATTCAGATTTCTCCAGCAGATACCCTTCTTGGATACTAAATGAGTTTTCAAAGAGGCCACAGCTTTTATCTGGATTCAGTGGGCTTGACGGTTTTTATGTGAACTGAAGAAGGACTTGCCATTTAGGTCCCTTTCTACAATAGCCATTGCCAGATTCTTGCTACTTTGAGACTCTCCACAAGAAGTTTCTGCTCCCTAAACACAACTGAACATTAAAATCAGAATTGTGGATTTGTGTGCACAGTGACTATTGACAAGACTCATCATCTGGTCTGCTACTTCTGCTTCTGCATCTGTAAAAGGACTAATACCAAAACACCTGAGGATGACCGCTTTGGCCAAAAGCATTTCCAAGCCCCTACTCAAATGAACTATTGAACCCATCCTGCCAGCCAACCAGCTTTCAGATTTCCATCCAAACATCTCAGCCACCTTTGATTGGACCCTTGTTGCCTAGATACAGTACATGCAGTCGTGATTGGGCCATATCCAAACCAGTAAGGATCAGGTGTCAGTGGTATCAGGGAATAAATAGATGTTTACTCATTGTTAGATATCATACAGTTATTTTGAAAATGCTTAGTTTCCAGTCATACTCTCTGTAGTCTTTGCTGGGAGAAGCAGCCTTCTTTGGAAATGTAAATTTTACTGGTTACTGTGGTTTAATCCAAATTGTTTTAAACCTCTGTTTTATCATCCTTTAATGTTGGTTGACTTTTACTTCAGTGAAACTTATTGGATTTAATATGTCTGTTCAGACACAAAGTTTTGAAATAACAAAGTTCAAACTGCAGTATTTCCACCAGATCATTGTTTGATAGAGACTGCAACTACAGTTTACTCTTCCAAAGCAAGTTATATTCAGGAATGTATAGGTATAGTTTATCGAATACTTATCACACATTGACTTTAACACAAAACAGCACAATTTGGTACAATCAGTAGACTTGAGTTTGAATAAGACCCTCCTCAGCAGTTTCTATCATTCACTCTCAGTCCCTACTTGTCCCCCTTCCTGTTATTGTTCCACCTTTCCTCCAACCTGTCCTTGACCATTTGTCTCTAACGATGGTGTCCGTGTCTGCCTCTCACCTCTCCCATGTATCTTGGGTTGTTTTTTTTCTTCTTGTGTTTCAGACACCGAAGGCCTTCTCAGCTCGTAAGATCTCTCTTAGCAGTGAGTACACTCTTTCATCTTTCTCTTCTCTTTACCATTATGTGTAACTGATCATTATTGTTGGTTTTGTGCCTTTCCCAATCTAATTATATTGGCCTATATTTATGATTAATTTCATTTATCGATATGGATGATGAATTTTAACACATTTGAGTGATAGATGAATTGGGTGTATGGTATATGGATTACAGTTGAATTGGATATAATTTTAAATTACATGCTAGTTGGAATTTGTTTGAGGCTGACTTGTTGAAAAAGTGACAAGCATAGTATGTTTTGTTATCATTAATCTATTTGTAAATCTTAAATAATGTAATAATATTTCAAAAGTATGCCACAAAAACACTTTATTGTGTGCATGGCTTTGTGATCTTGTGTCATATATGCTTATACTGGATATACTGTTTGTCTGGGAAGTGAGTGAGTTTTGATCTGTTTTTCCCCTCCTTCCGTTGCAAGGCAACAAATTGTCCCCAGGCACAGGCAGCGCAGAAGCTGAGCAGGAGTCTGGGGCTGCGGCTGGTCGCAAGAGGAGGTGGGGTTCCAGCACAGCTGTCACTGCCAAGAAACCATCCATCAGCATCACCACAGACTCACTCAAGGTACTTGCAGCATAGTATGACTGATATTATGTTGTGGTTGCTGGTAATGGTCTTGGGGACAAATAGATGCTCTGTGAAACACTTGCACTGCTTCTGCCCTCTGTGTTGAATGTGGCAGACGAGCATTATCTTGGTTCTCTGCCCTCAGTCTCTGATCCCAGACATCCGGCCGTGTCTTGGTCAAGAGGCAGTAGTGGATCTGCACCCAGAGGAAGCTGTCCTCTCTGGGATTGAGGATGAAGAGAGGGATCGCTCTGACCAGGACCTACAGATCCGTCGCACTGTCACACAGGTCAGTCTACAACTTCTGTTTTTTGAATAACGGATAAGGAGCTGTCTTAACTGTGAAATGTAAAGTGCTCTTCAGGAAAGTTTGATGTTGTCTTGAGAATTGCTTATGTTGATTCCTTCCCTTGTTGCAGGTGGTGCACTCAGAGAGCCAGGAGAATGGACAAAAGGAGGCAAAGAGGAGCAGACATGAGGAGCTGGAGGAGGAAGATCTACGAGGAGACCGAGAAAGAACAAGGGCGCATGAAGAGAAAATGGACACCTCATTTCCTGGAGCAGTGGAAACTCAATCACCATCACATACCAGCCATGATGTAGAAATCAACACTGGTAATAAAACAAACACAAAATGTTCTTTATCTAGTTAGTATAGTTAATAGATAATAATGTTGACTTTTTATACTGTCTTTATCCTAGTGACTCCCAGCGACACCCTCATTCGTCGCTCCATCAGCCAGCAGAAAACCGGCGTTTCCATCACAATTGATGACCCTGTTCGCACAGCCCGACAGCCTTCACCACCTCGTGGCAAAGTCTCCAACATTGTTCACGTCTGCAACCTGGTGAGATAAAACATAACTGCGGTACTCTTGATGAAGCAGTTGTCATGAATATTTTGCCTCTGATCACAGGCCTTGAGGCTTTCCTAAATAGGGTTGGAATTTTTATATAATTTGGTATCATTTTATCTAATCTGAATCCAGTATCAAATTAGTCATGGAAATAATGTTAGTTATTGATATGATCTTCCATTGTCATTTTAAATGCTAAATGACAATGGAAATCAATACTGGCTAAAAATGAAAAGTTGGTACAGTGAACTACTACACTCTCTTGTTGTTAATTCTCTGGATATTGACCTGCTCTATTCACATAGACTTGGTCCTAGGCAACTGACAGGTTAAAGTCTGTTTAATGTCCTGTCCAACTGATTCAGACATTTGCGTTGTTACATGCTCCTCTGTCTAGATAAGTTCAGGGTTGCAAAGTTCATTCATTCATTATAAATCCATGAGAACGTGCTCAGTTTTAAGGTATGTTGCAAACAAAGCTTAACAGTTAGGCTACACACAGTCAGCTTTTGTTTTAGCTTGTTCATAGCAATTATTTATTACCCTAAGCTTGCTTTGGTTAACATATACCAGTGGTGGATGGGACACTGTGGCCAAAGCTGAAAATATCACCTTTCTCTAAGTTTATACTTGTTCCACAGCTGTCTTGAGCATAGTTGTAGTCCAGTAATGTCATTGATTCATTGTCATGATGGAGGCCCAGTGTAACAGTATGGCTCTGTGTTGTTAATAGCTTTTGGATGACTGTGGCCTTCTGTGGCATAGTGGCATATGCTATGTGCAGAGTGTCGGGCTTTGGCTGCACAGACGATACTGGTTATGTGGTTGCATTTGTCAATAAAAATATACAATGATGCCAAGATTGTTCTTGATTTGTGATCCACTAACGATGCAGTGCAGAATAGATACAGGATTTTTCCTGGATTACCTATGAGGTACCTTGTAGGCCTCACTATGTTTCTTCATCTACTCACTTCCGTAGACCTAACCACCTCTGTCACTTCCTTAAGACATATGTATAGAAATAGTTTCTTTGTAGTCCTTAATTGGAGTAAACTCAGTATGTATTGTATTTGTATTTTTTGTTTGTATTTTTCTTTATGTACCAATGCTTGTTTTTTGCTTGCTCACTTTACTATTTAATATTTGTTTAGGTGAGGCCGTTCACTTTGGGGCAGCTTAAGGAGCTGCTCAGCCGAACTGGCACCCTGGTGGAGGAGGGCTTCTGGATTGACAAAATTAAGTCTCACTGCTACGTCACTGTGAGTTACTACAAGTTTGTGCTTTCTCTGATAGAGGACTGTAGATCTGAACCAGTTCTTTGAGCTTGTGAAAGGTTTTTCTCTGTCTCATGGATCCATTGTCTTCTCTCTGTGTTTAGTACACTAACTCAGAGGAGGCTGTGGCCACACGGGCAGCTCTTCATGGAGTGAAATGGCCTCAGAGCAACCCAAAAGTGCTTAGTGTGGACTTCTGCCAGCAAGATGAGGTAAGACCTTATTGCTATCAGTCTGTTTTTGTCTCTTCCCAAAATGCTCAGCCAGCTGTAGCCTGAGAATATGTATGTATATGTATTGTAGCTGGACTTCCACAAAGGCCTGGGTGCAGGCGACAGACCCGGAGCAGAGGAACAGGGGCCTGGCTCCGGCCGTGGTCGAACATCAGGCCTGCCATCCCTCCTCCCTGAGCGAGACCAGTGGGCTGAGCGTGAGCGTGAAATGGAGCGTCGGGAGAGGGCCCGAGCAGAACGGGAGTGGGATCGTGACAAGGTCAGAGAATTTGGGAAACCTGGAGAAGAGAAAGAGGGTGGTCCTCGGAGGTCGCGCTCTCGAGAGAGACGACGTAAGGAGAGGGGAAAGAGCAAGGAAAAGAAGACTGAAAAGAAGGGTAAGACAGGCAGATGTGGGATTAGACTGTATTTATATTAGAAGTAAAATAGACTTGTGTTTAATATTGAGCCTGTTTTCTCTGGCAGAGAAAACAGCTGAGGATCCCCCTGCAAAGCTGCTTGATGACCTGTTCCGCAAAACTAAAGCAGCTCCTTGCATATACTGGCTTCCACTTACAGAGGAGCAGGTGAGACACAAACCAGTTTGTTTTCTACTTTAAGTAGTACATGCCCTAGATAACTTATTCAAGTAAAGTTTTAAAGTCTTACTCTGTGCATTTTCTTTATTTCAGTTTGTTCAGCGAGAAGCTGCCAGAGCAGAGCGGATGAAGGAGCGTGAGAAACGGAGGAAGGAGCAAGAAGAGGAGGAAAAAAGGGAAGAGGAGCGTAAGGAGAGAATGAAAGCCGGAGGTGGTGCAACAGGAGACCGGAGTGAGGGTGAGAAAGACAAGGACAGAGACAGAGAGAGGGACCGAGACAGAGACCGAGGTAGGGAAAGAGACAGAGACAGAGACAGAGACAGGGACAGGGAAAGGGAGAGGGAAAATGACAAACGCAGGGATGGCTACCGTAGGCCAGGGGGCAGTGGGGCAGGCGGGGGCCGACGCTCTCGCAGCCGCAGCGACCCACGAGAACGGCGGCGCTAATGGCAAATCAACTGATCGAACTGTCCTAGAGACCACCCTCTTCCATTTGCCTTTCACTACATGTACTTTGTTACAACTAAGACCCAACAGAGGACCAACTGATGTCGTCACCATCTCTCAAATTGTCACCTTTTTTAAAGCACATCTACACCTACACACAGTCATGCTTAAAGGGGACCATGATTTTTTGCAGTGTTGTTTCCCAGAGTGCTGTACGTCTTGCTCCTGTCAAGGTTTGATACACTTTTCTTTAGACATTTGCCTCTTTTTTTTCTTCTTTTTTTTTGGTTTTTGCTTTGACGGCATAGCAGTATGGCACACTGGGTAATTTTGATCATTTTTCTCAATGTTCCCCACTTTCCCCAAAATGTAGGTGCCAATTATGATTTGCAATCAATTGTCGTCGCCTCAGTGTTTAACAATTCTGCAATTTGGATGGGGAATCCTTTTGTTGCTGCATGTAGTCCAAGGCTTTCCTTGCCAGTTCTGCCTAAGAGAAAACTCAGCCCTTTGTGCAGAGGCTTGCATAAATCTGAAAATATTGGAATAGGTGTGTTTGGCATTTTGTACAGACATATAAGATTAATCAAAATCAAGTCTTTAAATGAGGCAGCTCTGGGGTATTTTTGGACAGGTGTGGAATAACTACTAAGGCAATGCAGTGTTCGTCTCTTCCTCTGTTTAGTTAAAGAGATGAGACGATTCTCTGTGGGAGAGAATCTGTCTGTCGCACCTGACACAAGTTATGATTATGTCGTTCTCATTGATTCTCTTCTTCCTCCCTCCTATCCTCTTCTTCCTCCAGTTCTCTTACCCTGTAGTGTTCATACAGGCCCAAGAGGGGAGGTTGCATTATGTGTTTTCTCACCAATGGTTTTAATATTGTTTTTTAATCGTTATTTTATCATTTAGTACAAAGGTTTGTTTTTGTTTTTTTTTTAATTTCTTCTTTGAGTACGCCTATCAGTGGTGAATGTACAAATAATAAAAACTGAAGTTTGAAATTATTGTGATGTTTCTTTTTCCCACTCTCCCTGCAGATGGAGTTTGTAGTGGATTTTTTTTTGCTCTAGGGGAATACAGTTTAAACATGACATTTATTGTGAATAGCTTAGTTAAAGCTAGGTACACATTCTGCAAAAATCAGTGGTTGCACTTAGAATCCACAAGGTGTCAGTCACACCACATTGTAGCTCAGCTCAGTTTGACACAAGGAGAATGACTTCATGCAGTCAGGTTAGAGTCAGAATATGACAGAGACTGATATGAGATATTGTAGTACACATACAACATGCCAGAAGCTTGCATACTCTCTGTTTTGCCACATACCCCATTCCCTCAGTACCATGTCATGGTAATGACCAATGGCATTTTCTTTTACTTAATAGTTATCCTAACCTTGTGGTTTCCTCCAGGTTTGGAGTGTTTATCCTCTCTACCATCTCTCTCTGTGTTATTCACCCTTTCCATCTTATAGTCCGTTGTAAATCACATATTTGCCCTCTTCCCTCCTCTGTTGCCTTGTTCCATCTCTCCAGTCTTGACGTTCATCCTGCAGAGCTCAGCAGTGCTCCTATGTAATTACAGCCCTATGGTCGCTGAGCATAACATTTTTCTGCCCTGATGCAACTTAGTGTGTCTGGACTCTGCGAGGACCAGTGAATCCTTACCCCTGGCATCTCTCTGGCAGCCCAAGAACACATTTCTAAGTGGGGCAGCCTAGTTGGAATGAGCAGTGAAGAAAGACTTTGTCTTCCACCTCTAATGACTGTTTATCTAACACGCTTAAGATAGTCTTCGACGAGAAAAGCATGTATGAGAGCATGTATATGTGTCACAGCATCTGTGAGTCTGTTTGTGCAAACAGTTCGAGGTTTTGAGGATTAAGTTGAACTTGAGGGCAAAGTGATGATATCTTGTCAAATAGGAAGTTAGAGGGGATTGCTTCTATTGAGATTTAGGACAGTGTTTGTTAAAGTAAAAACAAGGAGGACAAGATAATGACACTAACCGTAAGCCTACAATACTGAGGCAGTGAGTTTTCATAAAGAAATTTGAGACTAAAGGTAGGAAGGCCCAGTGCAGCTTTAATCATTACACACAATCATACAAATGTTTTATGGACAAACTACATACTTTTTTCTAAAGGAAGTTGAAATAAACTTGACCATAAATGTGAATGTGGGACTAAATGAAAGTGCATTTAAATGAAAACTTTCCATCACCTTCTGAGGGAAATATCTGGCCCTATCTTTACAAGCTAGTTTCTAAGTTTTGCTGCTTGGTGGGTGTACAGTGCATCATTTCCTGAGCAGTGAAAGTGAATCAAACTAGTTAAGTTGCAGGCTGTAAAAAAATATAATAAGCTGAAAGATGCTGAAATGCTCTGTAGAGCTGAGGGGAGCTGCAGAGTAAGGTGATAATTCTGTTTGGATTTGTCACTACCAGCGATACCACATTCATGTTACACAGTTGTTTCATCTATTGTTAATATAAAATATTAATTAGTACAGTTTCCAAGGGTGATGTTAGAGGGATTGTGTTTTCACCCGTGTCTGTCTGTTGGTTTGTTTGTCAGCAGGATTACGCAAAAAATACTGAACCGATTTGTGCCAGACTTGGCAGAGAGATGGGGCATGGGCCAGGGAAGAACTCATTAGATTTTGGTGTTGATCCAGTTAAAAGAGAGGATATGACAAATATATTTGTGTTATCAGATTACTTTCATTTTCCTATTTTAAGAGTTAGACGTGTATGGTTGTTTGGCTCTACTGAGTGCTATTTTGTTTTTGAGGTATCTGTTGACATGATATTGCAGGTGCCAGTGTAGGTCCTCATTAGCCAATTCTGACTGTAGGAAGGTTGAGAAATCTAATACAAGTGAGCTCACTCCATAAAAAACTAGTCCTGTCGCTGAGCGATGAAGCTGTTTACCTTTTCGCAATCACAAGGACTATTGCTGTGAGCACTGAAGTCCTAAAAATTCTAACACTTCTAACAACAACTAACAACATCTGTTGCTGCCATTTCGGGCCATCAACAGCTAAACTGCTTACTGAAGCTTTAACCCAGGATGAGCACAGTTCTCTCAGTTCAGCTCGTGACCAGGAGGTGCAGTGCTGGACCTGACCAGTTCTGCAAGTCTAAAATGCCAGACTTGGTAAAGATCCACAAACCCAGCAAATCTAAAGTGGAACAGCTGGACACAGCACTGTGTCCACATATGGAGAGATGACTCAAAACAATGTTTCTACAGTTGTGGGTCTTTTACAGAACCACGGGTGACAGCTGCAGGACCACCTGCATCTGGTGTAGAGTCCAGGTCTGTGGTAAAGGCCTCCGTGACCAGCCAGTCAGCTGAGCAAGGCCGCTCTTATGCTGATGAGTGGGCAGTAAAAGCCATATGTTTTCGCTCTGTAAGCACCACCACCCCCCCCGCCCCCCCTTCTCTCTTCACCTCCCCTCCTCCCAGCCCTCCCCCCTCAGTGTAACCACATAGGTCTTTGTGTCCACCACTGTTAGGGACTCAGCATAGAGGCCCTCTCAGCTCCACTTTCAAAGACAACCTCTGATGTGGCCTTTCTGATCTCTGTATGTCTCAATGACTTTCCTCTAACTCCCCTCTGACTTGGAGTTTTGCTTGCTCTGTCTGTATCCTATTTACCCATGGTTTCCTTCACTCTTGCTCTCTCTCAAATGCTTGCTTCCTCTCATGGATTTCCTTTTATTCTTTAGTGAAGGAAAGCTTAACTGTGTCATGAAAACACATGAGAAGAGTTGGGTGAGATGATGAAAGACAGCAATATCTTGACTGTCAGTCGCAGCACTCCTTTCCTTGATATATCCACGCCCTTCCCCCTCCTCTTAGAGTCCTCCCCTCCGTTCTCCCTCTCCTTGTCTTTGTGATGACATGTATGCTTATGGAAACCAGATGTGGCCTGTTGCGATGGAAGAGGTGGTGAAAGAGGAAAAACCATGCATGTGAGGTTATGATACTTCATTAACAAGCTGCAGGAGATGTGGGGAGGTGAGAACGAATAAGGACTTTGGGATCTTGCTGCCTCTCTGTTGCAGTCACTGAAGTTCAGACAGTGACTGTAAGCTATATTTAGATGTCAGATGAAATGCGCCCTGCATCCTGTCTGGAGCTGGAGTGAAGCGGGGTTTCCTTGCGGATACGTGGGTCAGGAGGCGGGGGTAGCTGAAGCATAGAACCCTGATTCAGCATCTCCTGTGGTGGAGTGTTTCCTCAGGGCTTATGAGACCTGGAGGGTTTGAAAAAAAAAAAAAAAAACAAAGCTGAGGAGGTTGAAATGTTGATTGTTCAACTTCCTTGCACCTGTATTTTTCACCCACACAATACCCTCTGACGTTTAAAAGAGACTATTCACTGCACCACACCCAATTTAGAAGTGCAGACAGGTTTTAGCGCAACAAGCAGGCACAAAGCTTTTAAACTATTAACTAGCAGATTCAGCACTGAGAGGAAGAGACAGACAGTAGCATTGGCTGAGAAAACAAAGATCACAAACCAAACATTTGGTGAAATACATGATGAAACAGAAAATTGAGATTAGGACATCTGGGGCACTCAGAAAAATATGTTTAACTATTAGGGAAAATTTATTTCCACGCATAGCTCCATGTTAGCTAAATGGAATAATAAGATGAATTATATAGGAAAAAGTATTGGTATTGATCCACTGCTTCCACTGATGTATACCTAAATAAACTTCAATAATGTGTGTGTGTAAGAGAGAGAGAGAGAGAGGAAGGAAGTTGCAGTAGCTCAAAAAATACTAATGAACCCTTCTGAGTGTTTAGCAACTTGTTTTAAAGGTCAACATATTTTCTATTTAAAACCGAACAAAGAAAGCCTTACATGAATAGTGGGCAGAGCACCTCCACTGAGGCTGATAGACCTTTTCACAGCAGTTGACATGTCTTAGCAGAAACACTTGCCAAGCAGAGATGAATAACTTTAACAATGGCTACATTCCATTTACAGTGTATCAGCCAGTTTCAGTGTCCAGGTATTGCACATGCTGACTTACTGGCATGGCTCACTGGGCTACCTCTCTGGAACATAATGAAGATTAATTTACTTACTCTCCTGTGTTTTCCCAGTGTGACATGTCAGCTTATCCCTAATGTTTTTTCCCAGTGTGACATGTCAGAATATCAGCTGTGAAAAAGACCTATAATCCTCTCAGTCGATCGTTCTGTTACTGTCATAACTGTTTAAAATTTGAAATGCTCTCCACCATTTTCCCTGAATTTGTAGGTCACAGGAAAGGCCAGAGCACACACACCATCCAATAACAACAAGCTGTATGAGCCTGCTCATCAAACAAGTCGACTGGTTGTGATTCAAGCCCTGTTTGGAGGCAGGTTTGAAAATAGAATGAAAATGCAAATGTGTTCATACTAGTGTAAAGAAACAATAGCGTCTCAGATGACTGATGTGTGTTTGTCTACATACAGCCTGGAAGTTGTAATCAGCTTTGCACTTCAGCTTGGGGCTTGGAACTAAAACTTAAAGAAAGCGGAAGGCCTGCGTTACAAATCCAAATTGCTGGTTTGAAAGACTGGTATTTACTAGGTGTGGAGTCTTAACAAAGAAATTGCATTATAAGTTATATAGGACTTTTGGGCGTGGCCCAAACAAGAACATAAATCCCTTGGGTTTAAGTCCTCATTTGATGCTGAATCTGGGTCTACAACTATCCAACTTTATGAAGTAAAATACTAAATTGATGGGTTGCCTTTAGGGGTGATAAGTCAGCAGACATGCTTATTTGTAAGTTTAAATATGGCCTGATGGTGGAGCTCAAAGAATAGTCAGAAATTATGTGGTCACTGAATAAGTCTGATTTTCTTTCTCAGATGAATACGAATATACAAAACAAATTTCACGGCCCTTTACATTTGTTCCTGTAAGTGGTTTGGTCACAAACAAACAAAGCCAACAACATCACCTCTGCTCTGTAGTGGAGGAGGTGAACACTGCATCAAGTAAGAGAACACGGACAATGGCAAACTCTCTGTTCCTGTTTGTTATATTAGTGCTTGGTGCAGGATGTGGCAGAGCTTTAACTGATGCAAATGAAAACCATGTGTAACCTATATAGCCACTCACCAGTTCCCTTCAGAAATGCTGCTTTTCCACATCCCACATCCTTGTTGCAAGTGCAACTCTAACCATTCTCTCTGTTCATCGTTCATTTCTCATTTAATGGAGGCCTCAGTCCTCTCTCTCTGAGTTGGTCCTGCGTGCACATATGATCGTTTGGCCATTATGAGACACAATAGCCAAGAGCAGGATTTCCCTATTGGGAAGTTTCATTCATCAATACAGGATAAACACATACCAGCTAAAATAGGCACAGGAAGTGTCCAGCACAGAGAAAGACAGAAACAAAGACTTAATGACGTTTGTTGAGTGAAATTTAACTGGCAGGGGATGACATAGTTGATGTGATGTGAAGCACTTGGCACAGAAGGATTTTCTTCAAAATAAAAAGGATACACAAAAGTAGCATTGGAATCAGGACTAGAAATTACCTTTCCACTTATCTGGAAGAATGTGAAAGTGAGAGGAATGGAGATGATGGCTGGAGGAGGCGGAACATGTTGTTGCTTAGTCTTTTGTTGGACTTTGTGAAAAAAGTGAGTCATTTCTCAGACAGTGAAAAGCTCAGTGCACACAGAGAAAAAGAGAGGGGCTGTGAGGGAAGAGGTATGCTGAACCAATTCTTTTTCACTCTGCAGAATCAGCTGGAAAGACAGAAAACATCAAGTGTAACCACAGCTAAATGTCTGGCTTATGTCTTGGAGGTGGGGAAATGGATTGAAGGCAAGCAAAACATCATACAAGCAAAGACACATACTAAAAACCTGCTGAGAGAAAGAAAACTTAATACACAATTCTTTCTTTGCATATCCTTTATTGTGACCTTTATATGGTGAAAAAGCCAATCCAACAGATCCAGACCAACCCCATCCCCATGTGCTCATTGCTGTGTCCTGCTGTGTCACAGAACCACATGATGCAGTTGGAATTCAGATGTTGTTCACTTAGATTCTCCATCTCTGGCCTCAATGTGACTTAACCTCCCTCACTCTCCTTCATCTCTCCTCCTCCTCCCTCCACCCCCCAGAAATCTCGTGACTGCTCTCCTCTGGCCCGGCTCTCACAACACTGCAAAGTGGAGACAAATGGAAGCCTAAATCTTACCCGGCAAAATAGGAAAATACCTCATCATTTTACCCAATTGCATGAGCCCGTTGCAGTAATCATAACATATGATGAGATCTGACCCCCCACCCTCTCTTTCTCTTGTAGTCAGTCATCTTTGATGCAGACCTAATATCTGTAGCGATTATTCATTAGTGAGATCATTAAGGGTGAGAGCGCCTAGCTTTGCTGTTTGACTTTATTGGCTCATAGGTGGATGAGATGTGCTGAACACAGTGCACATAATGCAAATAAAAAGCATTTATAGCTGTTAAAACATGCATAGCAGGCACATCTGTATTTACCATATACCCGCGAGGATAGCACTGACGCATCCGCAATGGCCCAGTGATATCTTAAGAAATCTCTCTGCCTTATCTAAATCTAAATCTAAACCTTCACCCTTGAAGAGATGTCCCCTCATTTTCCCATCGTCCTGAGTGAAGGCTCTTTGGTCCTCATAAGTATGGAAACACAAAAAGCAAACACTCTCTCCTTATACATATAGCTGAGATATGTTTTCCTGCAATACGCAATGGCTTTACACAATAGTCCTCATCCCTGTTTCTACTTAGCTTTGGATCCAGTCAGTGTTTTCCGACCCAGTTTCTGGTCTGCCAGTTTCGAGCCCCAGTAACTCAGGTGATGCGGTGGGAGCAAAAGAAACCTGGAGATCCAGGAAGACTAGGAGATCAGATGGAGGAGTGATCTGAACAATATGAGTGGTAAAGGAAAGGTCTAGGTAGGCTGGATTATATGAAAACTGGTTAGGCCTAAATTAAAATATTACTGCGCTTAAGTAAGTGGTGGCACCAGCAGTTCAGGAAGATGTGAAGAGAGAAGATTAAGTGAATGGTTTACAAAGTGAAAATCAAAGCACAAATATTTAAATTACTTTATTTTATGAGGCTTAAAATATAGTGAGTAAGGACACACAATCTCCATTGAAAACTAGATCATTATCGTATTATCATCATCACTAGTATCATTATCGTTGTTAAACTACTTATAACCCCTGACTAGTAATGCGCTTTCATTCTTTGAAAACTGTAACAAGTACAATGACAAAAGAGTCATTTCAGATTGTTAATTTATTTTCATTTGAGATAGTTCAAGGTAAAAAAAAAAAAAAGACAATCAAGTTTCAAGAATACCAACCCCTTCCCCTTCACTGTCTACATATATAAAATTAGTACTTTCAAAATATGTCACTGTCCATAGGACTTTTTAATGACAATGTAAAAACACACTCTTTACGGAGACAACAACAATAATAGTAATGATCCATAATAATAATAATAAAATCATTTATAATAATAATACTCAACACTAGACATTGATATAAAAAGGAAAAAGACAGTTATATTTATTGCTCTACTCTGAAATGAGTGTATCTCATATATGAGACTTAAGCTAATGTTTTGTTTCCCTTTATAATTCATACTGCTCTGACATTTGCTTTACTGGAAGATTAAGAAACACAATGACTATACCTCGGTTTCCAAATGTGTGTATTTATGTGACTGTGTGCAATTAACAGGGAAGAATGAACAAATCAAACACATGTCTGCTTATGCAGTAACATACTAGAGCTAGAATGGCGTCATGAAGATGCAGGTTCATGAGGAAATTCTGAGACACAAACACTGACCACTGACAAAACTAAATAAGACATTGAAAAGGCTAAAACAAACAATAAGCTGGCGTCCAGTAACCATGAGGACAGAGGCAGAAAGAAGGAGAAAAATGTTTCAAAAATGGAGGATGGGTGATTTGAGAGATAGAGAGAGCAAAAGGAATCTGTGATGGTAAAATATTTCAAAATGCAAGTCTGGCGCTTTCTTCTGCTTTCTTCTTGTTTTACTTCTTTCTCTCTTCCTCTCATATCTGTTTAACATTTCATCCCTTTTTCATATCTCCCTATCTTCCTCCCTAAACCTCCACTCTCCTCCGTCTACACCTTGTCTTGATAAAGTGTTGGCAGTAGAGGGTGGTAGAGTGCCATACCGACGGAAAAACACCAAGGCTGCTTGGCGTCGCGATCACACACACTATGGGAACAGCACCACCACAGCATCATCCACCACCCCTCCCTCCTCATCCCACTTCCAATAATGATCCTCTGTCCTCCTCCTTCTCCCTCTCTTTATTCTCCTTTTCCCTCTCTTGTCCCTCTCTCTGTCTCTAGCTCTGTGTCATGTCCTCCGGCTCCTTGTCCTTTTCTCTCTCCTTATCCTTGTCGTGTCCGCCTCCACCTCTTCCTCCATCCGTCTTGGGGTCTTCATTGGGGCATCCCATCAGTCGCAGTGCAGATTTGAGTATACCAAGCTCCCATCATCTGGTTGTTGAACTTCGTGCCATTGGCTTTGGCGATAGGTGTGCGCTAAGCATTGGAGAAAAGTAGAAACAAACCTGAACTGAAGAAGAAGCCACTTCTACAGGTACTGGTTCATACCAGAAGTTGAAAATAATCCAGGTAATATTATATACATCATGTGATCTGTCGAGAGCTGCCTTGATGTTGTCAGGGACTCCTATGCCACACTAACAGATTTTGGATAGCCATCATCAACAGTTGATTCCTCATTGAAATGATAATACGAGGAAAAATGAGAAGTAAAGAGAGGAAATGCAGAGTGAGTTAATAGTCACAGTCAGGGCCCCTAAAACTTGCATCTTTAATTGAAGAAGACTTGGAGGCTTGCCTTAAGGACTTGTCTGACAAACATGAGACTTCCACTTGGACAAGAGTACTTGCCTCTGTGTTTCCCTGAAGACTTTCCTTGCGAAAAGCTTGTTTTTCACAGACTTGATACTTGACATGAACTTGCCCCAAAATTCTTGACACATAACTTGGATAGCCAGTTAACTTGAGACTTGGCCTCAACTCTCCTTAAAGACTATTACTTGACTTGACTTGAGCTAATCTCAAAGAGCTTAAACTTGGACGGCCTAAAAGACTTAACTTGGGATGTTCTAATAGAATGACTTGGACTTGCCCTGAATTCAGGACTTGACTTGGACTTGGCTAAATGGCTTGAGGCTTCATTTGGATTTGTGACTGTGACTTGACTTGTTTTTAATGACTTGATTTGGACTTGCCCTTAAAGACTCAGACTTCATGTAAGATATATTGCATGAATTCTGATCTAACTTTCTCAAATGACTTGAGACTTGACTGGCTTTTGAACCCCAAAACCCAAAATTGTTCTGAATCAGTGTATTATTTGGGCTGAATGTAAACAACAAAATCAGCATTGTTCTGCAGAAAATGGTGAAAACTCTTCAGTAGGTCTAAAAAGATAAAGGGCTGAGAGTGTTGTCTGGTTTAAGGACTTGTGCAATCTCTTTATTTTAGACAAAACCTAAAACCTTCTGGAATGTCCATGGACTTTGTTTATGTAGGTGGCTGTTTGCATGATGATGATAATTATTGACTGCCACATACTACCCACCGTTTTTTATAACAATGACTGTGGTATAAGTATAGGGAGGATTATCATGCTTTAAAGTTTATGCAAGTTTTGTTTTGATGTTTAAATGAGAAGCAGGTTTGTAATTCAGGATAAGTGATTGAGCTTGTGTGTTTGAACCCATATTTTTTGGTGAAGAAGGTGGCCATGAGTAGATTTTCCTTGGAATCACTAGTTTATATACTTCAGCACAGTTTCATATGGCATATATTTACACAAACACACACACAGCACAAGAAGATATTCTTGTTTGCTCTGAAGAAAGAATGTCAGTGGGTGTGTAGTAGAGAGCAGCATCTATCGATCTTTAGGAAGCCCAGTGCCCATTTCCTTCAGACTCTTAGGGGTAACCAGAGATCAGAATAGATTCGCTACAAAGGCCAGTACCTGTCCCTGGGTGACAAAAATGCAGGATGAGGCAGAGAGGGACAAACAGTGGGAAAGCATAAATTATCTGCAAGACTTTGTCTCTTAGCGATGGCTGTGTTAGTGGTTTAAAATAAAGGGAAATTGCATAAATGTCTTGATAGTAGACTAAAGCCAGTCTTACCTTTAAGAAAGCAAATTCCCATCTTCGATTCAAAGCAGTGTTAATATGAGTGAAGTCCCTCCAAAGTGACCAATTGGCATAGAATTATCCATCTAGCACATGGTTATTCTTTTCCTTCGACCACTTATCCTGAAAGGGAAACAAAGAGGGATTTTCAAACAACCTATTAAACCGTCAAATCAAAAACTTCAGCTGTGCGAGGTGGGTTTGTGAACACAAACATTTCTCCTCTAAGGATGGCAATGGTGTCCAAAATGTCCATCACAGATGTTAGAAGACCATGAGGCTTGTCTGGTGAATATGGGGGCTGTGGGGTGTAGTGAGTGTATGAGGTGTTGGGGAGGGGCTGAGGCTGATCCAGAACCTGTGTGAACAAGGACATGAGGGTGATCTTTAGAAGATCTAACCTTAACTCAAATTTTAACCTTACTGCAGATTCTGTTGGGACAATAGAACTGAGAGATTACACAGTAGCATGGGTTTGAGGCAAACATGGCACAAATTGTGTTTTGACAATTTCCAGTTGTTACATGATTTGACACTTTTGAAAAGTTTAGGTGGTGTGTCACTAAAAGCTTTGTCAGTAACATACCATAAAGTTGCTGTATGCCTCTCCCGGTCCATCGTCAGGTAGTTGGAAGTTTTCTGTGTCCATCCACTGGTAGAAGGGCCATGATGGCGGAAGAAATTCGTGCGAGTGCTCAGACCCAGAGCATGACCAGTTCATGCACGCAACCAGAATCGTCATTGCCTGAAACAAGTATCAGCAAAACATAATTTAATATGACATTATTTCTGGAAAAGAGAGTCCAGTAGGGACATAAAATAGAGAAGATTTTATCTTGTGCTGATGAGACAATGAGTTATACCGTTTCTTCATTTAAAGAGTGACTCAAGGGAAGCACACAATTACCCTAACAAATCAGTAGATCAAAAGAAAATAAAATCAGCTGCAGGTCATGTGAAGATGTGTTTGAGTCAAACAGCTGACACGGCGAAGCTGCGTGTCTATGACAATCAAGAAATAAACACTTCTCCATTTCTGCAGTATCAACATACCTGGGGTATTCACTCACTTAAATGTACTGACACAAGACTGGACCTGTTGCTTCCCATGTTTTGCTTATAACAGCAAACAAAAGAATCTGACTCCCAACATGGAAAGTTTTAGTCAGCGGTTTCTGTTGTTATCAGACTTAAGGAATCACTGAAGAAACAAAATCTACTTATCAGAACAACATAGCCCTACCTAAACAGATCCGGTTTCCAATAGTCCATGGTTCAGCTGCATCAAAATGGTCTCCTCCGATGCCATTACCGGAAATAGAAGAGTGTGCCAGGCCCTCCCTCGCGATGAATGGGCTGCTGTCCTGCCATAGAAACCCTCAGCAAAGAAGATCATAATGTCGGCAGAAAACTCCTCCACCATCCCGTATGTAACTGCAAAGTTTCCGGAAGCGGAGTGGAGTGGCGCCTCACACCTAGAGGCCTTCTGGTAAAAGCTTTTTTCATGGGTTCATACTCACCCACCTTTGGGGTGTAGTTTTGTATACTAAAGAGAAAGAGGGAAAAGAATGGGAAAGGTAATGAAGGGAGTTATTTCCTTTTATAGGAAAACCATGACAGATGTTAAGTTTTGGATTTTGACTTTGGTTGATTGGGTATAGAAGATGAAATTCATAGACTAATCCCTTGAGTGTAAAAATGGCTTTAAGTTCCATCGTAGCCACCCCAGATCTTCCACATTCACTTATGTACTGTTGACTACAATGATATCTCTTTTCCCACTTCAGACCCTGGATGATAGCTTCCTCCTAAGGATTTGCTCTGTTTCGGCTTCAAACTTATCTGGCACTCCAGCGTATAAGCCATAGCCCTGCCAGACACAAGACATATTCCACTCATAACAGGTAAAACAAAGGTAGCTCTTGATCTATTTGAGCCCAAGCTATATGCAGAATAAAGCTATTTGCTAGTGCTCACTCAATGGTGTTAATAAATCAAAGGTGCCGGTGACGGTGAGCCGTAGAACCTCTGCATAGCGATAGCTGAGGAAGCGGAGTGAGGGGCCCAGGCGTGGGTCCTCAGGTCCCCTGGGGGCAGGTAACCATACTACTGCAGCCATGACTGCAGAGACAAAAGCTTTGAGGAGACTCATGAAGTACTGCAGAAATGGAACAAAAGGAAACTCCGGTCTCAGTATTGTAGAAAAAGAATTTAAATTAGGACAGACACTGACACTTCATAAGTCACCCTGATTTTGTCAATGATAAGGTAAGGAACAGTTAGGGTATAATGTTGATTATCAGATGCAATGACTGCAAGTCGGGAAGTTTTTAGCAGCAAAAACACATTCACTACTGGCAGTGAAATAAACTCTTAAATAACATCTTTCTGTGTTTGTTATCGTGTAAGCGCAACATCAGTTCAAGCACTGGCACTGTCTCATTATTGACTAAACACAGCTATTCAACCATCGAACCAACTCTCCCGGTAGGCTACAGTTAATTGAGACTAAAGATGTAGAGAGAGAACACTGCCGTTCAAACCCAAAGAAACTTTGGAAACAAAGGCAGTTCAGGTTTCAATAAAATCCCACCATGAGTTAGAGAAACTGGACAAGGAAATCCCCCTCAAAAGGTTAAAGGGTGCTCAGTTTTCTCGTGAAGTTAATCTGTGGCTGCATGTGTTTCAGTGCAGGTTGCCACAGTTATATAAAATACAGAGTTTGTACATGGTGAGAGCATTTGTTTAAACCATTTGGGCACATATTATGATGGTCACTGGGTTCTTCAGTGATCCAGATCCCTCAGTCTCTACTGTGATTGACCTTACTTTCCCCCTGGAAACCCCATTTCCTAGGTTTTGGTTTTGACATCTGGACTAGACCAATGACTATCTACCTCACACAGCTTCTCTAAACTCATTTCCTCTCAAACTAGAGCTGAAAAATAACACTGGGTCTATTGTGAGTGCAGTGAAAACCAGTCCACTTTGATATTCTATTTTTAAGTCCTCTGTGAGCTTGTAATGTGCTTTTGGATGTGTTTTATTGTTTGGATATAGTATGAGCTGATATTGAGTTGCCTATCAAAAGCCGCTAGTTTTTTGCTTACTGTGGGACTTGATGTGATCTATCATTATAATGATTCTTTATTTTTGGATAGTTTGGAAAAGTCATGGTCATAGTGGGTATATGTGCAGAAGGAGATTAGAGGAAAAGATAGGAATGTCTGGGGTGAGACTCAGGCCTTGGGCAGCCTCAGCCAATGTCTCCAGTCGAGCAGCAGCGTCAGTCAGTAATTTAACTGGGAATTTCTTCCTGGTTGCATCCGACCTGAAGTCAAATACTTTACGTCATGTCTCTGTCTTGGCAGTCACTCCTCCTTTCCTCTCTCCCCTCTCATGTCCCTCTTATGGAAAGCCCAGGGCAGGGTAAATACTTATGAACCACCACAGGCACTCCATTGTTGTACAGCATATCTGCTAATAAGCTGCTAAATACAGTGAAAAGCAAAACAAATGCCTCATCTCTGCATTTTCCCCACTGAAAATGTACAGCACAGAGCAGTAGATTATCTGATACATTCTCAGGTCTGTAGGTTTATGTTGCGCATGACTATGCTTGTCGAAAGCGCTTGATGATTATCAGCCTTGTACTCCAGAAGTTTGAGCAGCAGTAGAATGGCAGTTTGGAAGCCTTGAAGGCCTAATCTCTGCCTTGCTGTCTGTCCTGAAGGGTATGGAAGTCTCAGTGTTTAGACACCCCTGATGACCTTTCTGGTGCCTGACTCACCCATGCAGCTCAGTGGTTACATAAAGACTCACTGTTTGCCACTGTTACAGCACATCCACATACACAGGAAGAGGAGCACAAGGAGGGAAAGATGGAGGTTAGTTACATCTAGAGGTTGTAATTAAGAGTCATAATGACACTCATGCAGTTTGTGGGTCTTCTAATAATTATTAATGTGGGTGTTCCTCTCTTTAGGTGAAACATAAATTTTAGCATCTTAAAACTGGATGTGTTTCACTGTGAATATAAGAAAAGGGGTGTTTAAGGACCAAATTGACTGTGTTTGAAACCTTATTCTTCCCTTCACACATTCACTATGTTTTCTTTTGTACAAAACCCTAACTTTACCCTCAGCTCAGTCAAAAGGCAGCTGTTGAATGACACTGAACACTTGTTTTAACTTTAAGGCATCCACACCTCTTTCATGAGTCCCTCAGGTGACTTGACAAAGTCTTATTCACCGCCACACTAGACTATTTTTGACTACACTAATGGGCTGAGTAACTGAAGCAGTGGTAGGAAGAGGAAATGGTCACTATTTACAGTGGCAAAGGAGATGACAGTCCAAACTACTACAAGCTTTTGATGTAGCTCAGCGGTTCCCAGCCTTTTTTGTCAGTTGTTCACGGTCACAGCCCTGTAAGATGAACTCACTTCACTAACAATCTGTGACTTCAATTTATTCCGATTTACTTTTAGCAGACTGTTTCAACTGTTTGTCCATTAATTTAAGCTATTTCATCATTTACCCGATACTTTAAGCTAACTATTTTACCATTTATTCATGACTTTTAGCTGTTTATCCAGCATTTTTGGTTGTATATTTATTTCAATCTTTCAATCAATTACAGTCTTTCCAAATATCCTCAGACAAATGCTTAAGTACTGGGGTTGAGTGCCTGTGGCTGAGAATCGCTGATGCAGGTTACTTAAAACAGCTGTATGCATTTTAGTGTTAAAGTCAATTTGGATTTCTTGATTTTTAACAACACACAGACAGAGAATCACAGAGCAAAGGGACTTTCAGGAACCCAATCCAGGACTTTGAGGTCCAGGGCGCAGCTCGCTCATAGGCAGTGATGTGAGTTTATTGTTCAGTGGAAGAGCTACAAGAATCAAACAGCGGTTGCTATGGATGTCAGTAGGCAGGGTGCTCATTTTGCATAGGATGAGAAAGGGAGAAGGAGGGATTGTGTTTCAGAAAAGAGAGAGAGTCAGTTGTTCCGTTCGGTGAGGGCCAATGGAAAGAAACTCTGGTCAAAAGCAATGGGAGTCCAACTGAGGCATGCTGGTGCACACACACACACACACACATACACACACACATACACACACACACACACACACACACACACACAGATCCTCATTACACATCACACTCTGTCCAGAGAGCTGCAGTATTATGTCAGATGTCATAAACGTATCAAATTAGTGCTCCCAAATCACTTGCAACAGCTCGTTAGTGGCTTTCAGCGTATGATTGTGTGTATGAGGGAGGTTGTGTGTATAGGTACATTAAGTGCAACACATTAAACCAAACCTTTTACATTTTCTCTCATTATATGAACATTTGCTCGAAGCTTATGCTGTTCCTTTAGGAAGACATTTAGGACCTCTCTGACCCCTCCGGCCAGGAGCATAGCATACATCTAAAACCTCTCAGCATGTGTGTGTGTGCGCGCACACACATTTGTAATCCCCCAGCTGCTGTCTATTTAAACAACCCCTCTTCTGCCAACAATAATAAGACCTGGTGACACAAGAGTGGAAAAACACCCATCTCTGCCAATGTCATTTGAGTAATAAATAAATCCCAAGCAAATCTCGATGGCACAATTTGGTCTCTGGTGAGAAAAAAAAAAGCTACCCTGAAATTTGACTCATTGCTTGCTTTCTTTATGAGCAGAAACTGAGGTAATGACTGTGTATTACCTTATTTCCTCTAACACCTACTATCTTTCCTCACGGAGGCTGCCCTCTGGCCACCCACTGATGATCATAAGGATGTGGCTTTGTCCGAAAACTGTGCACCCTTCCTTCCTTCCTTGCTTCCCCCCTTCCTCTACATGAGTAGTAAGACAACAAGATGGGACTGGTGTAGAGTCACCAGACTAACCAACTCAAATTGTCACTTCTTCGTATTCTTCTTACATGTGATCAGATGGAAACACAGACATATATTCATGCAGGATGTATGCGCGACAGCTATGATTTACATCCTGTCCTTTTCAACTAGTAATTGCTTCATTTTCCAACTTCTCTTTCCCCAGATTGCATCATTCCCATCGCCACAATGCCCTTCTTTCTAGGCATCAACAGCCTCCTCACTGTTCTCCCTGCCTCGCTTTTATCATCTCATTTCAAGACCATTTATCTTCCTTTGTAGTGAATGACCTCAGCTTGTAGCCATTCCTATGTGCGGGTGAATAAGAAAAGATGTGTGACCATATGGGAGAGGATGTGTGTGTTACAAGCAGGTGGCTGCTGACACACTAAGGTGTTTTCGTGGTAAGGCAAAACCCTACTGCCCACTTCCTGTCTCCGACACAGACTACAGGAAATGACTTCTGCATCCTTGCAACACCCAGCTGTTTATCTCACCAACACAGACCCACTGACCAACATTCAACCACTCACTTAATTAGACTTGGTGTTAATTAAAGCACAAACATCCTACTCAGTAGTGGAACTGTCCACTGATACTGTGACTTTGGTGAGATCAGAAACATCCCTTCTTTGAATGATGACAGTAGAGACACAGGAAGCAGTGGTTTTATAAACACCTCACATAGAGAGGAAGTGAATAACTACATAAATATAAACTTAATATAAACTTTCCAGAGCATGTAAGGCCACACTTGTCCTTGCACTTTGGTGCAAACTTCCTCAGACACTTGATAGTCTTTTTAATTCGTATTTTTTCTTATCATAAAAACACTGATGTCCACCTGTGTTGTAGCCAAAAGTTCCAGTTTCTCTTGTGTAGACATGTTCAATCTGCTCTCCTCGTTGGGTTACCAGTTGTTGAATGTTGATGTTGCTGCTATTCTTCTTAATTGTGATGATATAAAAAGTTGTCACAACTTATTCACAAAGTCACAAATAACTTGTTGCTCATCTCCATGTTTCACTTCTTACATTCAGTTCATTGCCGATAACTATTACACTCTGGAACAATTACAGGCAAAAATCAACATGCTCAGTCTCATCTAAGTTATCTTCTCCAATGAAGCCTCCAAGCTGTGTAGCTTGATGTTACATATTTTGAACTTGTACTGGAATAACAACAAAAAGCAGTCAGGGCAGCAAAAATGTAAGTGATGCAGTTATTTTTGTTATTAGAATCTGAATTCTTTCTCAAAAATCCACTTTTTAGTTGGACTTTGCCACAATAATGGGTCAGAACAGTAGATTAAAAATACTGTAATTATGGAAATACATGCACTTTGAGTTGTGTTTTTTTGTAACAATTATTGATCGTTAACACAATAGTCGATTTCAAGATTTCCTTGAAATCAGCATCCCCTTTAGCTTCTGGTTTAGCCAATAGTCACAAGCTGAATAACCTGTATTCTGAACATGCATCACAAAATAGAAATGGCTCCAACATAGTAACTTAATTTATAGATATTTACAGATATTTATTTAATTGCTCTTAAGTGAAAAGTCTTTTGTACTATTGTGTTTACTAGTATTACTAATGTAAACAAACCTTTAACAGCAGCAGAACATATTGATAACACCTGTAGTTGTCATGTAGTTTAATGTGATAGGAGGATCCGATCCTGTGTTTTGAGTTATGCTGGCGAGGTGACTCTCCTGTTTACATTTTACAGACTGTGCCTTTAAGTTGACAGTCTAATGTAGGTCAGTGGAGTTAGCTCAGAGTTTTCATCCATTGGCACAGCTGGAAATATAATTTGGAGTCCATAGGCATGATTACAGAGACATTTGGCGCCACTGTGTGATCTAACAAAATCATTTAGGCCTCTCAACTCATACACATGCAAGCATATGTACAAACCTCCACACACACACACACACGCACACACACAAAGATACTGAACTAAGCAGGTGTGTAGAGGTATCATAACAAAGTCACTTCCTGCAACATTAAAGAAGAGCCTCCTCTACCTGGTACCTAATAGTGTTGGGTTATTAAAGTCTTTAATGTACAGAACTGGAGTTCAAACTGTGGTAAGTGTTTTTTTTCCGCAGCTGCCTGTGGCTGATATACTGCAGAGCCTCTTAGATTGTGGAACCCACCTCATCCCTGTCCTCTGAGCCGTAACTCGGTACAGATGTCAACAATTACATCTCCCCATCCCTCTGAATACTGTTTATCTGTGCCCACAACTCTTCCCCTGTCCCCCCACCTCTATTGCCACAAAAATTGCCTCTGTCTCTGCCCCGACCACAATACAAGCTCATGCATTTCTTCTCATTTGCTTTTTTCTCTTGCTCCCCTGCTTTTGCACCCTCAGCATTTCTCAGTGTTTTCATGAGCACTATCATCATTATGGGCTGTTTCCTCTAACCCAGGGTCAAAGCACTTCAGTGCCAACATCAGACAACTCAATTTATTCTTTATTTATTCTCCATCCGGGATGCAGAGATTTAACTCATTGTTTGCTGGTTACTAGTACTTAATTTTAAGCAGGATGATGGAATAAAAGTTTGTTTCTGTCAAATTAGAGAATCATTTGTTCAGATTAGTAACAGCAAAGATCACCCAGTCTTACATGTAGAGAATGTATCTCAGTTATTCATAAATTAACCTTTCTGTATCTCCTAAACTCTAAATGCATTTCCTTATCCTAGCTTTCTGTATCCCAGCTTTCTTATACTATCTTTTTTCCCCTTGACTCCTCAGGTCTGTATTTATCTGGATTTAATTATCTATTTTTGGATTTGCCTGGTTTATTCCTGATGTTTGGATTTAATTATCTGGCTTTATTAGTCAAGTCTGGATTTTGTTATCTTTATTCCCATGTTCAGGTTTGTTTATCTAGCTTTTATTCCCCTGTTCTGTATTTACTGTGTCTTGTACTCTTCTAATCTGGATTAATTTGAGTGTCTTTAATGCATTCTGGAGTTATTCTTCATCTTTGTGTTTTTTGTTGTTTTTATTCTCACCTCTGGATTGATTTGTCGCTCTGTTGCTCCCTGTGCGCTCTGCTCCCACACCACCGCCAGCAGCAGCAGTAGGACAAGCGATTTCAGCTCCAGGGCCATCACTTGACTCTCCAAAAAACAATCAAAAAACAGACAGGTCTTCTCTTAACACGTCGCGCAATCTTCCCCTGCTATTTGTCAGAACATTATCTGTGAAAACTTATCCCATAAACGAGTGTCCAGGCACAAGCGAAATCGACTTGACAAAGCACAAAGAGAGTTTCCTGAAGATGTGCAACAGTCTGCAGCTTATTACTTGAGTTACTTAAACCACGAGAGGTATTTGTCCAGTCTGTGCATTCTTCTCGCGTTTTGGTGAGTTTTAACCAAATTATCGGACTTTACTGGAAGCAGGAAGTCTGAAACGGAGCTTTAGAGCTGCAGGCTGTGCGTATTTTATGTCCAAATTCGGCTTGCGCTTTGCTCCAGATGTTGCAGCCGACTTTGTTTTCATGAAGCAGTCTTAACTCCTCGCTGTCCTCTCTTCCCTATCCTCCGATCGGCTTATTTTGATCCCCTCTCCTCTTCTTCTCTCTCCCCGCTGCAGACGTGGTAGTTTGATACTCCCCGGAGACCTTGAGCTGGAAAGTAGAGGGTTGTAAACCTCCCCCTCCTAAATCAGCCCGCCCCCCTGACATGGAGGCTGAAATCAACTTGGTGACCTTGGCATTAGACTTGGCACGGTTAGCCCTTACCCTTAGGCAGTGATTAAATGCCTTAATGCTCCCTAAAATGCATGAAGGTGTTTTTTTGTTTGTTTGTTTTTTAGAGAGAAGGGAGTGAAAACACTGTGGTGAGTGATAAACTCTTCAACAAATCATATAGCTAGAAGGATTTTGGAACACAACTCACACACAGTTTCTATAGGAATATTTTAAAGATTTCTGAGTACAGTCAGTGCTAGGGGAAAAAAGGGAAATTGCGCCCTCTAATGCACACATTGCATATACATTTAAACAGTAACATGTCTGGATAAGGCATACAACCTACTACATTCATGACACATTTGTATTTTTGTTTGTATTTTGTCTTGTATGCTGCCTTCTGTAAGAGCTGAAACTGTGTTCTCTAGCTGTGTAACGTTGTGCTGGTTTGCTTTCAGATGAAAACTGTAGACTGCCACATGCACATGTCTATTGACATGGTGTATTCATTGCCATGCATGTGGCTGCACTCATTTGTTAGTGGTAATGGCAGCTATAGATTTCACATCACATAGAATGGCTGCTGCAGGCATGATGCTTAACAGCTATATGTACACGTATACAGAGACAAGTGTGTAAATAATAATAATAATAATAAATGTAGACTTTTAAAAGACACTCATCTCCTGTAACACACCTTGTGTGCGCACATACTCCAGCTCAGCTGCTGTGCTGGCCATGGCTGAGGAACGACAGCTGGCCTCCTCTACTTCCCTCGTCCTTTTGGTTGATGTGACACAAGAGAGGAGAGCTTTGATTATCTTGGCAGGAATCAATGACATCTGTCTGTAAGGGATCATGGCAGTTCAGATCAGATACAAATGCCTACAAGCATGCATACATGCTGTGTTCATGGAAAATAATAAGACGATCCTCTAGTTGCAACATATTTTTCTGTGTAAAATTCTCTTAAACAAGACTGAGGAGGATTTGTTTTTCCAAACTGGTTTTTAATATGGAGATACTGAATGTACAGCTTACAACAAACAGACAAAGACTTCTGATATATATAGTAACTTAAAGTTTTAGTAACTTTAGTAACTGAAAAAGTGTTACAGATAATACATTTGGACCAAACAACAATCATAATATCCACAAAGCTTAAGGTCAAAGGTCACACAAAAGACCATGTCCTCACTGGGTTCACAAACACTTCAGCTGTGCTTCTGGTTTGACAGGACAATATAGTGAAAAGTAAACCACAATGACATGAGCAAATAGTTTATCTGAATCACAAGATGGGGGACAAAAGACTTGATATTCCCCACAGAAAAACATTCATATTGTTGGCCTTGTTTGCTCTCGTAAAGCAAAATTTTGTTTTCTTACCTAATTCCCTTATTTATATCAGTTCCCTCTGTAACTTAAGGAAACAATCTTCTAAATATGAAACAGACCTAGGCTGTAGCATTTGCAAAGAAATTGTCATTTGGTTAGCTTGAGTCTCCTTTGGTGCCATTTGGATCAGATTTGGTACATGGCACAGCATGATGAGTATCGAAATGTTTACATGATAACAAAAAATGTAGAATTATTCTTTTAGTATACTCTCTGGTGACTCACTAATAGGCATCAAAATCATTCAAAATGTGGTAAACCTTACCCATCTAGGCCTGATGGTGAGTTCATACTAAAACTGTGAATTATTCAACCTGGTATGAAACACCGATACAACAGGAATACTCTTTCCTCATATCCAAACATAGATTTTTTAAATGTTAGAATGTGCTTCAAACTATTAGGAACTTCAGCCAGACAAAGGTAGTTTCACTTTTTTGACAAATCCAGCAATAACTGGACTCACTTTGTTATTTCTTGAATATTTTTATTCATACAATAGCTGTCTCTTTTTTAAGATCAAGCTGAATGATTTTCACAATTTTCACATACAAACATATTACTCTGACTATCAAACTGACAGGCTACTTGAAATGTGTTAAGGAAGCAGTACTATGCAAAAGTACATACAGTTTCACCAAAAGGTAAACATTAATTGAAAACACCAAAATTATCATCCAGCCAATCACGTTGACTTGAGTTATGACCCTTCACTAGACTCCTCCCCAAATTCTTCGGAAACCCTTGGATCCATCTGAGATCGAACAGGTGATTTTGCTGACTGTGCCGACTCATCATCATTTGGGTCATCATTTGGCTCATTACTGGTGTTTAGGAAGGCTTGGTACTGGTTCCAGAAGCCTGCTGAGCTCCTGGTGGCAGGAATGTTCAAGGAAGTCGAAGATGTGGAAGAAGGAAGTTGGTCAGTTGAGGAACGACTACTTCGGGCTGGTGGACGTGATGTTTTGGTTACTACACCATGGTGCTTCATATGCCCCTGAGAATAAATATAATCAAACAAATTTTATTTGTAATTATCATCTTGATCTGATACTTATGATAGGATTAGGGTTAGGCAAGGTATAACTATCAAACATACTCAATATAATGTAGGCTAGAATAAAATCCGTGGTTAGTTAAGTCTGAGGTATGACTGGATTAACATTTCAACATAGTCGGAGTCCTGAAGAAAATGTGAATTATATTGAAATATTAGTCCTGAAGATTGCAAGATGTGGTGCTGTACCAAAGCTGTAAAATACTGTTTCAACGCAGTGAAAAATTAAAACAATTACTCTGCCAACATATCTATACACCTCATCAGTGGAAATTAATTTTATACCACACAATTTTTTCCTCACCTTCAGTCCACTGCGACTGGCATACTCTTTTCCACACTCAGCACAGCAATAGGTCTTCTTCTCTGGACGAGACATTGGAGATGGCAAGGTTGGGGCAAGGCTGATGGGGGCCGAAGTGTCCAGTGCTTCACTTGGAGCTAATCCACTAATCTTAACACCTTCCACCCGGTCATCCCTCCGATATGAACCAAAATGAAAGCTCTGACGAGTCTCCCTTACAAAAGTGGCAGGTTTCTGTGGTGCACCCTTTACTTCAGCACCAATAGTGTCTGCGGTCTCCAAACTGGATGTCATTTTAGGGTCCTCATCAGGCACAGTTGCTGGGTCTTGCTTTGGTGTTGCTGGTGGAAGAGACTGATCTTTGCCTTCTTCCATGGGTTCTAGTGATTGGGGCCTCGGGGAGACAGAGTCTGATTCCAAGGTTGTTGTTGCATTAATGTTAGGAATATCTTGACTCAGGACTGGGTTAGAGGGGGTACTGGGACAGGTGTAGGCATAGGGGGCACCAAGAGCAGGTGTGCTTTGTAAGTCCTCTAGGTTTGAGCTGGAGCCAAGGAAGGCATCAGAGGAGGTAGATGCTTCATCCTCTCCACAGTCCACTACTATAGCATTAGGTGACACTGTGGTTTTGGTTACAGTGGAGGAAATTGGTGAGTTGGTGGATTTAGGAAGATGGATATCGGCAGTGACTTGTTCAGCTTGGTTGTCTTCGCCAACTGGGGAGGCTTGAGCTGTCTGCTGGGAGGCTGGCAAGGGGGCACTGACACAAAGGACAGGGGGTTCTGCACTGCCTGGTGGTGGAGTTTGTGTGGTGGGATTCATGAAGGGGTCAGGGCTAAGGTCAGAGGGGGGGATGAGGTCTGGGCTGCAGGATGTAGACTTGCTGGGATTTTTGGTGAGATCAACTGATTTCATACTGCCAGAGACAGGGAGTGAGTCAACTGCTGGAGTTTGAAATTGTGAACTTGGGGCTGGGCTCTTAGAGTGGCCAGTTGGAGGAGGTGTTTTACTAGAGGCAATACTTGGGTCAGTGGACTGAGATTGAGACTGTGACAAAGGTTTGGCATCAGACTCAGATGGCATTTCATGTGCAGAGTCCTCTATGCCATCTGGGGGCAACTGTCCACCAAGGTGCATACGGATGTGGTGCTGGAGCACTAGGGCGTTAGTGAACTTGCGCTGGCACAGTGGGCAGGAGTTCTGGACTCGTGCATTTGGTGGTCGGGCATGATGGGTGGCTAGATGTGACCTCAGGCTGCCTTTGGTAGAGAAGGATCGTCCGCATATCTTACATGGAAAAGGACGTTCTCCAAGGTGTGTAGCCTGGTGCAAACGCAGTGCTCTGGGACAGCTCAGCACCCGTAGACACACCCCACACTGATTGGTTGTCAGGTTACCGGCTGGACCTGTGATGTTAAGTGATGATAGCATGCCTCCTGCCATCACACTTGCTCCATTGGTGCTCATGCCTAGGGCAGCAACCATCTCACGGGTGAAGTTTGAAATAGAGGTGGTAACAAGAGTGGAGGATGGTGGGGACGCCATGACATATGTGGCAGAGGTGCTGGCATTTGTGAAACGACTGTTGGATGAACTTGCTGAGGAGGTAGTGGTACTGCTACATGGCTTCTCCTGCATGGAGGTGGAGGTGGAGGAGGGGGTCCATGGAGGGGATGAGTGGGGAGGAGCCTTTTCTAGCTTCTCCACCAGCCTCTGCAGCTTGGAGGTTTCAGATGTAGGAGTGGAGGAAGCAATGGAGGAAGACAGGGAGGATGGAGTGGTGCTGGGTGCACCTGGGACTTTGGGAAAAGAAGAGAATGGGAACGAGAGCTGAGAATGGCTGGAAGAAGCAAGTTGGAGAGAGCCTGGAGTAGAGGGTAGCGGGGTGCGTAGCAAGCCCAAGGCTGGATGGCTGTAGAGGGATGAGTGTGCAGCAGGGCTAGAGGAAGAAGTGGAGACAGATGGGAAAAGAAGCTTAGGCAAGTGGCCTAGCTGAGAGTAAGCTGCAGGAGAAAGCATTGGGGCATGAGGGGGAGTGTTCTCATCAAAGTGCTGCTGCTTCGCACCCTTGAATAACCCTGTGATGGTGGAAGACGAAGACAAAGAAGGGTTCGAGAGGAGGGAAGTAGCCAGAGAAGAGGTGGAGGCTGAAGAGGAGGATGAATGGGATGAGCCAGAGGCAATAGAAGCTGCAGCAGCTACAGCTGCAGCCCTATTCAGCTGCAGGAGAGAGTGGGAAATCAATGCCAGATCGACAGTAGGGGGCAGGGGTAGGGTGGAAGGGGTAGATCCTCCAGAGGCCCCAAGAGAAAAGTTAGTACTGGTGCCACTGACCTCCAAATTATCTCCACATGTTTCATCCTCAGGCCTGATTTTTCGCTTCTTCTGAATCATGCCACTACTACTGCTACCACTGCTCATGGTCTGTCCGATATCTGATCCCCCAGCAGCCCCTAATGCTACCCCAAACAAAGATGGTGGCAGGAGTGAAAGTGAGAGCTCTGGGTTTTGCTCACGATGGCGCAGGAAGTGCACCTTGAGGTTGCCCCGTGTGGTGAAGCGGCTGAGGCAGACTGGACACTGGTAGGGTCGTTCCCCTGTGTGTGAGCGTAGATGTATCTGCAGGGCAGAGTCACTGCTGAACATTTTTCCACAAAAGCGGCAGGCATGCTGGAGGCGGCCAGCAGTGTTGGAGCTGGGTAAAGGGGAAGAGTCTCCTCCTCCAGAGATAGACTGCAGAGCGTGTTGGGAGTTTGGGATGATAGATACTGATGTGGGGAGGGATGAGTTTAAGAAAGACAGGCCACTGTGCCCACTCACTGAAGTTGTATTTGGAGATTTCTCATGAAGATAGCGGTTGGGCAGAGCTAAAGATAATGCTAGCGGATAGGTGGAGGAAGACATAGAGATGGCAGCAGCGGAAGAGGTGGAGGGAGCTGAGGACTGAGAGCTCATCCCCAGATAACTATGAGCCCCTGACGTCCCTCCTGTCCCTTCCATCTGAGGCTTGTGAGGCTGCAGGATTTGAGATAAGGAACTGCTTGACTTTGTGGGTTTGCTGGCTGCCTGAGAGGGAAGCAGGGAGGAGAAACATGCCAGGAGAGGAGCCACAGAAGTGGAAGGCTGAGGTGGAGTTGACTGGGTGGTTGGGCTGGCTGCCCTTTTGCTGCCTTCCAAGCAGAGCTGAGGCAAGGGAGGGAGGAGATGCTGGGAGGGTGTGTCGATGGTATAGGAGGCTCCACCAAGGCGTAGCACCTGTCTACAGATCTCCTCTGTTATCTGCATTTGATGGATCTGCCTTTGCTGCAGCACCCGCAGCTCCTCCAGGATCAGGGCAATGCTAAGCTGGGCCCTAGATGGTACAGCTGATGCAGATGTCACTCCTGGGCTGGGAGTGGGAGTAACAGGACTTGGGGGGCCATCAGGCACACGACTAGGGCTTCCAGGATGCGGTGGTGGACATAGGGAGGCAGAGGATGATGAGGAGGAAGAAGAGGTAGTGGTGGTGGCTGACAGCCCCAACTTGGGAGAGGCCATGTGTGTACTTTGGGAAGGGTGGATGAGGGCACTAGCAGAAGATGTAGGATTGCAACCTGACTGTTGAAGCACAGGTGGATGTTGAGTTTGGGAAGAGAGAGAGGAATAAGGGAAGTTGGGCGAGAGGGGTGTGTGTGGGTCTTTTAGGGGCTGGTGGGAGGGCTGGCTCGGTGAACAAGATAATGGTGGACCCTCAGTAGGCAGAGAGGGGGTCTGAGACCCCTTGAAAGATGAACGGAGAGTAAGGAGCAGCTGGGAGCTTTGAGGAGAAGAAGATGGCGAACACAAGGGAGAATCCGGGATAAATGGAAAGGAGAGTGACTTCAATGCCAAGTGGTCATCTAGAGAAATTGAGAGGAGAAAATCTAAATGTAATTTCATTACCATTTATGGTGAAAAAATAACCAGGGTTTATATAATAATAGTTGCAATCTTTTTTGTGAGAAGGTTTTTCATCAAAAATTGTCAGCAATAAACCAAAGGATGGGAAAATAGAAGCATTCGGGTATCTAAGAGGTGACTTTTAACCTCTGGGTTGAATTTCCACCACCTCATCATCCACCACTGCTTTCTTTTCCTCTTTGTCCTGTCTATCCTCATCAACTGCAGCCTCCTCACCATTGCTGCCACACACAAGCACACACACATTCATGTGATGCATGAAGGCACACATGCTTAAACACACACACACACACAGAGAGAGAGAGAGAGAGAGAGAGAGAGATTCCACTGGTCTGCAAAAATACACTGCTTACCCATAAAGGAGCCTACCTTGTTTCCAGGGCAACATGCACAAGACAATGGACTTCACCCCCCACCTCTCACCCCACCCAAATGAAAAAGAAGTCACATCACACACACACACACACACACACTAAGACACTCTTCTATCTTTGCCTCTCTCTCTTTCTTCCTCAATTCAATCTGTCTTTCTTTCATCTCCTTAAAAGCCCTCCCCCCAGAAGCCTAATGGGGTGCTAAGCGTTAGGTCCTGGTTGGGGACTGGACACTGTACCGGGTGCCTGATTGGCTGGCAGACTTGACCTTACACACACTGGGGTCACATTCCTGATATGGTTTAGGGCCAGGCAGAGGAAGAGAGGTGGCGTGCAAAGAAAACAAACAGCCCTCCAGACAGACATGATGACTCACAGACCATCACCAAGCTAACTTAACTCCGAAAAGTATAGAGGGGCAGAGGGGAAAGCACATGAACACAGCATACCTGTCAATGCGCAGTGCATAGCCACAAAAAGGTGAATACTTTGTATGCACAAGGTTGCTCATGCACACGCAAACACATACAGAACTTACTGCTGTTTGCTGGAAAGCTACAGTTTTATGACACACTGTGAGCCCTATTCCTGTAACTGAAGTGGACAGACAGACACAAACACACACAGTCACATACACACTTCTTCATGGGTATGTTCATGCTTCAGTGCCCAGCAACAAAGCTGAAAGGGGACAATGGGATCTAATGCTATTGCAGTTAGAACACCTTATTTAGTGCCTCACAAAAGTTTCCTTTTTCTTGATCCTCTCATACTCATCCCTTTGCTTCTACCAGACATTTTCAAATTCACTATATGCTCTTTTTCAGAAATATATTTCTCTGTGGATTTACTGTACATCCACGCATTCTGGGTGGTCTGTTTCTTTGAACCTGGCAGCGAGGAGGAGTGAAGACACTTGGGTTTTACGGGGCAAAGAAAGCAGCTAATGGCTGCAACCATGGAGAATGAATTAAAGACTCTGTAGGCCAGTAATTCCAACAAGCCTTAGTTTCTCAGCATGTAAGTAAAACAAGCACCTAAATATGGCCTACATTTCAAATACAAATTAAACAGAACTGTTTAATCATTCTGAGGAGACCATTTCTAGATTCTGAAATTAAATAAAATGAAACAGTTACATCTTAATCAACAAATGTAAAAACAAGTTACGACAACTGCTGGAGTTAAAATTTCTGTTTTAACTCCAAAACTGCTATTTCCCATATTAGGTTGGACAAGTCATTCCAGGTCATACAGTGCAAAGGTTAGAGCATATGTTCAAGTCCTATGTTAGTACAGTAGAGGATATACCTTAAAATAAGATATTTGCATATTGAGGAAAAGTGATTTCTTTGATGTCTGCATTTCCCATCCAATGTGAGTCCCATCCTACTGAATAACCAGTGGTCTTTTGATGTACAGTCTATTTCTCACCATGCTCAAGTATCCGACAGGCACCGCGGGTCAGGCTCATAAGCTGCTGTGGTCGTTTCTGTTTCCGACGGGACATGCTTCTGCAGGATGGGAGCGACGCGGGGGCGCATTGGCCAACACGCAACTTTTATTCTGTCTCCCTGCACACTGAAAAAAGTAGGTATCTAAATTACTTCAAGTGGAAAAAACTGAGGAAAAACTTAAGTATCATCTCCAAAAAATGTGAAAGTGGATGCTCCGAATGGATTAGTCTCAATAAAGCGGGTCCATGTTGGTGGCATTGTGGTGCAGAGAAAAGAAAAACAGAACCAAAGTGCCAAAGAGGCATGTGTGACAGTTTCTCTCAACAAGTCTCCCTTTTCTCAAAACTCACCGTTGGCCCTCCTTCTCTTTTTTACACACACACACACACACACACACAGCTCACTTGTTCATCTACTACTTTGCATTCAAATGGCGAGTGAACACCCCTTCTTTTGAGCCAAGAGTCCACTGCCTCTCTTTAGTAAACCCTCCATATACTGACGTTCAAGTTCATCACATAATGGCCATTGCCTGTGCTTTCGACTGCTGATATGAATCTTTAAAATCTAAACCTCACTTTGTGTGGATATCTCTGTGCGTAACAGAGGGGAACTGAACAGGTGGGTACAAAAGCCCATGTTAAAAAGAATGATTTTTCTTTTCTTTCTTTATTTCTTCTCTTTCTTTTCTTTTTTTTCTTTCTTCTTCTTTTTTTTTTTTTTTACATTAAACCAAACATAATATTATCGTGTCTCAGGGCACCTTCTCGCACACGCACACACACCTATTCAAGTCAATTCAAGGTGTGTGCTGTGTGTGGGATTTCATGATGCTCCCGCCGGCTGTAAAACAGGGTTCTGTGTGCGTGTGAGCTCCGTAAACAGAGCGGCTAGAAATGAGGTGGAATTTGCAACAATGGCGTTGAGGGAGCACAGCTGAGTGAACATCACCCTCTCAGAGCCTCTCCAACACATAAGGCCACTGACTGGAGGCACAATGCTCCCTTTTCACTCTCATCCCGACTGCTTACCACGTGGAGAGAGGTAGTGAAAGAAAAGACGCAGCCAGAATGAGGAGAAAAATTATTTTTCACCCTCGCCCTGTGACATCCCCCGCCTCCCCCTCGACACCCCATCCACCTCCTCTCTGTCTCTCTCTGGGGCTTGGACAGAATAATAAAATGCGCCCGAGGTTTTCATGCAAAGTCTGAATGATATAGATCTACAATGCAGTAATGATTTGAGTCTGAATTATTTAAAACAGGCCTTCCTTTGTTGGACAGTGGAAGTCCAATTCATTTATTATAACAGGCAGTTTAACAGTTTAACATTGGACTTATGTAATTTTTGTGGTGGGCCTATGGACTATGGGCACTTGTCTGTGCAAACCAAGCAGTGATTTCCGAACAATATCAAAGGATTAAAAAGAAAATCATAAGGTTATAAATATGCACGTCACTGCGTAATCGATGATAATTTCTCAAAGACATAGAAGTGAAAACTCTAATAGTTATCAAACAGTAAAACCCGAGAGTATCATAGCTTTTTTAAAACCAGAACTCTGTTCTGCCAACAACGCATTCGTATTTTTTCGTGCCATCTTGCCATTACAACCGTATACAACCGCCGGCCGTTTGTTCCGCTAATGTTTGGAAACAAGCGCAAAATACGGCGGTGGGATGCGCGTCCCCGCTACTGTACGGCGACCTGTTGCACGCCACGCGCGCTCCCACATCATAACAAGTTATGATTCATAAAATATTATGACTTCTCCGAAAAATACAGTCCCGGATGTGCATTTCCCCCACAGACCGCTCGTCGCCGACACAACCCCTTTAAATATAACACAAAAGCAACTTACCATGTTTGAAACGATGATTTTTGGCAGCGATATTGTGTAATGAGAAGGAGGGGGGGAAATAAAGCTCAGGAGCTTATGTTGGGTAAGATCGGCTTCGTCTCTCAGCCGGGACACTGGCGCAGCATTTCCCTATTCACTCCCAGGGATGCGCAGTCGGACAGCCGCATTTTTTTCAATTATTTATCTCCGTCGCAAAACGCGTTTCTTTCTCTTATGACAAAGGGTTATTATGCCTGAATGTATTTACTCATAGTCCACTGGCAGCAGGAGAAGCAGGGGCGGTGCAGATAGCTGTACTCGCTACAGGGGGAGGATTATTTTTCTTGGCCGTGCGTGTTGCTCTTCCTCCTCTCTTTGTATTTGTCGGGGCCTGCTCTTGTCCGGCCTGTCTGCGCTCTCTGCGGTACTGTCTGTCTGTCGGTCTGTCTGTCTGTCTGGTTAGCTGGCTAGCTGTCTGTCTCCCTGTCTGTTATAATTAATAGCCCTCGCCGCCAGACGGTCCTCTGGGAAACAGTGACCACAGTTACCTCCACATTGGCTCTCAGTGTGCATCTCACATAGGAGTGCAGGCCCGGGAGCACACACCTCTGATGCAGGGCTGAATCAGTCTGACTGTGATTTAAGATTTGCACAGGTGTTGATGATTATCTTCATTGTATCTACATACACATATGAAAATAATATTTTTCATATTTTAATAAAAAATATAGATTTTGTGATTTGTCACTTAATCCATAAAATGATCCCCACACACAGACAGATACCTGGACCTCCTCCCAATTTTATTTTGGTTATTTGGAGCCACAGTGTAGAAATGAATGAAGCTAATAATATTTCAGCTTGGTATTTACAGTCTTGATAGCAACAACATTCCTCTTACATGTCTTAACATGTGTAGTACATTAGCTATTGATGAAAAAAAATACTTAATGGTTGCAGCTAGGTCCTTCCATAGTATCAAACTATTACAGCATAAACTGTCCCTCTTCAAAGACCCTGAAAGCACATAGCAGATGATTAATTCATTCCTCTAATTCAACCTACAGTACTGTTAGACAGGCTTCTAACTGTGATGGCATGTTAATGTCCACTGAAGACAGTTTAACCATAATAATTCACACACCTCCTCCTCTGCAGGACTGCTGAAGTGTGTGGGGTGCAGACCATATGTGTCTGTTGCGGAGTGTTATAGCAGGCCTATTTTGTGCAGGGTAGAAGGTCAACAGCAGCTTACAGCATAACAGGAGCAGCATACTACTTAAGATGTCAGCTAATGATGGTGCTGTGGCAGGACAGACTGGTTAGTAAACATCTTGTTGCTTGGCCGGTTTTCCAACTTGGCATTTTTTTAAAATCATGATTTTGATTGGATGTGTCTTATCAACTCACAGCCATGTTTCCTGGCACACTGTAGCTAAAAGATGCTGGGTTTTATGTCTTACACCAGTAAAGCCACTAGGTGTCTCTCACAGACAAAAATTAGAGGCAAGTTGCATCAGTTTGAGTAACGTGTATATATTTAAGTGTTGCCTGATCATTTTAATAACAACATTAACCACATGAGTAGATAATACACACATTTTTAAAACAATCAACATATAACAGGAAATACAGGAAATGAAAACAGGTTATAATCACAGACATTTACATTCTAATTGTACATTAACATAACATCACTTGTTTTCACCTGTGTATCATAGTCCTTATTATTCTGTGCACTGATTTCTCAGCTCACATACACTGGGGTAGATGCTGAAGGCTTTGGTGCTCCAAAGAAACTTAAACAACACTACTGTTTCAGATTTGAGATGGTCTCCACCTGACTTTTTTTCCTACTTAGTGAGATAGGTCTTTATCTAAGAACTGAAACCTATGGTTTGTGAGGTAATTCATAAATTCATAAGGATTTAGGCATAACATAAGAGAAACAGATAATTCAGTCTCAGCTGTAATGCGAGGGGGTGTGATGAAAGTCTCTCTTCGATGCACTTCCCTTTTTAAACTACTTATTAACTTAACTGTAAGGCAGTCCCTGTCTGGGAACTGTCTGTTAGCCTCTCCTGGAACACTTTGAGCTTCATCAGAGGTGTTTTGCAGCAGGGAAATGCTTCCACTGTGTCCCTTATGTCTCTTCGGAGAAAAATATAGATTAAAGCGTCTATCAGAGGGCTAAGGTAGACCAGGGCGCTGGTTAAAACACCAGACAAATCCCTCACCGAGTCTTCTGTGTCTTCAGCATTGTCACCTTTGAGAGAGTAGTAGAGGTTCCTTGAACTGAAGGGGACAAACAAAACTATGTACATCCCCAACACCAGACCCAGAACTCCCAGAACTCTCCTCTTGTGCTTCATGTCATGTCTCATGGCCATGCTCTTGTTGAGGGATTTCCACGTGGCTGTAAAGAAAACCACAAGAAATGGGGCAGGAAACAGGCAGATGATAGAGAACACCAACAAGGAGAATGTTGTGTAGATGGAGAAGTAATCCAGAATGGAGTAGGCCAGTGAGAGGGCCCACATGCAAAGTGAAATGAGAGAGGATAACATTGCAGTGTTCTTTGTGTGATACCACACTGGACAGGCCACCATTAAATACCTCTCTGCAGAAATCAGCACCATGAACCCCAAACTAGAGGTCAGACCCAAGCGGACGAACAATCTTGCGATGCAGCGGGCTCTGGCAAAGGGACGGAAGGTGGCATCAAAAAACCTGCTGATGATAAAGACAACTGTGATCCCGATCTGGATGAGGTCTGACAGGAGCAGATTTATGACGAAGATCGGAGCTGCTTTGTCCCTCTTGAGTAGACGCAGGAGAGCGTAGAAGGCCAGGCAGACTTCAGGTAGTCCTATGAGGAATATCACCCAGTCCACCACAATACCTATGGTATTTGTGTAGTAGACAGGGTCTTTACCACAGAGAAGTGAGGCATTTTCATGTACCCCAGTCATCTCTCTGTTGTGGGACATCAATAGCGTATCAGCCTTGATGCTTTCAGTTCTGCAGTTTGTCACAGTGAAGTTGTATTTTTTAGCATTTCCCGTTTATCAGGGTCCACTCATGGTGAGAAAGCATGACTAACATCTAAGTAACTTTGATGCACTCCTTTCATGCGAATGCAGTTATGCAAACCAGGATATTAATACACTGAGGAAGCCAAGACTTTATTTGGTTGTGTGTTGTTGAACAAACAGTGGAGATGGCCATAGACGTACATAGAGCATATTTAACTGAGATAATAGACAAAGTAAGCAGATGATGCTTAAAGAGCAGACTTTTAAAAAGTAATTGCATGCATTTGTATCTCAACTGGAAACCTAAAAGAAACCTTTTATTTTTCCATCTTATTTTGCCGAAATACTCAAGGGTTACACCCACACATACAGTGTACACATGAACAATAAATGTAATGACAGACATGATTCCACACACACAAATACATTAAACTCAGACTATGCAAGTTTTGTTTAACACCTGCCACTCTGGTCACAAGTCTGGATAATGGTAAATACCAAAATGTAACTTTACTACAGAAGTCAAGCAGAAAACTGCTATGCGACTGATTCATTATTGTGCAATATCTATCTAAAGATTACTAACATGAGCTAAAATTAGCCATCATAAGCTACTGGTCATATTCAATAAGACTGTCAAGTTGAGCAACTTTGTGTTCTGTTGCTGCTGAATCAAACCTTTCATCCATTGTTACAGTCTCTCTTTAAAGCATGCATAATATGGTACATTATAAATAACGCTGTTACACTGCACAGTATAACGTAATTCAACCTCACGCCCTAATAATCTCAAGTAACAGTTAACTAGATAACATAACGTTGTGCAGTACATCCTGTCTCCCATAGTAGGTCTTTTCTTGGTCCTCTAGAAATGAAAATCAGCCTCATAGTACAATTTTATTGGTCCATTTTTAAAAACTAGGGGATGTAAATTTCCATTCCCTTAAATTTTCAGGGGACAGTCAGCTTAGCTTAGCACAAAGACTGGAAGCAGGGAGCTTTTGTAGCTTTAGCTTATGTTAGCTAGCATGGCTCTGTCTAAACATAGCAAAATCCATCCTACCAGCAATAATTAACACATTATATCTTGTTTGTTTAATCTATGCAAACTGTAAGGGTGGCAGATTGACTCTGCTGGACTATTTCTTTGCTGGGTGGATTTCTTTTGCCTTCAGACAGAGCAAGGTTAGCAGTTTCCCCCTGAGTCCAGTCTTTATGCTAAGCTAACCTATTATTATATATATTATTATATATTTATTTATTTATTTTATTATTAAATAGCTGGTAGCTGTAGCATCATATTTAATGGTTAGACATGAGAGCTGTATTAATCTCATTTTGCTGACCACAGTTACCTCCACATTAATCAGATTTGAGATGGTCTCCACCTGACTTTTTTTTCCTACTTAGTGAGACAGGTCTTTATCTAAGAACTGAAACCTGTGGTTTGTGAGGTAAATTCATAAGGATTTAGGCATAACATATGAGAAACAGATCATTCAAGAGGTCAGGCCTATGCGGAAGAAAAGTGCAATGCTGAGGGCTATGTTGAGGGGATGGAAGCTGTCATCAAAAAACCTCCTATGATAAAGACAACCGTGATCCCAATCTGGATTAGATCTGACAGGAGCAGGTTTATGTCGGAGTTGCTTTGTCCCTCCTGAGTAGATGCAGGAGAGCATAGAAGGCCAGGCAGACGTCAGGTAGTCCTATGAGGAATATCACCCTTATATGATATATGGCATTTGTGTAGTAGACAGAGTCTTCATCAAAGAGAAGTGAGGCATTTGTCAGTCATCTTGCTGTTGTTGGACATTTGTAGCAAATCAACCATGATGCTTTCAGTTCTGCAGTTTGTCACAGTGAAGCCAAACCAAGACTTTATTTGGTTGTACATATTTAACTGAGATAATATACAAAGTAAGCAGATGATGCTTAAAGACTCAGCAGAAATTTGAATAGTAATTGCATGCATTCGTATCTCAACTGGAAACCTAAAAAAAAAAAACTTTTATTTTTCATCTTATTTTGCCAAAATGCTCAAGGGTTACACCCACACATACAGCGTACACATGAACATTCATTCATTCATTCAGCATTTCATTCATTGTTACACAGTCTCACTTTAAAACATGCATGATATACTACATTATAACGTCACGTTGTTATACTGCACAGTATAACACATGTAAGAATCTCAAGAAACAATCAACTAGATAGCATAACACTGTTGTTCGGTACATCCTGTATCCCTTAACAGGGTGGTCAGATCTTTCTTAGGTCCCCTAGAAATAAAAATTAGCCTCGTCGTTCCATTTTATTGGTCCATTATTGAAAACTAGGTGGTGTAATTTTCCATTCCTTTAAATTTCCAGGGGATGGTTAGCTTAGCTTTACATAAAGACTGGAAGCAGGGAGAAACAGCTAGTCTGGCTCTGTTTCAATGTGGTAAAATGGGCACTAATTAACATGGCTCTGTGCTGGACTATTTCTTTGCCAAGCAGATTTGTTTTGTCTTCAGACTGAGCCAGGCTAGCAGTTTCCCCTGATCCCTGTCTTTATGCTAAGCAAAGCTAAATGGTTGGTCGCTGCAGCATTATATTTACTGAATAGACATGAAAGTTGTATTAATCTCCTCATTTTGCAATTAGCAACAAAGAGAATAAGCTTATTTCCCAAAATAAAATCAAACTATGTAAACCCTCTGCCAGATACCATACTTCAGCAGAACCAGGCTGTTATTCCACACTCCATCTCTCTCTTTTCTTCCAGGATGTTTTTATGCAGTACTTCTGTAGACTGACATGCTTTGATTTAATGCATGTATGGTTCCCATCTGATTATTGTTTACTATAGCCATCACAGATTCCAGATATATCACAGATGAGTAATTGATTTACACAATTCCAAAACTGAATGGGATAAACTACCTTCTACTTCCTTTTGGACAGATGGTGATGCAACTTTGCAACCATTTTCCTCTACTCTAACAACAAAACAACGGCACCATAAATTACAGCCTGCAAAATGATCATACAATTGAATCAACAGCACTCTAAAACTGTTTCACCAATAACTGAACGTGATAGCATTTGAAAAGGCAGGATTTATTGCAGGACTTTTGTATTAGACTACATTAGTTTTAGATAGACGTACCTAATAAACCGGCAACTGACTACTTAATGTCAGTAGATACAGCAAATACATTCTCAGTGCAGTTAAGTTGGACTCACCACCACTCTCACTTTGAATCCCTCTTGGGAGTTGCCCAGAAACAACATCAGAAATGTTACCTTGATGAAACTTTGACTGTGTGATTCCACCTTGCTTGTTTAAGAGCACTTGTTTCTACCTGTGGCAGTCTGACCATACCTAAGATTCTTGAACCTATGAACCTAAAGGACCACATGAAACTGTATACCAGTGTGTAAGAGCAAATAATGTATTTACATTGTACTCCACAAATAAAAAATGTTCCTCCAATATATCTAAATTTAGTGCATATCCTTAGCTTCTTTGTTCACTGTACACCTTGTTGCGTTCTACACCTACTTCCACCTGTAGCATTTGATTGTTTATGCTGATAGAATCAGTCTTAAGTTAATTTAGTGGTTTCTTTTTAAGTCCTATGGAACAATACTGACTTTCCAGGTATGTAAAGCACGTCTATGTATTCACTAGAAGTAAATCAAACACACCTTCACAACTTTTGGTCTGCAACCTTAATGGAAAACAGTTTACTTTAAAGTTACCTAATCATCTTCCCCACGCCCCCTCCCATGTCAGTCACATGACCTCTGTGAGTCCAGTGCCATGGTTAGACCGGGGGTTGGATCTGTTGGGATTAGCCTGCACAGTCAATTTACTGACAACACCATGTTCATCGATGGCCACATTCTGCAAACACGAAGGTACCTACGGGTAAGAAATTCCACTTTTTAAAAAAGATGTTTATCATAGAATGCAGTTGAGATGAACATATATGAGTTGGTGTTAAACTTGTAAAAGCAGGGTACATGCAGATTAAACTAGGTCAAGAAGCTGTCAAGGATGATCTCCTGATCCCTCTACTGCAACAGCTTGGGTCTGAGTCAAGTCACCTAGGGTCAGTGTTACAGCCCCTTTACACTTACTGTGATAACCAATAAGTCACAGCTTTTACTTAATAATCATATACTATCTGTTATTGTTTGCTCAGTAAATTGTATGGTTAATTTTAAACAGTTGTCTTTTGCAGTTCTGGTTTGGTTCAGTTTATGTGTTAAATAGGTCCTAATTCAACACTGTGGCATTTGTAGAACTTAGTTTGTAGTGTTAGTGTATTGCATTACATTAGATTATGAGCCGATATTTTTATCCACCTTCTGTACATTTTCCCAGTAGTAGTGGTTACATTCTTAAGTACTCTATTCATAGAGCACAGTAGGCAAAAGCCCAGTAGACAGGATTACTGGTCTCAGTGCACAGTTGGAGTGAAACAAGGACTTCCCACTTGCTGCCGGCTTAGTACTACTAGGGGTTTCTTACATGCAACCGCGGCATGTAATTTGTGCAGATATGGTCTTTCATTTGGTGCTGCACAGACCCACAACACGATGATTGGTAATATTTTCTCAAAATGTACAAATACTGACTGTGTTTTTGATTTCTCTCTTCAGTGTAAATCCACTGTTTAGTTAGCAGTTTTGTGTGACACAGACACACATCAGGGTCCTTTCTTCCTCTTACTATGGCTTCCCTGGAGGAAGAGCTGACCTGCTCTGTGTGCCGGGACATCTTCAGCCAAGCCCACCCCCTGCCCTGTGGTCACAGCTTCTGCCCCGCCTGCATTCGCGAGGCCTGGAGCAGCCAGGGTGAGGGTAAGGTTCGCTTTACCTGTCCCCAATGCCAGGAGGAGCATGGTGAAGTATTGTGTGACTGCTGTCCCCCCGAGGCAGAGGAAGGGCAGCCACCATTGGCCATCAAGACCTGCCTGAGGTGTGAGGTGTCACTGTGTGCCAAACACCTCCAGCCCCATCTGGAAAGGCCGGCATTTAGCACCCATTTGTTGGTGGATCCTCTGGGAGACCTCTCCCAGCGAAGATGTCCAACTCACACAGAGATATTCCGCTACTACTGTGCCGATGAGAGGGTGTATGTGTGTGGTGACTGTCTGTTGGAGGGAGGCCATGTTCAGCACAAAGTGAAAGCACTGAGACAAGTGGAAGATGATCTGAAGGTGAGCTGGAAGAGTTTAAATGTGTGAATTTATGTTGATTTGTGCGCCCATGTGTGGTTGCTGAAACGCTGAATGTGTGATCCCACAGGTCATTCTCCAGACGCTGCTCAGAAAAGCAGAGGAGAAGTTGAAAGATGGAGACCGAATCCTCAAAGAGTATGAGAATATTGATTCCACTATGGCTGTGAGTAGAAATATTTAAACTGTGCAAAGAAAATGTATCATGTTAACTTTCTCAGCTCTGCCCAAGAAAGGAAGGAATCCCAACTTTAAGTCCTTTCCCTGTACAACCTTCAGACTGAACTCTCTATTGATAATATTTTTCAAATTGATCAGATGGTTTGTTTAAATATCAGTCACTCATCTGGCATCAACCACCAATCCCTCGTTGCTGGTTGCAGGACTCTCTAAAAAAGGACAACACCCAGGTGGAGCGGCTGGGCTCAGACCTGCAGGTTCAGGTGACAAAACTGGTGGTGGCCCTGCGGGAGCTCACCAAGAGAGAGAGGCAGCAGGTCATTGATCGTGTCCATGAGGACTGCTCCAAGGTGAGGGACGACATGAGCCAGACGCTGAGCATCCAGCACTACCTTGCGTCACTGCTGGCAGAAACCGATCCCTTTCTGCTTATCTGGGTAAGACTTGGTCCTGAACAAACACTCTGCTGTACAGTGCAATATTATGGTATCTGTAGGGTAGTCACAGTGAGTAATGATGATACAGCACTCTGACCTGTCAAAATGAAGTTTACACAATTTAGCTTCCGAAACATGCCAACTATCAAGTCTGCTGTTAATAAGCTTTGTACAGACAGGATGTACAGGCTGAATCCTTACTTTTCCTCTAGCACCACCAGCATGTTAAAGTTTTCCCTTATCCCAAGAAATATCTCAACATCTACTACATGGAATGGTTTTGTGCAGACATTTTTATGGTTTCCCAGGGGATTATCCTCATGACTTTGTCATTCCCTGACTTTTCTTCTATTTCTACCATGAGGTTGACTTTTGTGGTCTTTAAACAAATGTCAGATCAAATATTGGATGGATTGCCATAAAATTTGGTACAGACATTCATGATCCCCTCAAGATGAAACTTTGGTGACCACTTAACTTTTCATCAAGCGCCATCATCTGGTCAAAACTGTAATGTCCCCAGTTTTAATCCTGCTGGAGAGCTTTGTTGTCACTCTCTCTGCCCTTGCAATAAAATGCAGCGCATTGTTGATTTGTCCAGTGCTTTAGTTTTTGACCAAATACCAGCAGAACTAATGACATCCCATCAGCTGTATTTTGTGTGTAGTCCTCATTAGCAGATGTTAGCATCTTAAACTAAGATGTTGAACATTATCTGTTAAACATGAGGAGGTTAGCATTATCATTGTGAGCATATAGATCAAAGCACAACTGTGCCTAAATGCAGCGTATACAGTGCTGTTAGAGTGGTTTTGTTTGATGATGTTTGGTTTTATATCCATGTTTTATCATCTTTTTGCTTTTCCTCTGTCACATTGCTGTTAACTGTAAGAAATTATTAAACTGTCACAGACCCCATCAAGCAGTTTAACAACAGGCAAACAGTTGGGAAATATGATCCACATGTTGTTATGCATCTCATACTTTTAATCTTTCATGCTATTCTTCATTTTGTAATGTGTAGTTCGCTCTTCAGTAATGATCTGATGTCAATGATATGATGTCTACCATATAATCTGCGTTGGCAGCTGCATGATGATGGGCAGATAAGACCTGTGAAAATACTGTGTATGTATGTATTTAAATGGTGCCAAACCAGTGTGAGGGTGTGTAAGAGTGACAAATCATCATGTTATACTACTCCTGATATACTGTTCAGTTCAATACACAAAGCATGTACAGTATTCTCTGGAATGTATTTTAAGCAGATGAAAATAGAAGATGCTGTCACCACACAGTTTGTTAGTGCTTTAAAAGAGTATACAGCAGAGCCACAAGGATATTTACCATGAGTATTATAATTCATGCTGTCAAGGCTAATGTATCATGGAAAAAAGATGGTGCAGATCTACCCAACAAACTGTACAGAGCCACTTAGTTATATATCTGTGTGAGCGTTTACCCTTTTGTTTGTTTGCTGTCTTTTCCAGCTGGGCTTATTCACAGGGACATTTGTAAATCTCAGTCGTTTAATGTTTTTCTCACCTGACCTTGACTCTTCTTTCCTTAGGCCTTTCAATCAGATGACACAAAGTAAGTCCAGAACAAATCAGTGACTTTACATCCTTAGAGTGTCCTTGAGTGTGTTGATGTGTGTATGTATTTATTTAACATATGTTATGAAATCCTGTATGTATGTCTGGGGTTGAAAGTCAGCAAGACATAAAGGGAGAAAAAAGAAAATGACGAATGCAGTAACACAAGCCTTAAATCTATATGTACTCATTCCTTAAAATGACAATGTATTTGTATGTGTTATGTTCTTGTATTCTAGGTTACTAGCTGACCTGAACAGCCCACTTTTCATCCCTGATGCCATCAGCCTGGACAGGAAGCATATCCTGGAGGACATAGAGAGCAAGTATCGAGAATTCATCACCGCCACCCTCCGCTGCCTCAGCGAACTTAAGAGGGAGCTCTGTGAGTGGCAGATGGGTGACGCACACCCACCCCATTTATTTGAATTTATTCAAGGAACATTTCGACATTTTGGGGAAATATGCTTATTTGCTTTCTTGTTGAGAGTTAAAAGAGACAATACCAACCTCGTGTCTATCTGTTGAATATGAAGCTACAACCAGCAATCACTGTTTCCCATTGTGGGAAACAGCTAGCCTGGCTCTGTTCAGAGGTAACAAAAATGCACCTACTAGCACCTTTAAAGCTCAGTAATTATCACACCATATCTTGTTTTTTTAGTGCACTGCACATAACACTCAGAAAACCACAACTTGTCATTTTTACACTATGGTTTATGTACAAAGTAAGTAAGTTCTATGGACAGAGCCATGCTAGTTTTCATGCTAAGCTAAGCTAACTGTCTCTTGGCTTAGCTTCATATTTAACAGACAGATATGAGAGTGGCACTGATCTTCACATCTCACTCGCAAATACATATATTTTCAAAAATATCCCAAAAAATCCCACATCTGTATCCCACTTTTGTAGCCTTATGGCATCTACTGATTTGACATGAAAAAGTACTACAAGTGGTCTTCTATGTGTGGTAATTAAGACTGTGTACATGGACAGTTGCATATGAGCAATATGTGGGCGTCAATGGAAGCTTTGTTGTTATTTTTCCAAGAACGCAGACATACTGTAGATTCAGTTTTGCCCATCAGAGTCAGGGTTAACCTGCAAAAATTACCACAAATAATGTAATTCAAACAACTAAACATTAGAAATCTAATTTCTTTCCCCTCTCCTACAGTAACCAGTCCTTTGACTCTGGACACAAACACTGCTCATCCTCTCTTGAGCATCTCTGATGACCTTCGCTCAGTGATGCGGGTTAAAAGCCGGCTGCCCTGCGCCGCTCACCCCGAACGTTTCGACCACTGGCCGCAGGTTCTCACTGTTCAGACCTTCTCCTCTGGGACTCATTACTGGGAGCTGGAGGCTGAGGGATTCTGGGATATTGGTGTCTGCTATAGAAGCATTGGGCGGAAGGGGAAAGATGGCAACGCCTTTGGGAACAACAAGGTAATGCGCTACCTAGTTGGGTTAGTTGATAGCACTTAAACATTTAAAGGTGCTATGTGTCACATTTTAGGATTAGTTTGTTGTTTTGTAAACAAATGAAATTAGTGGTAGCCTCTAATGTCGGTGGTATTTGTAGTTTCACCACATCATTAACTCCTCTCTGGTGTCACGCTCAGTTTATTTGTCTGGGTTCAGTGAAAATGAAAAGGCTGCTTTGTATGATTTTTTTCCTTTTGAACCCTTAATAGTTCAGTCATCTGTCATAGAAACACTTCTGTGTTGTGCTTTAAACGATATTCCAACTCAATATTTCCCTGTCAAATATATACATCCAAAGGTTGCCAGATCTTTTCTGCAATTTACAGTATATGCATTATACTAAAATTGACATGGCACTGACATATGAATGCGAAAATTTTTACATGTAGCACCTTTAAATATGATCAAAGTACACACAGTACCTTATATTTCTCTGCCACTGTAGATTTGAATCCAAATGTTCCTTGATTAGAATGCCTCTGTTAAATCCTCAGGTATCATGGAGCTTGACACAGCAGCATGACAGGAAGCTGGCTGCCTGGCACAACCGCAGAAAGACTCGCCTAACATACCAAATGACTAGCAACCGTGTTGCTGTAGCTGTGGACTACGGTGCAGGCACCATCACCTTCTCTGAGGTGGGACTGTCTGGCAATCTGACCCACCTCCACACTTTCTCCACCATGTTCAATCAGCCACTGTGCTTGGGCTTTGGACTCTACAAAGCAGAGCTCAACAGCAGCATCTCTATTGTCAAAGTCTGAGGTGAAGGAAAGGGAGAGGAGGCCCGTGAGGATAACTCTGTTGGCAGTTGTGCTGGTTTGATTTAGATAAAGCCATTCCAAGACAATTTAAAGTTGATTAATTCCCCATGTTTGGAACCACACAACTCTGTGCTGAAACTTTTTCTAACGGACTTTTTTAGCTGAGCTTGTCTTCCAGAGGCATATCACTCAGAATTGTGATCAGGTGATACTGACATGCAAATTATTTCCAACACAGAATAATGACAATGGAGCACTGATGCATGAATATGAGTAGATTTTGATGGGAGAGAAAATGAGGACTTTTGAAAAAGGACAGAAATAGCATTTTCAAGATTGCAAGATATCATGCTCTTTTCGTTCCACAGCGATTGAAAAATGGAAGTGATTGACAAATAAAAAAACACTGAGTTGTCAGTTTATTAGATAGACCTAGCTAAAACTGATGCAGTCTAAAACAACAGCCCTTAAGTAAACCATACAATCATGAGGGCTATATTTAAAGAGGTTTTTTATTCACGTCATGGTCATTTTGGAGGCTCTACTTCATGGTGCTGTCGACCTGTATTGCATCAGGGGATGTTTCAAATATTTAGTCAACCCTCATTGATATAAATGGGCGCTGTGTTTTTGGAGCTGTGCACAGGCCTATCTCTGTTTGACCAAAAGTTAAATTTGGTTCATTTGTTCGATTTATTTCGTTGTTTTATGAATAGCTTTGCCTATATATTCTTCATCAGGCTGGTGAAGAATGTATAATCCAGCCTCATATCTGCTACAGAGTCTATTAAAAGTAGTTGAACGTTGAACAAGCATTGGAGCTGCAAATGTTTTCATTCACATGAAGGTGCACAAGCAACCTTGATCTTTTTAAACTCGGTTTGAAGACACAAAAGAAGGAATCACTGATTTGATTGGATATTGAAGAAAAAAGGGAAAACAACTGCCACTCACTCGCTAACTGTACTCTTTGAAGTGTCTCAGATACCCAATTATCCTCCCATTTTCTTTATTTCACTGTAAAGGTGAGTGGGTGGATGGAACATAGAGGGTGAGAAAGAAGCAGACGGAAAGGGGGGTGGCTGAGAGAGAGAGAAAGCAAGCCACACAGGGAGAGAGACAGAGGGATTAGAGCGTACTCTGGCTTAGTTACACTCACACTGACTGCTGTTCTCGGAATAATGTGATAGAGGAGCAAGAGAACAAGGATTTTTGACCATAATCAGGTGATTCAGCTGGGACTGTTTTCGCCTGACATGGACTACAAGATTGTTCAGATGGAAACAGGTGATCATCTAGTTTTTTTATTCACTTACAACAGTAGAATTGTACTGCACAGAGAGGGGGTGGTCATGTTAGAGAACTTGTTTCACGGTCGATAATGGATAAGTCTGTGCTAATGTGAGTGAAAGTGTGCTGTATTTGTGTGTAATTGAGAATGAGATATTTATACACATGCTGTTGCTAATCTAAGAAAATGTACATTTGGAACTTCACTGTGTCACCTGATGGCAAAAGTGGATGTTCTCCAACTTAACATTTAATTTCTGTGAGTTAAGACAAAGAAAGGCTGTTGAACTTGAAGGGAAAATAAAATAAACTGCAAAAAGTGACCATTTTTAATGTATAACTAGTGTATATGTAAGTGTGAAACAAAAGCACAAGTGAGAGAAAGAGAGTGTGCGTGTTATGTGAGGGAATGCATGTTGAACAGCGTTGGGGGGTGGGGTGGGGGTGGGTGGGTGGGGGGGTGTTATGTGTAAAAGACAGATGGTCACTCAGTGGAGTTGTTCCCCCACTCCCTCTCTCTTTCTCGCTCCCTTCTGAGTCCTGCATCCCTCCCCTGTCACCTCTCCAGAATCTTACCTCATCTGTTTTTTTTCCCTCACCTCTCCTCAGCATCTTTTACATCCTCTCTTTAAAGCCTGAGCTCGGATCTTCACTCATTTTGCTGTACCTTCATCTCTTCAAACCTCTTCTTCCCCTCTCCAGCTACTTCTCTTCTGCCTTCCTGTCGTATTTTTTGCTGAAGAAATCAACTTGAAAATACCAAGGGGTTTTTTGGTGACTGTCATTCTGGCCCCTACTGACACAGCACATCGGACACTGGAGAGATTTGGGATTTGTGGGGGCAGACAAGAAAACCAGAGAGAAAAACAGAAAGGCTATGATTGACAGCTATGGCCAATGAACCATTCTGAATTTCATCTGAATATGACTTCATTTTGAGACACATCTGCTGGTTTCATTGTTACCTTAGTGCACGCTGGTGGTACCAGCAAAAACTACATAGAGGACAAAGTCAGAATAGATTTTCTCTCTCTCTCTCTTTTAATCCAACCAACTCTGAACTCTGAGAGAGGTTTGGAAAATTTCCAAAAGGACAATTTCTTTCACCATAGCATGTTTATTTACACTTCAAATTGTCCAAAGTGACACTTCTTCATATCAGAATTAATCAGAGATACTCAGCTAAACAGCCCCAGGATCAGCCATGTGCCCCAGGTCAATCTGGTATGACCTCCTGCTACTGCTAGGTGTGCTCCTGCTGTGGGGACCTATGGGGTCCAGGGGCCAGAATGACACAGAGCCCATCATCCTTGAGGGGAAATGCTTGGTCGTGTGTGACTCCACTCCGTCGTCCGAGCCGGCCGGTAATGCCCTGGGCATGTCGGTCCGCTCTGGCTCCGGCCGAGTGGCTTTCTCCGCCAGCCGCCAGACCAACCATGAGCCCACGGACATGAGCAACCGCACCATGATCATCTATTTTGATAATGTGAGTGTGTGACTGCTGATGCGTGTCCTTAAGTTACAATATGCTATTGTGCATTTTTTTAAAAGCTGACTGTTGCTCAAAATAGTTATGATAGTGTGAAGTGCTCCAAAAGATTGAAAGTAGTTTAATTTTGCTAACTATTTAACAGAATAGGATTTTTTCATGGTGCTGTAATAATAAAAAAAAAAAATGTAGATCACTTTTTCCCCAGACAGCTTCTGTAAGCTGTATTCCAAGCATTTTGTGAACAGAAGTCCTCTGCCAATAAGATGCACATATGATTAGAATTCTGACAGTGAGGAAAAATGCTAATGATGTAAACACTGAAGTTTTGGACTCAAAGTGCATCCGTCTGGCCACAGAACTGTTGGATTATGCAGCACAGTTTTCATTTTCATGGACACTTTGGGCTTTTTTTTGGAAATGGATATGTAAAAATATGACTCAGAAGTTTGGGAGAAGTTTGAGATCTAACGGCATGGGCAAAAATAATGTCCCAAGTGAGCCTAGAGTGAGCAGGTATACAGGTAGTTGGGGTGGGGGATCTTTTAACAACAGGCACAAGGGTTGTCACAGGTCACAGAAGGGCTTTTTTTCTCTGTCATACCTTGTGTACCCTTTACTGTTTCACATATAATGTCACATATCATCTGTTGGATCAGATTTTGGTGAATGTCGGCACTCATTTTGACCAAGAGAGCAGTGTCTTCCTGGCACCAAGGAGAGGAGTGTACAGCTTCAACTTCCATGTTGTTAAGGCCTACAACAGGCAAACTATCCAGGTACAACACCTCAACTATGACACTTATCATTCCAGCAGGTCAGCATGCACTCTCTAACCCCTTCATCCTGTCTGCTTCAGGTCAGCCTGATGGTGAACGGCTGGCCGATGATTTCAGCTTTCGCTGGGGACCAAGACGTGACCAGAGAGGCAGCCACCAATGCCGGCCTGGTGATTATGGAGAAGGGGGATAAGGCATACCTCAGACTGGAGAGAGGCAACCTGATGGGGGGTTGGAAGTACTCCACCTTCTCTGGGTTTCTGGTCTTCCCCTTGTGAGGAAGGTGGATGGAGAGAGCAGGTTGAAGTGTTGTAATGATGATAGAAGGAGAGTTGGATGGAGCAGGAGAGACATGAAGGGGAAAGAGGTAGTAGAGAAGAAAAGTTTCAACCTGTAACTCATTATAAAGCGCATGAAAGAATGTGTTTTATGCAAAATGCAGAGATGATTGTGCAAATTAAGATAATTTTCACCTGAGAAAAAAGAACTATGAAAAAGTGGAAAATTGAGGTTTGTCTGTGATTTTATTTTGCTCTGTTCCTGTGTATAAATATTTGATGGGTTTATTTAAGAGACACTTTAATTGTGACAAAATTATAAAGTAGCCATGTGCAATGTGGGCTTCTGTGCAAAGACTAGTTGAGAGCATCTGTTTGTTTTTATTCAGATAGTTTGAAACACCGCTGTGCTCCACATGGCAACCCGTCTAGCTTACAAACTTGGCAAATTTACTCTTTATTCTGCTGTGTCGTACGACTGAAGCTCCTTTACATGCCTGTTAGTCTCCTGCAACAAATGTTTATTTACACAGAGATTTCTATTGAGGCAAAATATTAAAATAAAATCCTATAAAGTTGACTGAGTATATTACCTTAATAAGTTCACAGGAATATGTGTATTGTCAGATATTTCTCTCTATAAATTATAAAGACAGACAATATTCTATCAGTCATTGCCAAGCCAACACACAACAATAATTGAGATGATCCTGTAATATGCTAGGGGTGTGACGGTTAAAATCTCTCATGCAAAACAGATTCGCTCCTCCCTCTCATGGTACTCTACCCAGTGCCACGGCAGCTGTTTGTAAATATAGCTCTCACCAGCAGAGTTGGCGTTGGCGTGGACCAAGCAGACCAGCATGGGGCAGAGTGTAAAAGTGTGGTGAATAGCAGATACTTCCTCGCAGGGCTGCAGACAGATGGAAGCTTTGGCGAGCAGGCAGGCTCATCTCTGCAGGGCTGCCGTAGATAAAGTGTGGTGTGCTGTCACATGTAGTCAGTTACGCTTCCCTGGTTGATGACCACCACCCCTCTCTCTGTCTCTCTCTCTATTCTCTCTATCTGTCTCTCACTCACTTTCATATATGCAGTCCTACATTATTAGGATCATGCTTTTATGATTTTAGAATGAATCAGTAAAGTATTTCTAAAAATGGAGAACCATGACACTAACTGATGGTGTCATATTAATGCACTAACTGAAGAAGCTTTAATGCTAATAGCTTGGAGACTACTCATCTGACCATAATTCCTTTTCCTATGCAGAAAATAAGCTTACCTAATACTTTTCATTCTTTTAACATCTACTGTCTCTCAGTTCATCTTTGTGACATTTATGCTGAAATGGTAAATATGAAATGAAAATTAAGACTTGGTTACCAGCCAAGCAAAGTGGACTGCAGGTTCCCAGTGCAGCAAATGGCTTGTGGTGATCATTAATTGTAACTTTGTTTGAGAATTTGCACTACTACAATACAACATCATCTGATGTGATAAATGCCCTCATGTGGACTTCATTACCTGATCTTGAGGACCTGTATCAAAAAATCTAGTTGTGTACTTTCCTTATTCCAGTTTATTTTGTATTTGGTGTATATTCCTACATTAATTTGTATTTAATCAGATTAGAATAGAATAGAATAGATCTTTACTGTCACCGTTCTGGGATGATCGTGGCTGACTTGAGGCAGGTGGGGACTGCAGACTGCAGTAGTGAGAGGTTAAAGATGATGATGATTACCTGGGGGCATACACAATGTACAAACAGTGGAAGGAACAAAGGGTTAATAGGGGCCTACTTTTGCCCAAGTGACCACTAAGACCCATGCTAAAAATAAAAACGGAAAATTTGTCACAAACGGCTATAAAATCATGATTCTGTCTGGGAGCACTAGAGGGCGCCAACCCTCAATTACAATCACTCATGAGGGCACTCAAGTCATCACAGTGATACCTCAAAGAAAGCTGTTATCAGTATCTCAAAATGTAATAATAATCAACACAAATCTGTCCATTTGCCCATGGGGTGTGGGTGTATGTCTCTAGAGAACAGCAAAACAATAATACAGGATATCTCCATTCATTTATTGATGTGGATTGATTCCTGAGATGTGGCCAATGTAATAAAACGCTGAAAAAACTGATGGTGTGTCATTCACAAACAGGCCTGTTGGGTCGTGCACCCCATTAACCCTGAGAGATGATTGAAACACCGTGTATTTTTCTCCAGTCAGCTCAAACAGGCCTGCGCTCTCTAATGTGAGCATCTGTGGTAGTTAAACAGCAATGTTGAAGATCACTCAGTCAAATGATCCCAGCTAGGCCGCATTTATTGTTTTCTCAACCGAACTATGGCTCTCATCCCGCCCTGTCGCGGCCGTGCCTATGACGGATAGCTCGTTCAGCCAATGAAATTGGCGTATGCTGCCGGTTCGGGAGAAGACGGACCAATCGCCTTTTTATAGCATCCGAGGGGCACGCTTTCTACGCTTTCTCTGGCAAGAATGTTAGTTCCTGCTCTTCCCTGGCCGTTTCCTGTAATCGTACAGTGTTGTGAGACGGAGAAAGCCATGTGTGTCGATGCAAAGGTAAATTTAGCACCCCGAAATTATTACTGTGAGAGTTAGGGCAGTGGATATGATGGTTATTTTCAGGTATTTTTGCCGAAAATTAGACGCAGACCAACCGAAACAGTATTGCGGCCTAACCCGTGTCTGAACGTTGACGGGCAATGGTTATTGTGGCACGTTGCTTTGGTTTGGTCCGGTTTGTTGATGAGATTGAGAGAGTCCGGTAGACTGAATGGTTGGTAGTAAATGACAGAGAGGCGAACTAACGGCTCCAAACATACAATACACCGTGTTTACGAGCTTCAATATGTTTTCGGTGCCACACACGCTTTTGTAATAGGCACATCTTGGTCGCGGTACAAGCTAATGCTAACCGACGGTTTTGAGTGAAAGACTGCAATACGACCAGAGAGGAAAGCATCCTACCTCTCCAGCATCAGTACCCTCCTCGTCTGACTTCACCACCAACTATTTCCATTCACTTAATGTTCCTTGAATAGCTTAGCTTTGTATATTATCTATTGTATTGCCTACTTTTATTATTATATCTTTCCTAAACATTTATTATCACGCGTGAAAGCATCTTCTGGACGTGGCCATGAGTTAGATGTTACATTCAGAAACAGTATTTTTTTTATAATCCAGTGGCAGTTATTAGTTTATTTGTTTAGGCTGACTTAAATTTGAAGTTTTTTAGACGAAGAATACTTAAACGCTGTTAAATTTGTTGTGTGATGCTGTTAACTCATAGTAGAATAAACTTGATAATATCAGTCACAGCTCTTAAGAAGAAAAATATAAGTGTATTTATATGAAGGTTGTGTGATTTAGTAAACTCTACATGTTCTTTCTGTGCATTTGGAACTAAGGTTAAGTGAATGATGTTGTAATGTTAATATGCTTCAAAGTAAATTAGGAGCTGAGAGGGAAACAAAGCAGAGAGGTTATAGGATTGCCTTTTGCCGTATAGGGCCGCATTTGCCAAGCCTCTGTCTGCTTCTTGTTATTTCTTGTTATCCTGTAGCAGCCACTAAATTAGTTGCAGTAAACTTAAGTTATTGTATGTAGGTCTGAACCAGGCTGGACATTTATAGCAAGCACTACAGCATTTTTTAAAATAATGTCAGAGTCATGAAATTGTGCTTCCTTGACATCAGTGTTTCTCCTCTTTTTTCCAGCTGTTCGCTTAAAAGTTGAGAAGAATTGGTTGACGACTATCTAGCTTCCATCTCGGAGTCTTTTAAACATTGTGCCCATCTCCCTGTGTGGAGTGGGCAAGATGGCCGATCCCATCATGGACCTCTTTGAGGACACACCCTTGTTTAACCTGGATGCTCTACCAGACGACTCCTTCTCTCAGGGATCCTCAGACCCTGTGGAGGAGGCCCTCAAGCTGGCGCTGGGCCAGGTGGACCCACCAGCCGAGCCAGAGCCCACTCCTGAACTTACGGTCAACGCAGGCCTCAGTGTTCCTGTAGCAGCCCCCACCATCCCAGACCCTGCCCCTGTTCAAGTACCCACACAGCAGCCGGTGCCAGTGGTAACTGCTCAGACTGTTTCCATAGCTGCAGCTCCCACAGTGGCCCCAGCCCCTGCTCCTGCCCTCATTGATACTGTACCTCAGATCCAGGCCCAGACCACCATACCCATTGCCAGTAACACCAGCGGGGCCTCCAGTAGCACTGTCCTGCTGAGCTCACCTCTGACTGTTTCCAGCTCCCCAGCCACCACCACCGCCACAACACCGCAGCTCACACAGATAACTCACCAGCTCACTCCCCAGCAGTTAGCTGCCATCACACAGCAGGCCGGTGGTAAAATTGTCATTCTCAAAGGACCCCAGGGTCAAGCCCAGGTGCTGCAAACTGTATCAGGAGCCACAGGCCAGACAAGTGGAAAGGTTATTCGTGTGTTGTCTGGCACTCCTCTCAAACCTGGCATGTCCATACTGCAGGGGGGAACAGTCTTGAATCAGGCAAGCCCAGGACAAGCCCAAGTAAAGGTGGGTGCAGGGGTGCAGAGGCTGCTGCAGTCTCCCAATGGTCCAGTGAAACAGGTGCTGCTCACTTCCATGCCCCAGCAGGTACAACAGACGCAAGGCCAGCCAGTTCAGGTGCAGATCCCAGCCCAAACACAGATGGCTCAAGGCCAGACTCAAGTCCAAGTCCAGACCCAGGCCCAGGCTGCCCAAATCCAGGTACAGCCCCAAGGCCAGGTGCAGCTCCAGCCAGCCATGCAGGCCCAAACACAGGTAAGCTCCACCTCCTCTGCTAGAGCAGACCTGCAAAGGTGTCACTACCCAGCACAACAGCAGGTGATGCTGGGTGGTTTTATGGTTTGCTATCAGGGTCGTTGCTGAGTTTCACAGGCTGTATATTTAGGTCAGTCTTTTCCTGACTTTCATGATGAGTCTCATTCTCTGTATCCTACTCTAGGGTGGTGAAGCAAAGCGGATCACCCTGGTTCTCCAGCAGCCCTCCCAGGCTGGCTCTGCCACACAGGCAGCCCAAGCTGTCACAGCCCAGCAGCAGGTCACACAGGTTCAGCAGGTTCAAACAGCCCAAGGGGGCCAACAGCAGCAGCCCCAGGCCCCAGCTAGACTAGTGTTGGGTCAGCTCCCTGGAGGCAAACTGGTGCTCCAGGGAAGCCAGCTAGCTGCTTTGACCCAGGCTCGAGCTGCAGGTCAAGCTGGAGGGCAGCCCAAAGTCCTCACAATTCAACTGCAGGTGCAGCAGCAGCCCAACCAACAAGGAGGAGTTAAGGTGAGAAAGAAGTGTGTTAGAGTTTTGAGGCACCTGTTTGTTTAATCAGATTAGTGTTGCCCACATGACATGTAATTTCTTTTCACTGACATCTGTTTATTTGAAAGTCAAGTTTGCAACAATTCCCCAGTAGCCAGTTACTGAAAATGCTGTATTCTGAGAACTGACCCCCTGTCATATGTTGCTGCCTGGCAAAATGCCTGCAGCAGCCACAACAAATGTGGCCCTGTGTGACTAATATTTTAGTTTGCTAACATTTGTGTTGGAGTAGAGCAGTTGGTTCTGCTTGCTTTAGATGTGCAAGCCCAGTACTCCATAAACTGTTACAGTACACCACCAAAAGAATAATGGCTACTTTTGTGTAGCAGATACAGATCAGTCCAAATAATGAACATTCCCACATTGTCTCCAATAAGTATCCATTGGCAGTTAATGTTAAAGCTTTCTTCTTTTATCAGCTATATTCAATATGAAGAATCAGATATCTACATGTCTTCATTACATAAGAATGAACAGTTTCAGATTGAATGTGGTGCACCTTCATTGTATTTCTAATATTCAATGTAAATCATAATGAATTTGAAAAATTATGACATCATTTAAGGAATTGATTTGCATCTTGTTTATGCTTGCTGTTTAGTTTGCGGTTGATGTATACTGTTCTGGCTGTATTTTCAACCACCTTGAAGCAACATGGCTGCATTTTTGGAAATGTGTTTGTTTGCTGTCTTATCCAGAGTTATGGGAGAAATCAATTTCTGCTTAATCTTTGGATCTAGAACAGAGATTGGTTCATGATGTTTTAGCCCATCTTAACACAAAGAAAAGGAGCAGAAGAAAAAAGCTCTAGCCAAGGTGCCTATCATCAACTCCAAACCTGTCAATCCTAAATACACTGTGGACCAATATCTGCTCTAGAGCACAAATATGAAATTGATATGGCTTTTAATGTAGCAGGTGATAAGACAGGCAGAAAGTGCCTGAGTCTTCCTTAAAATCTAGCCAGATTTCTAGCTCATATAACTGCTTTACTGTGCTACATCTAATCTGACATTGTCTTGTTATGAGATTATTTTCAAAGGAGATTGTGATTTGACCCGTCTCTTTTTTCACTCTTACAGTACCAACTGGTTTCAGGAGCAGGAAATACTGGCAGCCCACAGGTGTTGCTCTCACAGGGTCAAGGAGGACAAAGAGTTGCAGTGCCACTCAAAATGCTTCTGCAGCCACAGGTAGGCCTCCACATGTGTATAGACATTTCCTTATTTTACACAGATTAGACAGAGGCTTAGGGATTTTTGCAAAAAACTAAACACACTTTTCAACATTCTCTTTCACTCAGACAAGCTCAGCATCCTCAGCTGGTGGCACAGTCTCTGTGGTGAAGGTCATCAACACGTCTACTGCAGGCCCCTCCACTACCACCACCACCACTCCATCCCAGGCCATCCGCATCACCAAGGCCCCTGGCGAGCCTGCCTCTGTCCGACGAGTAGAGATTCTGTGTAAGCAAGAGAAGGCAAACCGTATAGTGGCTGAGGCTATAGCTCGGGCCAAAGCACGTGGTGAGAAGAACCTGCCTAGAGTTCTAAACCAGGATGAGCTTCCAACAACCCAGACCTCTCCTGAGATGGGGGGCACAGTAACTGTGGTGTCTGCTGCTAAGAAAAAGACCAGTGGAGGAGGGAGCAAGAAGAAAAGTCCTGTTGCTGGTGGAACGACGCCCAAGATTGCAGGCGGAGCTGACAAAAAGAGCAAAGTGAAGACACCAGGGGGAACAGTTGGAGTGGCTGGAGGCACAGTAATACCTGGGACTGGGAACAAAAGCAAAAGCAAAACTAAGACAAAGTAAGTTATGTGTATGTGATGAGTAGGTGACAGAGGGAATCATTTAAATCTAACTTATTTCTGTATTTTAGAACAATGTTCATTACCGTCCTTTTGCAGCTACATTAGTCTGTCTTTGTCTTTCCTCCTCCTGCAGCACTATTACTCTTGTGGGAGCAAAGAAACGAAAGAGAAACATGTCCTCAGACCACTCTGATGGGGAGTTGAGCCCTGCCTCACCTGCTGCACTGGAGGATGACATGATAATGGTACGCATACAAACACGTCTCACTCTTCAGACAGCACTTAATTAAATGTAAAGGCAGCTTTCTGCTTCTGCTTGATTTTCTTTTAAGTGTTTTTTTTTTTTTTTTTTTTTAAAATAGATATGATATAAATGGATTGGGAATGCTTTCTTTTCTAGTCTTAGATAAGCACTACTGCAGGGTTGTTGTGGAGCCTCATTGTGAGAGGGTTGGCACACACCCATGAAATTTAAGGGACATCCTAAAAGTTTGAATCCTATTTGATGTTGTGTTTCAGTAAATGGGAGAAACCATGTTTCATGGTAGAGAAACTTACAAATACCCCTTTAAAGCAGAAATTAATGATCAGGTAAAGTGAACACTTAGTGCCACTTGGCCTCAGCTGCACAAAGTACATCAGTGGTTCTAATAGAAATACAATATGGGCTACATAGTGAAAGCAGCATGTCAGTAGCAGAGCAGTAGCTTTAATCCCCTGTCAGTGTCTAAAGACGATGAGTTCAGGCGAAATGTGTCTGTTAAGTCATACATGTTGGTGATGGATAAGTGAAAAACATGACCTCTCATACGTAGCCACACAGATGCAGAAAACTTTGCTATTTTGTTGCTGAAGTCATCAATAGAACTTGCGGTGCACACACCTGTTGTTGTCCAATTTGAAGTGGAGAAAATACTGTACACAGTTGCAGTGGAACATCATGCCTCTTGTTTGACATAAGTTGTTGTGTATGGTCATGTGGGTGCCTTTGTTGCCAGAACACTAGAGAAAAATATCATTTTATTCAGTGTATTGCTGATCACCAGAAAAACAAATTGAACACACGCCTGTCTTGTCCTGATCAGAAGAGGCGCTCCAATCGTGTGGTGAAGAGGAAGAAGTACACAGAGGACCTGGATATCAAGATAACAGATGATGAGGATGAGCAGGAGGATGTAGATGTTACTACAACCGCAGCAGCTGTGGCGTCCATCAGTGGTGGGACAGCAGCGCAGCTTAAACAGGAAATGGAGCTAGATGGTGACGGACTGCCCAGCATGCAGTTCTTTGTGGTGAGTGTGAAACAGTTGAAACATTGTAATTAGAAAAGTTATTTCTTCACAGGAGAGAGTGAAAGAAAATTACTTTAAATTAAATGGATAATATCTGACAAGGTGGTGTTTGTTGATGTATTTGGTACGTGCTTTTGCAGTGCTGGATTTGCATCTTACTAATATATTACTTTATATTTTTACAGGAAAACCCGAGTGAGGAAGATGCTGCCATTGTAGACAAAGTTTTGTCTATGAGATTAACCAAAAAAGAAGTATGTGTAATACATCTTAGATTTTGTTCTATAACACTTCTTAAAAACTTGAATTTATTTTGTAAAGAATATCCTAACAATCTTCCTCTCTTCAAGGTTTCCCCAGGCCAGTACACCAATGTCGAGGAATTCTTTGTAAAATACAAGAACTAGTAAGTTTCATTATCTCACTGGATAACTTTGCCTTTGACACTGACAATCTCTATTTCTTAAGTAGACAACCAGATGAGTAAAACCTGACACTCTTGTTCTCAGTTCATACTTACACTGTGAGTGGGCCAGTTTGGAGCAGCTGGAGAAAGACAAGAGGATCCATCAAAAGATCAAGAGGTTCAAGACCAAACACGCACAAATGAGGCACATCTTCCAGGAGGTGAGAGGGACACATGCTTAAGCATCTTATTTTGTAGCTCAACTGCTTGAACTATAAACTTGAAAATATTTCTACTGTCACTGACCCTGTTGTTCTCTTCAGGATGAGGAGTCTTTTAACCCAGATTATGTGGAGGTGGACAGGATCCTCGACGTGTCCCATAGTGTGGACAAGGATAACGGCGAGGTGAGGGGATAGGCCTCCTCAAGACATCACTTTAACGACTGGACAAAAGAGATTAGCTATTCCTTTCTTGGCTGTGTAGCTGAACTGTTGTGTTGTTTTTTCTTTCAGAAATATGACAGGTTAACTTTTATGAGTTAGCATATTTGCAGAAGTTAAATACTTGCTTTCACGCTTTTCTCTCTAGCCTGTTATCTACTATTTGGTGAAGTGGTGCTCTCTGCCCTATGAAGACGCCACTTGGGAGCTGAAAGAGGATGTGGATGAGGGCAAGGTCGAAGAGTTCAGCAAAATCCAAAACAGACAACCTCGCCTGAAGAGAACGGTGAGTGATCAAGTTGAAGGTAGCTGGATGCAGTTTTTATCTTAAGTTTATTTCTAAACAACTGTTTTTATGCACATTTCCAATTTAATACTTACTTGAAAAAATGTATATAAACCATGATGTTGCAGTATGTGCTATCTTACACCTCGTCCACACATAGAATCAAAAAATGGAGTCATTGACTGTGAATTCAGTTCAATTCAGTTCAATAGACTTTACAGAGTAAAGTCAAGACCTTACAATATAATAGAGCCCGAACCCAACAGTTCCCACCATGAACACCATGAAAAAGACTAAGAAAAAACTAATCGTGCCTAGCATGAGTCAAGAGGCATCCAGTGGCGCAACACAGAAGTTGAGAAAGGTTCAACTTTAAGCAATGTTTAACTGACTGGACCAACTCTTGCTTTTCTCCAACTTCCAACTTGAAATGTAGATAAAATAATTTGGTATCCTTTTCTCAGGAGTCTGTGTAGAGTAACAAGCAAGCAAGGTGTGTTTCTTGTGTCGTTATACCTTATGTTCTTTTCATCCATTTTTCCTTCTCTCTCCTCAGCCACGGCCTGCAGCCAGTTCATGGAAGAAGCTGGAGGAGACCAGAGAGTACAAGAATGGCAACACACTCAGAGAGTACCAGCTGGAAGGAGTTAACTGGCTGCTCTTCAACTGGTACAACAGGTATTTATCACACACTGTTACCTTTACAAAGTGGATCAGTTTTACTGGGCATGGTGCTTCAATTAAAGTAGTAGCAGTAGAAACTTTAGAATCAGGATTGTAGTAGAACATAACATGAACGGACAACATGAAGTAGGCATTGTTTCATCTGTATTTTGGAAATAGTTAATCCATTTGGGAAAATGCTTGTTAATTGCCTATCCTGAGGCTTCAGTATTCACATCCCATTTCTTGTCTCTCAGACAGAACTGTATCCTGGCAGATGAGATGGGTCTGGGGAAGACTATCCAGTCCATCGCTCTGCTGTCAGAGGTGTATGCTGCTGGAGTCCAAGGTCCCTTCCTCGTCATCGCTCCACTCTCCACCATCACCAACTGGGAGAGAGAGTTCTCCACGTGGACCCACATGAACGCTATTGTCTACCATGGCAGCCTGGCCAGCAGACAGATGATCCAGCAGTATGAGATGTACTGCAAGGATGACAAGGTACGGTTACTGATGACAGTTGTCATTCAGCTTTACTGATGTTAAACATGCCTAATGAAATGTGATATTCTGTTTACAGGAGCATTTGATACCAGGTGCATATAAGTTTGATGCCCTCATCACCACCTTTGAGATGGTGTTGTCTGACTGCCCTGAGCTGAGGGAGATCTCCTGGCGTTGCGTCATCATTGATGAGGCTCATCGACTCAAGAACCGCAACTGCAAGCTGTTGGACAGCTTGAAGATGCTGGATCTGGTGAGTGGACCACAGCTAATGCTGCTTCATAGCTGTAACCAGTGGTCAAATGATTTCTGCTACTGCAACAGCCTTATGGTTAAATGTTGCACTTTGAGATGAGGTTAAAAATCTCTTTTACATATTTTGACATAAACATTCACTTGAAATGGTTTTTGAAAGGTTTTTAAGACTAAATTTTTCCTCAACTGTTACATTCCTCTTCCTCTCCCTTCTTATTTCCTGGTCCTCCTTCCTGTTTCTTCTGTATTGTCCCCTTCTTTTACACATCTTTTGTTTCATTATCTCTCTGCCTGTTGTCATTTCTGTCCTCCACTGCCTCTCTTTGCATCATCTTTATCTTTTGGCCCATGCTCTGTGGTTTCTCCCAGGAACACAAAGTGTTGTTGACCGGCACTCCTCTCCAAAATACTGTGGAGGAACTCTTCAGCCTGCTTCATTTCCTGGAGCCTGCTCAGTTCCCCTCTGAGACAGAATTCCTCAGAGACTTTGGAGACCTCAAAACAGAGGAACAGGTGTGAAATAAACACTCAGTTCACACACCTACACCTACCCATTCATTGGCTCTGTGTTTTGGCTGTTCTCTGTCATATCTCATGTGTAACTGGCAATGTCCAACTGTCATTGAATAAGTGCTTCGTTTTGGTCCCTTAGGTTCAAAAGCTGCAGGCCATCTTGAAACCCATGATGTTAAGAAGGCTTAAGGAGGATGTTGAGAAGAACTTGGCACCTAAACAGGAGACCATCATTGAGGTTAGTTTAAATAGTGTTGGTTTTCTATGAATCATGTGTTGTGTTTGGAGTTTTGAATGACATAAACTAAATAACAATTTGTCTTTCCCATCTTTATATAAATGACTGGAAACCAAACTGCTCTGAAGAAGTGATGAATGAGGATTTATTTAGAGATGATTTATGGGTTTATTAATAATTCTAAAATATATATGGGATGTAAAAAGATGAAACATTAATAATCAGTAACAGAGATGCATCAAGACAAGCCTGCACTAACTCTCAAAATAAACATACAAAACAGTACAAATTACAATATGTTATAAAGCTGCCTTTGAACTAAAATATCTGACTGTGTTTCCCCTCAGGTTGAGCTGACAGATGTCCAGAAGAAGTACTACCGAGCCATCTTGGAGCGGAACTTCAGTTTCCTCAGTTTAGGGGCCAACAGTAACAGCAACGTCCCCAACCTGCTCAACACTATGATGGAGCTGCGTAAATGCTGCAACCACCCCTACCTCATCAATGGTATTGCATCACAATATTAACTCACTTGTGTGCAGGCACTGTAGATAAGTTTTATCCTCTTTGCTGATGTTGTCTGTCATTAGCAATAGCTGCTTGTGGTTGTTTAGCTCTTTGTATCACGCATCCCGCTGTTTTTATGTTTGCTTTTTATATTCAGGCTTGTAAATATACAGCTCGGCATCTTTTTCCAATAATAACTGATCTGAATTGTGCCATACTGCCCATAAAATGATTTAACGGCCAGTTCCATGTATTATTATCATTCCACTTGGCCGACAAAGACAGTGCTGCAGATGGTGCTATTATTCTATGCAGTATGTATTTATTTGGGGCCATTTAGCAGAGTGAGCTTATGTTAAATCAGAGGTGGAATGTTTCCCTAAAGCTGCCTACACGATAAGTACTCTAAGCTGCACTCACTGCAGGTTTGAAGAGTACTGAGAGATAAGCTGCATAAGTCATTGCATAATTTAGTTGCTGTGTAAAGAAAAACTGTAAATTATTGCTGATTTTAAAAATGCAAGTAAAACATTTCTTTTTAATTATACAATATTTTTATGGAATCTTAAAGGGCTTCTCCTATGAATAAAGCCACATCGTCAGATGTTTCCCTGACTGGATGCACTAAGAAAGGTCCATATAGAATATGAGTTGAACATGACTGTCACTCACTCTAATTCATATGTCATGCACATTTGTTCCGTTGTTGTTTTTGTTGGTTAACATTAACCGTGGCTGCTGGAGTTCAGCATGACATAATGTAACTGACATTTTACTTAAGCTGATGATGAATCAAATATGCGTCTCAATACTAAAAGGCTCCACAGCAGATAAGTACCTATCCACTACAAGTGGATAGCAAAATGAAATTATATTTGTCTGTCTCTCTCTTTTCCAGGTGCAGAGGAGAAGATCGTAGCAGAGTTGCGGGAGGTGTATGACCCCCTGGCCCCTGACTTCCATTTGCAGGCCTTGATTCGGTCAGCTGGCAAGCTGGTGCTACTGGACAAGCTGCTGCCTCGCCTTAAGGCTGGTGGCCACAAAGTGCTCATCTTCTCCCAGATGGTGCGCTGCTTAGACATTCTGGAGGACTACCTCATCAACAAGAGGTACGAGGGTCATGGTGTATTGTACTATATTGATATTTAAATATAACGCTGTAATTTGTAATCAGTATACATAACAGTTGTCAGTCAGAAGCAACTGCATCAGATTATTTATAAGATCTAAGCTAAAATTTAATAACTGTCATCAGGTTATGGACTTATGTGATAATGTAAAATGTTAAACTTTTTAAAAATTTTTTATTAACAGATACCTTTATGAGCGAATTGATGGCAGAGTGCGTGGGAACTTGCGACAGGCTGCCATCGATCGCTTTAGCAAGCCTGACTCAGACCGCTTCGTCTTCCTGCTGTGTACCCGTGCTGGCGGCCTGGGTATTAACCTCACTGCTGCCGACACCTGTGTTATATTTGACTCTGACTGGAACCCCCAAAATGACCTGCAGGTACAAGTCCATGCTGTACTGTCACCTTTGTATTTAGGGACATGCACACAGGTTTCTTTGTTTAGAGATTGATAAACATTTCTCATTTCTCATTTAGAGTTGTTATGTCAGCAGCTCCATATTACACTCTTCTGATCATTATTTTTTTTCCAGGCCCAAGCAAGGTGTCACCGTATTGGTCAGTCTAAGGCGGTTAAGGTCTACCGTCTGATAACCAGGAACTCCTACGAGAGGGAGATGCTGGATAAAGCAAGTCTGAAGCTTGGGCTGGACCGTGCTGTCCTGCAGAGCATGAGTGGCAACAAAGACAGCAATGTCAATGGGGTAAGAAAACTCACTAAATGAAACCAGGTTAATTTTAGGTCTGTCACTTGTATTACATGTTGTCCACTAACAAAAAATTTGTGTCTGTCCCAATACTCACACTTGTGATATTGAACACTAAAGTGTGCTTTCACTAGCCTACAAGTCGTAGACAAGTGTGTCCCATGTTGGAAAAATGCCAACACACAGTACACTTAACTCACACTTGATGCACATTTATGATGCTACTTCGAAGTGGCATTCAGAGCTAAATGTGTCCCACAATTCACCACGGTATCAAGCTCCACTCCAGACCTGTTGTTGGCAGTAGCGCACCAGATTTCAGGACGAAAATAATCAACAGTTTATGAAGTTTGTGACATGTTGGACTGACAGTTAATATTATTATTCATGTCCAAATACACAGTTATGGCAGAACTTCCTCAGATGGTTATTATGTTATATTAACAATCTGTCCTGATGTGACTGATATCTGACACATGACACTTCCTTCTTTTATCAGAGAGAGAGGAATATGATCCATCTTTTAAAATTCAGACTGAAAACATTCAGAATTATATTATGTCTTTTTTTTTTTTTAAATATACAGTACCTCTGTACTTCTAGATTCAATTGCTTTTTTAATCGTATTCCTCAGCTCCCAAAATTGCATTTTTTTTACTTTATGATGCAACTGTAATACTGCATGGTTGATCCTACTTATTTATTTGAACAAATCATCTGAGCTGGATTGTATTACGTACCACATTTGTATTCATGGGAGTGACAGGATCAACCAGGTGTGTCCCAGTGAGCTCTATTAAACCTCGTCATGTTTGTGGTCTCAGTGGGCACTTAGCCACTGTGGTAGTTACTAGAAATACTTTCCACAAGTAGGCACTTGACTACTTGCAAATGCTGCAAATGCAGATACTGGGACAGCCCCATAGTTTCCCTCTCGCAGTTTGGAACACTGCCATAAACAGCTTTCTATATCACCTTCAACAGATCCAGCAGTTCTCTAAGAAGGAGATAGAGGACCTCCTGAGGAAGGGAGCATATGCTGCCATTATGGATGAGAATGATGAGGGCAGTCGCTTTTGTGAGGAGGACATTGACCAGATCCTTCAGCGAAGAGCCACCACCATCACTATTGAGAGTGAGGGCAAGGGCTCTACCTTCTCCAAGGCCAGTTTTGTGGCCTCTGAGAACCGCAATGACATCGCCCTTGATGACCCTGAATTCTGGCAGAAGTGGGCCAAGAAAGCCGACATAGACATGGACTCCATCAACCGGAAGGTAAATGTGATGGGGGTTTTTTGGGGGGTGGGGGGGGGTGTATTTGCATTAATGTAAATTGGCATATATTATTAAAATGTTCATATTTTGATTGAAGTAATACATAATAGACTAAAAGTTACTCCTCCCTCCCACAGAACACCCTCGTGATCGACACTCCCAGAGTGCGCAAGCAGACCCGTCAGTATTCCAGTTTACGAGGCGAAGGTGGAGACCTGTCTGACCTGGATAGTGATGATGAGTATCCACCAGCCAATTCCAGACAGTCTCGTGCCTCCCGACGCTCTGACCGCCACAGTGGAGGAGGATACGGCCGCACAGACTGTTTCCGGGTGGAGAAACACCTGCTTGTCTATGGGTATGTAGACTTAACTTACAGCTTTAATGTGCCATATGTATTTTTTAAATATTTTGTCAGTTTTTACTCTTTACCCATGTTCTTTTGCAGTTGGGGTCGTTGGAGGGACATCTTGTCTCACGCTAGATGTAAGCGGCGTTTGAGTGAACGTGACGTTGAGACGATCTGCCGTGTCATCCTGGTCTTTTGTCTTCTCCACTACCGTGGAGATGAGAACATCAAGAGTTTCATCTGGGAGCTCATCACACCACCGGAGAATGGGCGTGAACCCACAACACTACTTAACCACTCTGGTAAGAGGCTGTGCATATATACGACATAAAATATTTCAAACTGAAACTGAGTGAGTGTGAGTGGAGAGAAAAGATGTGTTCCTACCTCCTACACCTAAGTATGTGTATACTGAAGAATATTCCTTATTTCATATCATCTGCTACATTATTTGTTGTGTTTCTATATTTGTATATTCTTCTTTAATATTGTAATATTTTCTTTTCTCCGCATAGGCCTGTCCATCCCTGTTCCAAGAGGCAGGAAGGGTAAGAGGGTAAAAGCCCAGAGCACATTTGATGTTCAGAAAGTGGAGTGGATCCGCAAGTACAACCCTGACACCCTGCTGCTGGATGACAGCTACCGCAAACACCTCAAACACCAGTGCAACAAGTCAGTGAAGCCCAGTCAGCTGTGTTTTGCTAAATGTATATATTTGTATGAATTCTCATCTAAATGTTCAAACATTAAAACATCTCCTCCCCCACCTCAGGGTGCTGCTGAGGGTGCGTATGCTCTACTACCTGAAACAGGAGGTGATTGGCGAACACTCCGACTCTGTCCTGAAGGGGGCTGACATCAAGTATGTAGTACAGCCCATTACATCAAGCCAAGTTCACACACACAAGTTCACTTTCTCAAGTTAACTCTGGAACACTGTAAAGAAATGAATGCTTCTTTCAGGGATGTTGATATCTGGATGCCTGAGATGGAGCAACAGGAGGTACCAGCAGGATGGTGGGATGCTGAGGCGGACCGCTCTCTGCTTGCTGGCGTGTTCAAACATGGTATGTTCTCTCTCTGTAGAAGTTTCTAACATTTTTGAGTTATTAAGTACAGGTTCACTTGTCTTACTTTAATACTGGAACATGTCACGTTTGTTTGTTCTGTTTTTTTGTAACACCCTTCACTGTGTCCCTGTTACTAGGTTATGAAATGTACACCACAATGCGTGCCGATCCCTGCCTCTGCTTCTTGGAGAGAGCTGGTCGGCCTGATGACAAGGCCATTGATGCCGAGCAGCACACCGGTGACACTGAGCTGGGAGACGAGTGAGTGATGCCTACATTGTCAATCAAAACTTATTTTGGGTTTCTTTTGTACTCCTTTACAAAATTAACTTATAAATGCTGTAGATTTACAACAGTTCTATAGATTTCACATTCATGTGCAAAGCTGCACAGGTTCTGTTGTATGTTATATCTGCATTTTTGCTTTAATGTTGCTCTACGGTTTGTGTCGTGCAGTGCCGACTATGACAAATACTCAGAGGACCCAGAGTTCAAGCCTGCGTCAAGGCACAAGGATCTTTTTGAGGAGGTATGTGTCTGAGTCATCACATTCAAGTGGTTCTGTCTGTGCCAGTCTGTTTGCATAGATGTAGTTGAATATTTTGGTACTGAGCAATAGTAATAGAAAATGTAGTAATGTGTCTCTGTTTGACATTGTCCTTCAGCCCGACTCTATGAATGTGGACGATGAGATTTCTGTTGAAGACAAGGCAGGGCCAGTGGTCACAGAAAGCTTATTGAGCCAAAGCGGCGCATGTGATTGGCCCTCAAGCTCGTCACTTACGGCGCGGTTGCGGCGGCTTATCACAGCTTACCAACGCAGCTACAGACAGGAGCAGCTGAAGATTGAAGCCGAGGCAAAGGGAGACCGCAGGCGCAGGCGGTGCGAACAGGCCAGCAAGCTGAAGGAGATTGCACGGCAAGAGCGTCAGCAGAGGTACGCTGGTATTACATCATTCTACAGAGTTCACCACATGCAGATGGTATCCAGGATTGTTTGCATCAGTGATGGTTTTCTGAATTGTTGGCACACAATTTTCCCATCAGTCTCAAAGTTAGATCAGTCCCACCTCACCCCTCTGTTCTTCCCCTAGGTGGACCCGTAGGGAGGAGTGTGACTTCTACCGTGTCGTATCAACCTTTGGTGTGGAGAAGATGAAAAAAGAACCAGATCTTACAGAGGGTGCAGAACCTGATTTTGACTGGACGCGCTTCCGTACCTTTGCTCGTCTGGATAAAAAAACGGATGAGAGCCTCAGTCGATACTTCCGATCTTTTGTTGCCATGTGCCGGAGGGTTTGCCACCTCCGCCCAGGCCGTGGTGAAGGTAACAGCTACTTAATACATTGTCAAGATGTGGTCACCGGTTATGTAATCGGTGGTTCCTGTGTTGGATAGGGCTGGGTATCGTTCAAAAAATTTCGATACCAGTACCAATACCGAGACCGATACCTTGACTTCAATAACGATACTGAATGATACTTTTTTCGATACCAATTTTATCAAATCAATTCTAACAAAGAAAATTACATTACATATTATGGTACAAATCTTGAGTTTTATTTTTTAGCTTTGGCATTTTTCCACTCAAATCAGTTTTCTGACAAATAATTTTCAGTGCAAAAGAACAAGTGACAGGTCAGTGTCTGATGCTCCCTGCTGCATACTAAGGACCTTTAAATCTAAAAGCTCTTAAACTGATTCCATGCACGTTCAAATGCTTCATCAAATTGGTCGTGTTGCCGGCCTTAGCAACGATGTCCTTTTTGCAAATATTGCATTGTGCACTATTGGCATCAATCTTGCTAAAATGGAGCCACAGTTTTGACCTCGGTCGCATTTTTTTAACCGCTTCGACACACACTGTAGTTCACAACACAGATACACGTGAACCGCGTCTGTGGGTGTAACCACGCAAGTATTTTTCCTGCGTGCCTCTACCGTGTGTAAAGTTACAGCTAATCACCGGCAGCAATATCAGATCTTGATCATGTGATTAACTCCTTGGTACCGAAACTTGGCACCAAAAAATGAGGCATCTTTCGATACTGGATAGTATCGAAGCATTTCGGTCGGTGCCATAAAAGAACTGAAGTTTGATACCCAGCCCTAGTGTTGGATGATTACGTCCACAGTGTGAACTGTTCATTTGACTTAATCTAAACTACATGTTTTAACTAGGGACTCATATTTGTGCACATTATATTTGCATGAATGGCATTTGATAAATGGCAGTCTGATAAAAGCCAGGTATGTTGAGTTTACAAGCGCTGAATTATCTTTTATTTTCTTATTCTCATCTTACTTAGATCCATCAGAGCTTTCCCAGACTGTGGCCCCCATCACAGAGGAGCGTGCTTCCCGTACCCTTTACCGTATTAGCCTCCTGCGTCGTCTCCGCGAGCGAGTCCTGCCCCACCCCTCCCTGAAGGACCGCCTGCCTCTGGCCCCGCACACCTCAGAGCTGCCTGCCTGGTGGAACATACCAGAGCATGATCATCAGCTGATGCTTGGTGCTGCTCTGCATGGCGTCAGCCGCACTGAGCTCTCCATCTTCTCAGACCCACAGTTCACCTTTAGTCAGGCCCGGGACGAATTTATCCAGAACCAGCAGGCCCCACCCCCTCCACCCCCACCCCAGGCACTGCCCATCATGCCCCTCATTCAGCCCAAGACTGAGGACCTGCCTAGTGTGAAGGAGGAGGGAGCCGATGAGGACGCCCGGTTGCTCGGGGCTGAAATCAGTGCTGACCTGCAGAGCACGCCTTTGAGTCACCATGATGGAAAAGTGCGGGGGCAGGGCTGGAGCTTCAAGAGGAGTAGAGAGAGGGGAGGTAGAACGGGAGGAGAAAGGAAGGGAGAGGGAGGGTCTGATTCAGATTCTGATTCTGATTCAGGCTCATCGACCTCGGAGCGATCAGGCAGCAGTGATGATAGCGGAGAGAGTGAAGAAGAGGTGGAAAGAGGTAAGTTGATAGATAAAGAAAAAGATGCAGTGTTGAATGCTGCAAAAATAAAAAAGAATAACCAATGTAATTATTTTCCCTGTTTGTTCATAGCAGGCATAAAGGTGTGTGACGTGGATGAAGATAATAGTTTACTCTCCATGACTCCATCTCAGGATGGCATTCCACCCCCTGATCCTCTCAGAGTTGACTGGCCCAAGGTAATTTATTTACAGTTTGCAGTATATATGTCTAAACCTGATACAAATTTCAGAGCATTTCTCTCAAAAGAATAAACCACGTTTATTTGTGACTGATACATGGGGCTCCTTCTTTGTCTCAGGACCGTGTGTTGATCAACCGTCTGGACAGTTTGTGTACGCTGGTGCTGAGCGGTCAGTGGCCCTCAGGACGGCGATATGTGCCCGAGGCTCAACTCAACCCGAGCTCAGAGCTGGTGGGAGACGAGATGGCCTACACAAGGGTGATCCGTAAACCCAGTGGCATGCCGGGTGGCCCTGGGGCAGAAGGAGATGATGGAGAGTTCACTGTCAAACTCCTTAAGGTGAGAATATAGTGGAGGATGAAATAATATCAAAACTGAGGAATTGGTAGACTATTGAAAATATGCAAAAACTGATGCTCTGTAGGTTTTATTGGCCATTAAGGTCAGTTTATCTGTGTGAATCTGAAAGGCTTCAGTGCAAGTTCTTTGAAAGAAATGTTGAAAATCAAAAATAGGCATTATAAGGTGCAGCAGTAAATTAGAGGCCTCTCTGTCTCTCACCCTGCCAGGAGGAGGGGCTGAAGCTGACTTTCTCTAAGCAGGCCCTGATGCCCAATGGGTCAGGGGGAGAGAGCAGCAGTCGCAAGAGGCGCAAGGACCAAGAGGTACATGTGGCAGGGTTACATGTGGTCCTCTATTACGTAGGTGGAGTTAGATTCAAAAATAAAACTTCTTTAGATGTAGTTTGATCACTTTTTTCTCTGTCTCTCTCTCAGTTATCGGACCCAGATGGACTCCAGGATCCACTGGAACGTACTCCTCGACGGAGGGACCCACCCACCTGGCTGAAGGAGAATCCAGATTATGAGGTGGAGGGAGACATGCTGGAAGTAAATTCATGACACTTATCAGACACCTGTCATACTGCCATGTTCATAATCAAATCTTGGTCTCAGGTTGGGTAGGAAAACTTTTTTTTTTTCTGCCCCTTCACATCATTTGTCCTGTTTCTTCAGCTTCTTGTGAACAGGAGCAAGAGGAAGAGGAGGAGGAGGGCAGATAAAGCCCTGACAGGCAGTGAGAAGGTCAAGATCATTAACATGAGGACTGGAAAGAAGGTGAGCCATGATGAATACAATACACACAACTCTCTAGATTTGACTTTTGCCTGTGTGTTATCTCTTGCTAACACACATCCAAATGTTTTTTCTGTGAAGGTTGGAGCTGCTTTCTGTCCGATGCTGCAAGATCTGAGGGAATATCTGGAGGAGAATCCTGATAATGCTGTAGCACCTGAGTGGTCTGAAACTGTTCGGAATTCTGTACGTAATCAACATTTATATACTGTTACTACTTAGAAAAGCAACTTCATGTTTCACTTCATAACTGTAGTAGCTGACACTATTGATAAAAAGTGTTTAGTTATGATTTTCAAAACGCGTTTAAGTGAAATGTAGTTAAAATAAAGTGTAGGTGTGGTTTGCTGGAAAAGAATATTCCAAACTAATCACTAGGGCTGCCCCCTAAATGTTGACTATGCAATGCCCATTGCAGGAATGTGCACATCTAAAATGGAAACTACCGGTATTGTGGTGAATTAAAACAGGCTTACTGTGGCAGCACGCCACCAGGAGAGACATGGTGCAGTAGGATTTCATAACTGAGCTATGAACAAGATGCCAGCTTTATGTCTACAGTGTTTCTGCTGTACACATTTTGTAGTGACAGCCTGCCGCAAGATAATTACTGTCAACGCTTCAGTCTTCGGAAGTTGCGATTACACCACTCTGCAGAGGGCTATTAATTTGAAATGATGGTCACAGGAAGTGGAGACAGCGGTAATGCCCAGAGGAAGAGAAAGAGAAAGAAGAGAAAAAGAGAAGGATAGATTTAACGAGCTAACATAAAGTTTGATTTGGAATAACAATTGATCCTCGCTCTACTGGGACAAATCCTAATTCCTGTAAAGTTATTGGCCTTGTCTGTCTCTACCCCAGGTACAGCCCTACTGATCACATTTAGGTACAGAGAAAAATTCTTCTCCCTGACCTTTAAATTCAACTCTGAGAAAGACTGTGAAACTCTGGTCACCACAGTGTAAGAGACATCCTGCTTTGCTCAGTATTTTTCATAGTGGACTTTCTAATAGTAATTTTCCCTCTCTCAGGGCTTCCTGCCCGAGACCCTCTTCCACCGACTGCTGACTGAACACTCAGAGATCCCTAAGAAAAGCCGACGCCGCCATCATCATCACCACCACCACCACCACCACCATCACCACACTCCAGAGCCTACTCCTGAGGACCCCAACCTGGATGGAGTTGAGGAGGAAACTCTGGTGTCCGATGGAGCCTACATGATGGACGAGGAGGACCTGGAGACCTCCCATCACTTCCTTACCAGTCCGGACTTTGACGTTAAAATGGAGGGCGGCGACAGCCTTTCCCAAGGTGACTATGACAGCTCGGATCAAGAAGCGCTATTGGACGATGTCATCATAGCACAGAAGGACTCTGACTCCTCATCAAGCTCAGAGGATTGACTGACCCCCACTCCGCGAACACATCTGACTTAGTCCCCTTCTCAATGATGAATCATGTTATTCTTCATCATTTATTTTTACTATATTATGTAACAAATTATGGATGAATGTGTTTTTTTCGTTGTTGCTACTTTTATTCATTTATTTTATATAGGATTTTTTTTCCATGAAAGGAGCAGGTTTGCACCCATCTGTTTTCTTTTTCGTCACTGAGAATTGTGCTCCATTTTCCTCTTGACCCTCCTCAGTAACCTCTGACAAAATGGCAAAAAGCTGAGCTTTCTTACTTCACAACTTGTCTCCTCCTCTTCCTAAAAACCTTTGAATTCCCATCACATTCCCAGCCGTGACCAAAAGGGGACCCCTGCTGTACAGATACCTTTTTCTTATCTAAGAACCTCAATGCTGGTCCTCTAACGCTACATGAAACTGGACATGTGTACTGAGCAGAGTCTGGATCCAGATCCCACAATCCCCCCCATCTCATCTGGTCTGTCCTCTGTGTCCAGGCAGGTCTGTGAACTGAAAGGGGATCCAGTGTGTGGATGTACTGTTAATTGTTTTCACTCTGTGGGAGGGGTGGGAGTTGAGGGGGGGAGGGAAAGTGGCGTTATTAGTTACTGAAACAGTGCTAGGAGGATGGGTGTAATGTACAATGTGTAGGCTGGTCAATTGTGTACAATGGTGCAAATATAGCGGCAATAGGTTATAATATTGTTTTATGATCTGACTGTATCTGTGATATGAATAACAGCAATGTAAAGAGTGAAAACAAGTTTGTGTGTATTATTGCTGACCTTTGCCAAACAGAAGCAATAAGGAGGTTTACTGGCACAGATGAGTGTTTAATAATTGTGTTCTAATTACAGCAGATGATCATTCATAGAAGCTTAAATTACACCCATTTATTATGAACACAAGTTACTACAAAGCAGTAGTGTCACATACACCTATGATGTAGTAAACAGAAACAGTACTGTTAAAATTATTTTGGAAAGTGTTCTCTAATATGGTCACTTCACTATGATTCATGATAGCAAAATTTTGCTATATTGGATCATGAGCTATATTCAAAACTAAATATCTGTTGCTATACTTGATTTCTGACAGGACACACACACACACACATATATACACACACACACATATATACACAGGTGACTAAATCCGGATGGAGGTAAAGAGACTGATGTTTTATTTTGTCGTCATAATTGCCAATCCTGCAAGGCAGCCACACTGATATTGGCCATTTGTCCATTCACATTTACCTTATTTGCTTAAATGTTGTTAAATGTTGTACATTCTCAGTTAGACAAGAACCACCCATGAACTCACCAGTTTCATTAATTAAAGTTCACTGAAGTCTCAGTGATACCTCAGTCCATGTGATCTATTGTTAACCTAAATTTCAATAGGTGTCAGTTTCAATTCAGTCAGTATTTGTGACATATGCTGATACCTTAATGTTGTGGTAATAAGTCCAGTCTGTGGTCAGTATCGGCTGCTGGCCTGGCTGAAGTAAATTAAGTGCTAATGCATGATGGGTGTCCCTGATACAAAGAATGAAAAACAATACAAAGCACAGATGATAGAGGTGATTTCATCCTGGAGCAATTTGAAATATTTAATCAGTGTTGCACATTAGGCAACAATGAAGAGTGCAGATGCAACACATATACACTGCTGTATGATGAATCAGGTGTTTCATGCAGAACCGAAACTCTTTTGACTCCTCTGAAGCTCTTTCAGTTAAAAAAAAAAGTATAGCTTAAATATACACAGCAGGTTTTGGGCTTTATTGTATATTCACGATTTACTATACCCCCTTTGAGGAGAGAGAGGAAGAGGTGAAAGTTAAGTCACAAAATTACAGTATACTGCAGTCTCAGTCAGTTAGTTTTATGTGTTATTTTATTACAAGGTTAAGAATACCAGAGTTATCTAAAAGATCTTTTAATTTGCCAGAAAAGGCTATCTGACCACAAAGGGTGCTAATAATAATGTTACAACAAATTCATATAAACAAATGCCAGTAAGAAATTGATTTGGTGATTTGGAGGCCAGACTGAAATTCAGACTAAATTTGGCTGTAGTGAAAGCTGAAGAGATGTCTACTTGTTGTTATCATTGTTTTAAATAGCTGTATTGAAATACATTTAATCACTCTGATCTTGAATCGGTCATTGACGATTAATGTTAATGTTATTTTATAGCACAGTGTTTACATCTAATATTTACATCCTGCTGGCTTTAGTTTCAATCATTTGCAGAGTCCTCTTGTTCAACATTCAACTGAAAATTGAGTTAAAATTATTGTGCTGTATTTTAGAGGCTTTGTTTGGTTTCTCTGTCATGCAGACACACGCCCACATCCGGGAGGGACAGCGACAGTCAATTAGTCCTTACCTGCAGTCAGTGGGAGGTATACTGCCTTCAGGTTCTCTTATTTGCTCGTTAATGGACAACGCTAAAACTTTTTTCAAAATTTGCCGAAGAATATGCAGTTATATCATCTGGTGGCCGCTGTTTCATTTTACTTTACAAACGAGAGAAATGGAAACAAGTGTACCAGACATTTAACTGGCTTTTTAATTGGCCAAACAAGACGTTAAGCAAACAACATAGTAAATGATAATAACACAATTTCTACCTTCACTGGCTGAAGCTGCCCATGCTTGTTTTCTAAAGGTCACCACAATGGCAAGTCCTGTGAAACTTAACATATACTACAAGCACCGCCAGGCATCTCAATAACAATGGTAATATTTCCTACAGCCCCTGAATCCAGCACTAGCCATTACGGTCGATTTTGCAGGATATTGCTTTGCCTCCTACATATGAATGGGTTTCTTTTGGGCCTCCTGTAAACTTTTACCCAGAAGTGGTTAATACACGTAATGTTGTGGCAACATTGTGATTGTTTGGCTGTTGGTAGAGCTCCAACTCACCCCCTTGTGCTAGTTTTCCCTCGGTTTTAAAGCTAAGTAGCTTAGCATCATCTCCTCGACACTTAACATTGCTAACCAGCATTGGCTACTTGAGCTAGCTGCTGGCAACTTCAGTAGAATGAATGGATAGTTGCTCTAAATGGTAGCAAATCAAGAAATTACAAATTTCAAGAAAGTATATAACGCATGTGATAAGTTGTTTAGAAGTAAGTCGTTTCAAATGGACTCAATTTTTACTCTGACCTGTCGGATGGTTGTGCTCAAAATGTTGATTCGGGTTTTGGACACCCAAGCATACGGTGGATACTCGGAGAAAACAAGGTAACGTAACGTTTAACAATGTTAATTTCATGAACTAATTGGAATGCAGAAGGTGCACGATAGTGAAATGTTAACCACCTGTTTTCCGGTTTCAGAGAGACGACAGTTATCTCACACCATCAGTGGAGCGGGCCATCGCACGTCGCTGGTGAGCAAAGCAAAGCAATATGGTGGTGCAATGTGATAGCCTGCGTCTTCATTGTGTTAATCTTACTACATGTGTTTCAGTTCATTGAGGACTGACCCATTCTTTCTCTTTCTCAACATGCCTTGGACATTCCATACTCCCCAGTCTTGGGGATGGGGTTTGGATTCCTCCACATCTCCCTTGCCAGTCCTGACCCAGCTCTGGGCATCAGTGATGCAGTGTCCCACTTCGAGGTTGACGGATGGGTCCAAGATGGCACAGGGGACCTTCGGAGCTCCATGGCCTCGTTAGCAACCTTGTAGTCCCGAGGCCAGCGGCCTTCAACCCGCTTCCCACCTTTGAATTCTGGGTCTCAAGGCCTGGAGCAACTGAATCTTGGGGCAATAGGCCCAGACTGGAGGGCCTTGCAGGCTCTTCTGCACTGGTGGTGGTCTACTTGTGGGCCCTCACAGGCGCTATTTAGTGTGTTGAGATGTTTGCTGTTTGTGATGCAGTTAAGAGTTGTGTGTGTATTTTTCTTCTGATCATGCTGTAGGAACTGGGGAATTCCAGCGGTTCACATTTCAGCAGTTCATCCCCAATGACCATTGATGTCCAGCTTGGTGACATTGGTCATGGTCTTTTGGGAAGCAGTCAGCTCTCTACAATTAACCAGTCAGAACTAGCATTGGGTCTTGGGGGTGAGAACATCAGGCATCACTCAGAGACACCTGAGCAGCCGCTGTCAGCAACACCGTCTCCAGCTGGTTCCCTGCAGGATGAGGACATGGATGACTTTAGGGTGAGGTGGTAACACCTGTGGTGATAAACATCACTGCTTGTTAGCATCAGTCACAACCACTCTTATATATCTGGATTCCACGCTATGTTTTAGTTCCTGCTGCTAATATGTGCTTCCCCTCTCTCTCCTGCTTTTCCTCTCCTTATTCAGAGAAGTGTGCTGGTAGACTCCCCCATGTCTCTCTCCTCCTCCTCTGTCCTCTCCCACATGTCCTCCCACCCAGCACCCTCATCGTATGTCTCCCCAGCTACAGCCAGGAGGGGCAGGGGGAAACCAGCCACACTTGCCCAAGCGAATGTGGCCATGGGCGCAAAGAAAGGACGGAAGAAGAAAGATCCAAATGAACCACAGAAGCCTGTTTCAGCCTATGCCTTGTTCTTCAGAGACACCCAGGCAGCCATTAAGGGCCAGAACCCCAATGCCTCGTTTGGAGAGGTGTCAAAGATTGTGGCCTCCATGTGGGACAGCCTGGCTGAAGAGCAGAAACAGGTACGAGCACACATGCTAATACAATATATTAATATCTTACACCAGTCTTGGGGGAGAAAAGATGATTGTTGGTAGAAATGAACAGAGACTTCTTTTTAATAAAGCGGTGCTTACTTTGTCTCTACTAGGTGTATAAGAGAAAGACAGAAGCAGCCAAAAAGGAATATTTGAAAGCGCTGGCAGCTTACAGAGCCAACCAGCTCTCACAGGTAACATCATTTTGTTCTCTGCAGAAAAAAATAGTTTCTTGCTATATGGGATTTTCGTCAGATTGATTTTCTATTTTATTTAATCTCTATTCCAGCCTGCCACTGAAGACATGGAGACTGCCCCTTCACCACCTCCACCTGCTGTTAACCTGACTCCCACAACCCCTCCCTCTGCTGGTCACCAGGCAATCCGCCCGGTTAACAACAACATGGAAGAGAACACCATCACAAACATTTGTGCCTCAAACATTATTCTGGATGTCCCAGAGGTGACCACACGTTCCCGCACGGGGGCAAACAAAGCCTCCGCTCCAGCAGCCGCCCAGACCATCACCAAGATCATAATCCCAAAACACATGCTGCAGGCGGGGGGCCAGGTGGTGACGGTGCTGCCCAGAGGGGTCCGCACCTTGCAGCCTACGCTGGTAGTGTCGGGTGCCTCTCGTCAGCCACCTCCACTGCAGCAGATGCAAAACGCTCCTCCGCCACCGCGGCTCCAGCAAATGGCGCCTGCACCTCCACCATTACAAGCCAAGCCTCGGGAGGGTGGTGCCACACCAGTTCTCCCTGTGTCCGTCACAGCTACACCTCCTCCTCCACTCCAGATAAAAATAGTTCCTGCCTCCTTACAGGGCAAAGAGGCCCTGCCAATTATTGTCCCTAATTCAGCAGATGCATCATCTACTGTGACTTCCTCTGCCCAGTCTACCCCCGTGGTGTCAGTGCAGGTGGTGAATTCTGCTGATGTGTCAGGCAGTCCAGATGAAGATGAAGTCACAGAAGTGCTGCCTTCAGAAGAGGTGAATGTCCCTCTTATTTCATTGCTATGGTTTGTTTAGGTTTGTTTTGTGTCAGCCTCATTTGATTGCTCATTTGACCTCATTTGGGATATTTCAGTTCTTCAAATCTGGCTTATAATTTATGTTTAGACACTGCCAAGCTGTTGTCATAACAACAGTGTCCTAACTTTCACAAGTGCAGAGTATTCAGATCTAACTTGGGCAAAGTTTTACAATAACTGCCACATCTTCACCGTTTTCTGCTTCACAGTTCAGAAAATATTACATTTTATCCCTCCAACCTACTGTTATATATATTATATGTTATATGTTTTTTTTCCAGCACTGAGTCAGAGTTGATGTAGCAAAGATTTTTTCTCACATAGCTGGAAAAAAAGACACATGACGTGGATTTGAAAGGTTGAGCACCTGGCTGGTTGGTAAATTTTCTGTAAAAAAAAACTGCATCACAAGACAAAAGAATATATCTGACAAATATGTGAAAAGTTAAGTGAAAATAGCAATTCGGGGAAGGAGGCAGGACAAAAATCCAAGGCACTGAGCTGAGATGGGAGACGCACTGTGGGCACAAATAGTGTTGCCTGGGTGTTTGATCAGTTTTATAGCAGAGACAAAGCCACGGTTGAGAATGCTGCCATGACATCTGTGGTAGTGAAAACCACTCTTCACTGAACAACCCATGCAAATTTCCTGAGCAGTTTCATGCAGGGGAAGCCATATACTGTCCAGATGTGCACAGACGATATGGACCTGCACAGCTGCAACTGCTGTCTGAGTTGAGGAGGGTGGATACTTGGGCAATCAGTTATTTTGTGTTTATGTCTGTTGACTTTGACTCTTGTTTACGGAAAAAAAAAAATCCTATTTCTTACATAGACGTCATATTTATTTGTAGTCTTACTTTTCACTGTGTTGTAGAGCATTGTGAGGAAAATTACACAACTTGCTGCTAAAAGCTGAAATCGGAGTATAGAGAGTAACATGTGCCAGTATTAATGAGGCTCTTCCAAATCTTTCCTCCTTTTCACAGGATGAGATGGAGGTGAATGGGTCCATTGATGCTGCAGCTATGAAGAGTTTGTGTGTGAGAGCGGGCTGTAACAACCCAGCAGTAGAGAGCGAAGACTGGGACAAAGAGTACTGCAGCAACGAATGTGTAGCCACTCACTGCAGGTGTGTAGAGGTTTGAAACATGCACTGGTATAGCGTTTTGTTTTCAACAGACACTGGAAAACTGTTTTTGACCTTTATATTTTCTGTTTTTCAGGGATGTATTCAAGGCATGGTGCTCCATCAAGAATCAGACCGTGGGAACAGTGAAGTAAAGAGCAGCTACAACAAGTCACATCAACAGGAAGTTTGTTTTCCACTAGGAGCCAGTGTTAATAATTGAAAGACAAATGCAGAACTAGTGCAGTACAGAAATGTCAATAATACAGTTCACTGCAGGTACCTAAGTGTCATAATTTTCTCACTGTTTTATACATACTGTAGGTTTTGAAGGTGCTCTAGTTTTTGCTATTGCTACATAGCCAACGTCAGCATTAACAGCTGTTGACTTTCAAGGAGTTTCAGTCGTTGAGTTTACAAGACAAGAGGTTAGAATATACCCTCTGTGCAGTGCTGCTTCTCCATCCTTTCTCATGTTGGATTGAGGGCAAACTGGACACTACAGTTGCTCACCATTGCTAAGTATGAGACAGGATGGGCTGGGGTTAGCTGGTTAGCATGCTAACTTCAGTGGAAGAAAAGTGGTAGTAATAGAAGCAAAACAACATTTAACGTTAACCTTAACATTAACATTGCTTTCCACCACTGGAGACAACTCTTGGCAAGGAAAGGAACAAAGTTTAATTCTGAGCTCACTACATTTCTTCTAGACTGTTAAGTAAGCAGCTGCTAATGCCAATGTTAGCTATGTAGTGATAGCAAAAACTTATATATAGCACCTTTTTAAGGACAATAAACAAACAGTATTGCAAAAATAGCACTGTATTAGGACAGCTTTTCCAAGGTGGTATTTTTGGTATTCAAATTACAGAGATATTGGCTGTGTGGATAATTATGTGTTATGTTTAAGTATGTAACAGCTTTTAGTCAGGCAGCTAGAGAAAACATCAGCACAATGAAGTATAAAACATGGTCAAGACACTTTTTTTTAAATTAACGTCCACACAGGTCAGTTTATACTCGTTAACTGTAAATTGTAACTTCTTTTGGAAAAGGCTAAAATGGGTAGTCCTTGTTCTGACAGTCATTTTTACAATTTTAGATGTGATTGTACAATGCTCACTAATTGATTTCAAATTCATACTCTGAAATTTTTTGAAGTTTAATTATTTAGTGAGAGAAACCAGAACAATTCCAGTTCATTACTTAGTTGAAAAATGCCTTAGTTGGACAAGAAAACAGTTTATATCACTGTATACCTTGTTTTTGTACGGAGAATATTGGCCTTTTTTGGCTTAATATTGCCTTCAGTTTTTGTAAAACACTCTATTCCAATCATTGTCAGTTGTTAAATGCTTGACTTACATGTTTTCTTAATAAATGAGAAAAATTGTCTAGTTATTTTTGTCTTTGCTGTGTCCTTTAAAGCAAGACTACATAACTTCAGTGAGAAGAAAAACAACATTATTCCTGCAACAAATTAAAAGCTGAATTCATAACAAATTAAGCACACCCTTGCTCAATTCTATACACTCAGGGATTTTCCTGCTGCAGCCTTATGTGGTTACACATAATGTTATTACAGTGGCTAAGGCTAGCTAGTGTTGGTAACTGACATTAACTGAGTCACTTTGCTTAATCTAACTTATGTACTTATGCTATATTTTGGAATTTACTGTTATCATTATCCTGGCATTGTGACTTGTGAAAAGTGGCTGGTGTTTCAGGTTGTTTTCAGTTCCTTTATCTCTTAAGACCAGAAAACAGAAGCTGGAATTTTGTTTACTCCACACTGATTTCAGTCATTAAATGTAGACTCAAGATGCTGAATGGGCACAAAAAACAAACTCCTTGATGCAAAGTCACGATTATAGCGTCTTTCATGTTATTCTGATGGAATAAGCTTTTATAGAAAAATGGGACAATCCTACTAAAGAGCAGTATAGTTCATGTGTTGTTATAATAGTGCAATAATTTTATCTTTTTTTCTTTTTAAATCTAATAGGGATATAACTTTATCTGTTTTTCAGAATGTTAGGCCAAAGAGTTTCTTTTTGTTGTGAAAGTGCAAAGACTGATTGTCGTTTGTTAAAAGGGATTCAACATGGAAACAAACGTATTAAAACCTTCTTTAGCCTCACAGTGCAGTCATAGTCTTATACTGAATTCCCCATCGGATTGACACATTGTATGAAAATACTGTATATTGCACAGTTACATTTATATTGAAATAAAGATCTACAATCAAAGAAAAGAAATTAATTAAACATACTGTACATACCATAAAAAATTAAAACTTCACCATATAAAAATATACCTGAGGCAAATCTTCCATTTTATAGCTTTGACTTAGTTATGTCTTTACTCCTAGACACCTCCACTTTCAGTGCAAGCCCCTGGACTTAAGGCAGTGTGGATGCAGTTTTAGCTGAATATTGTGACAGTTTGTAAGATTATTCAGGAGGCTTTGATGATAGAGGCTCTACTGGGTGGATCCACACGATAAAGCCCCAAACCCAGACACACTGGCTGAGTCAGTTTCACCTTGAACTCGTGCAGTTGGATGACAGTGGACTCTACAGCACTGAATGTGATGTTGCCTTTCTCAAAATTAACCATCACAGCTATCCGGCTGCTCTGCAGGGTTCCAGACAGAGCTGTTTTTTCATTATTATGGTAAGCAAACAACTTGCCTTTGCCATTATGTGTTAGGCTCCAGGACGCTGCATTTTTTCCAAAGGCACTGTTCTTGCTTTTGCGTTGGATGCTTTTGTAGGAGACGGCAATGTCCCAGTATCCCTCGACCTCCACCTCCCAGGTGTGTGTACCAGAGGAGAAGCACAGGGTGGAGAGGACCTGCGGGGCCTCATCAAAGCGATTTTTATGTTTGGGATAATCCAGCTTGGCGTTCACTCTCTCTGCTGTTTGGAGGTCAGCAGAGAGTCCAAGGAAAGGACTGACAGTGTTTGCATCCAGGATGAGAACTCCTGAGAAACAGGTAGACCATATGGGTTTACATACACCATTTTGATGCCACTCCAGTTTATAATACAAGTGGTTGTTGTTCAGTTATAGACTCACTTTAAAATCATAAAGCTCAGAATTTTCAGAATTCTTGAGACTGTAACATAACAATACATGTGTTGAAATGCACTCCAGTGTCCCAGATATGACTGGGGTTTGGAGCATCTGTATCATGTTTTGCACATGTTAACACCATATTCTGTTTCAGAAACCTGGGTGGCCCCTAATCCCAGTTTTGAGAGACTAAGATATGCTAGTAGAGTGGAATAATTCATGCTTTCCATATAAACAGGTTTCTGATATGGATTCAGATGTCTCAACTCAAGTTATGTAGTAGTCAGTAAAGAAAAAAATGATGATGGTTAAACATGTAATCAATGTTCCCCCTAATTTTTCATGTGTCTGAGCATACACACAAACTCGCTGAGAATTCCTTGGACCACTGTGAACAACATCAGACGTACACACTGTCGCACACTGTAATTTTATGCGATACATAGTTTTGCTGTGAGCGGAGAAAGTGGGAGCGGTGCGCGATTGCGCAGGCGCGCAGCTTAGAGGGAACATTGCATGTAATGATGGTCAACATGCTGAAATAAAAGTGGATGTCTGACAATGGTGATGCAGATGACATTTTTTTTATTGGAGTTCTCCATTACTGAAGAGTTAAAAACCAACTTGGTTCTCCCCAACATTTTAAAGTCTTTAATTACAGCACCTCTTGTTTTCGTACCTTTATCTTGTGTTCCTGGATGTGTGTAGCTCCACATTGGATGCTCAACCAAGAGGTCTGTGTGGGGATTAAAAAGAGTTATTTGGAAAAATATTCATTGGAATAAACACAGAATAATTATTCAAGCTGGACAATTCTGTGCAGCTGAATCCACTTATGTCCCAGAGAAAGATCTGAACCTGCACATGCTCCAGATGCACATTTCTGTACATTTGTGACACAAAACTAACATTACACTAACAAATAAAAAATAAGTTCCTATTTGATCCCCATGGATTGAAACACTGTCACTTGTCCTGTAATAAGGGTTTGGGAGTATCAGGTTCCCAAGGTTCTTAAGTTCTGAGACTTGTTTTCTTTAATATCTTTTTCCATCTCCAAGGATTTTTTGTGTAGCTATCTTTAAGTATTTAGTAGTTGAAGTTGTAATAGTAGTAGTTGTTGTGTAAACAGGTAGCAGAGATTTGGCTTCTCACCTGCAATGGTGGAATAGATATTATACACACGATTCTGCTGCTTGTCCAGCGCCTCTGTTAGCGCCTGGTTTTCCACAGAGTAGTTGTAGGCTGGTTGAAAACAAAGACAGACATCACTGAGTGCATGTTTACACACACACACACACACACACACACACACACACACACCAAACACATGTATACTGGCTGGCTATTGACATTTTTAAAATCTGATTTGAAGTTAAAGAATTCTTTGTCTTACCATAATACAGAACTATAAACCACAGACAGATCAGCACCACTGTGACACTGTTGAGGTAAGAGTCAGCAGGGTTCACTTTCTGTTTCTGACACGAGGAAAACACATATCAGATATGAAAATTGTACAAATGTAAACCATTCAAAATCACAAAAAATGAGAATTTAGTAAACAGGCCTCACTTCATGTTGGATGTCTGCTCTGAGTTTTTTTACAGAGTCAGTGGACTGGGTGATTTGCTCTTTGAGTGCTGTGAAACGCTGGTCCATGTACTCCTGTTGAATGCACACACACACACACACACACACAGTATCACATTAAACAACCCCTTCATACCGAGCGTTACCCTTCAATTTTCCCTTTATTAGCTTTAAGTTGAAAAATCTTCATCCACACCATCTGGCAGCATCATATATATTCTGTATCAGCTTGCTCTAGCTTGTCATTAAAGCGTTATATTTAAACCCATGACTCCATGTTGCCACTGATCCATCAAATTAAAGTATTGCAGATTTTTAAAACACATTTTCAAAAACTTCAGCCTGAAGTATTTCTTCATATTTGAAAACATTGTTTTTCTGCACAGTAAAGAGGTTGACAATGAGTGAGGAATACATGGGGTGGGTTGAGGTGGGTAGGTGAATGTCAGACTTTGAGATTCTCTGGGACCTGAAAATCCTGTTTCTCCACAGCAGTCAGCGGCAGGAATTTCCCTCCTCTGTGTGGGTAATACCACTCTATTTACACGAAACAGCTTCTACCACCACCTTGTTTTGTACAGGCCAAGATTGTAATATGTGTAATATGATGTGAACGAGTATCATTCAGACTCACCGTCAGCTGTCGCCGCAGGACAGTGGAGGCCTCAGTGGCCAGGTTGCGCTGCTTGTTCTCCAGGGCGCAGATGTTGCAAATGTAACGCCTGGACGTTTTGCAGTAGTACCTCAGCACCTCGTCCTCGTGCTGCGGGCACTTCCTCTCCTTGAGGTCGCCCAGAGGCCTGACCAGTGGGTGTCCCGTGAACACTGGAAGCTCCAGGTGGTCCTTGACGTGCTCTTTGCACATTGACACCTCACACTTCAAGCACATTTTCATGGCCACAGTGTTTTTCTCTGGGCAGTAGTCGCAGTACACGGTTTTTGTCCGCTTCCCCTGCTTACAAAAATCAGATAGAGAAGTGTGGTAAAAGGTGTGTTAGATTTATCTGCTTTTAACAACACTTTTAAGTGTATGACAAAAGAGATTGTGGGTGAAAGTATGAAAAAAAGGCTTATAGTAGGCACCCTCTCTCTACTGTTCTCCCTGAAGTCCTCTACAATGTTACTCAGTGTGTAGCTCTTCTGCACCTTGATGATCTGTCCGAAAAAAGACCTACAGTCAGGGCAGCGGAAGGGGATGTCTGAGGAGTGATCCATCATTTTTTCCAGACAGCCCATACACAAGCTGTGCCCACAGGGAAGCTGCCGAGGGTCCTTGAAGATGTCCTGGCATATTGGGCACGTTAGCATTTCCTTGAGGTGGTTTTTGTCTGTGTCTTCCATTCTCGACCCCTGTCCTTCAGAGACTGGGAGAGAGCACAAAAACAGCAGGCAGGAAGGAGTTAACTGCAGAGTTTGTACAGCATTCGGTTGCTTTTAACACGTCCTACTGCATTTGTTTTGAACAAGCCACGAGCCTTAGCGCAGCATAATGTGAGCTAAGCAGTGAAATGAATCTTACCGTTAAAGTTGAAGCGGAGTGAAGCCCTGGGTGTTGTTTGTCTCCTGTCTTCAGCACACACATTGCTAAAAGTGAAAGCACTGCTGAGTTTATGCTGCTACTTCCTGGTGGGGCGGGACCTCAGAGGAGGAGGAGGAGGAGGAGGGGGAACTGGGCCTCAGCAAATGAGATACCAACCAATATTATCAATTAGTGTCACTAAACTGACACTTTCTGATTCATGGATAATGGGTGAAAGTTAACACCGAGCTGTTGACAGTTATTTTATCTGATAATTTAAACTATTCAAACACAGGTGCAGTAACCCACATTATTAAAGGCTCTGCTTGTGTCCTGCTCTCCGTGCACACCGACTGTTGTGAGTAAACGTAATGGCGGAGAGATATCATTAATGTCACTTAGTTCAGCTTTTGAGTTTCCAATCATACACATAAACTGATAACACCTTACAGAGAGTACCATTGAGGGTACACGCTATAAAATAATCTTAAACTGTGAATAGTGTAGTTATGTAACCCTATCCCTTACCAGTGGTGAATTGTCTATATTACACAGGAGGTATAAAATACAGTATTAGTTTTTCTTCTCCGCCCCACTGTGAAGTTGACAGTGGTCGACATTTCTAACTATTGACGGAGTGACAAAACCTCTTTGTTTCGTAGTAAGCTATAAAATACGTATTCACCCACTCACTGTTACGAACTCTCCCATGCCCGTCGTGTGTAAACGTCCATAAATCCTGATAATGTTGTCTGATAATGATACCTGACGACACGTAGAGGTTTTCTTGTGTTGTATTCACCATGGTTACACCGCAAAAGGTAAATGTTTAGCATAACTTCCCATAAAAAATGGGGTGGTCTACTTCAAGTTTAGCCGTAGTATTACGCTAAATATTACCAGAGCATACTGATGATTGTATTATCGAGTCTTTTTTTCCCCTGAAATTAGCATTTAGTGACTTTGTGACTTCTAATTACAGTGTTTTCCTGTCTATGTTGCACCATAAGATCCAAGGTGAACATGAACTGTACTAGTCGTGATGCAAGTATTCAGATCATTTACTTGTGTAAAATTACCAATGCAACAATATATGTAGTTCAAATAGGCCTATTAAAGTAAGAGGGCCGATACAGTGTGTTGTATCCTAAAAGCTTGTTACATCTTAACAGTAACTTGTAATTTAAGTTGTCAAATAAATGTAGTGGAGCAGAAAGTAAGATGTTTCCCTCTGAGATGTAGTGGAGTGGAAGTATAAAGTGACATAAAAGGAAAATAGTCATGTAAAGTACAAGTCCCTCAAAATTGTACTCGAGTAAATTCACTTAGTTACTCTCCACCAGTGGTTATGACAATAAAGCTCTACCTGACCTGACATGACCTGCAGTAACAGTGCCTGTTTCTTTTGACTGATACAGCAGACAGTGGTGGATTTCTTGCCAGACTATCTAACAAGGCGTCTTTAGAAATAGTCATGAACTGTAAATATCTCTCTTACTGTTAAACTGATAAAGTGAGGTCATTCATAAATGCTCATGACATCCTTTCATTCCAATACCCTATCAAGTCTATAAATGTTAGGAAGTAATTAACATAGGGTAATAAACGTCAGCTCTGCAGTTGCACATTAAGTCATCGATGAAGTGACAAGAGTTTCTCACTTGCAATTAGAGAAAATTACTTGACATCTGAGGATGTCCCGTGGCCATTTGCCAGAAGGTCAGAGGTCAAACAGACAAAACCAAGTGTCATTCTGGAGAAGGATGAACAGAGATTTTTCACAACCTGGCAACCCAAAAGTTCTTTTTATAATGGCCTGTCAGTGATCTATAAAGTATTAGTAAATGTTTTAATAACCAGTGCAAGTTTAAAAAAGGTGCTTTATTAGAAAGCAGTATCCATCCTCCATACTACATATAGTGTGTTTAGGGTTCATACACACAAAGTAATGACTTATCTGCTTGTAACAAAATGTTTTTCTTAATGCACACGAAAAATAGCCAAGTTTAAAAAGATGAAAACAGACATTTGTCACTGTAAAGTATCTGTATGATAGAATATAAAACATTTTTTAATTCTTTAGAGAGAGAACATTGACCATGTAAGTGTTTTAACATGAAAACCAGACTTCTTATAAAGTCAGCATGGCTACTAGGTAATGGGAGGAAAGAAGTCTACATACATTCAGTAATCCTAATATGAACACAAAAGCAAACACCTATTGACACGAGTCATGAGTGAAACATTTAGATAAAAAAAAAAACATGACATAAGAAGAAAACAAACATCAAAAGCAAATATCAGTGGAATTACTTTACATGTAACTTTGACAAAGTAAAGTTTGGCAGGTGGAGATCTGTGTGTTGCCCCACCCAAAAAACAAACAAACAAAAAACCCCTAGCAGACAGCTGACTCATCAAGTCATAAAACTTTACTGCTAAGTTCCAACTCATTTACACAACAATGTCCAAGCAGCAGTGAACTTCAGCACATCTGTAGTATAACTGTGCAAAGAAGAGGAAATTCCTGGCACACTGATCATGTGTTTCTCAGAAGGTATAATGCTAAAAAGTGTTGAGTGGTTGTAAAACTTTTACAACTTTTACCCCGTTACACACTGTCCCTGTACCACTAATGGTCCACAATCACAAGGCGCAAAAAATATGGCAAGAAATAAGAAGCAAAGAAAAATAAGACAAGAACATCAGTAGTATATGTTTCCCCATAAAAATGCCCTCATCAAACTGTAACTCTGATTCTTGTCATTTAAACATAAACATTTCTGGAATGGCTCTCAATGTCAGGGATCAATCTCACTGTGTTTCTCTCATAGCTTTCAACCTTTCTTATCTTAACTTTACATGACATATTATCCCCAAAAATGATTTAGTATTTTCAGTCTGAGGTAGAAAACTCCCACCATCCACCACAACCAGCTACTGACAGCTGTTCTCCCACAGCTACATGCCAGCAATTGTCCTGAACGAGGGGACGAAGAATCCACACTGGCTCAGTTTGTGTTTCTCCAGATTCCTCATAATCCTGAACATCTTCCCACACGTAGTGCAGCTGAACGGCTTCTCTCCAGTGTGAAACCTCAAGTGTGCTTTCAGATTGTCTCGCAGGCGGAAGCTTTTGCCGCACTGCGAGCAGGTGTGCGGCCTCTCCCCCGTGTGGAATCTCAAGTGTCGGCGGAGGCTCTTCCTCAGCGCAAATGTCTTTGAGCACACTGAACACGGGTATGGTTTTTCTCCTGTGTGGAAGCGCTCGTGCCTCCGGAGAATCTTTCTGCGTTTGAATGTTTTTCCGCAGATGCTGCAGGCATATCCATCGCGGGAGTGAGTGACGACCCTTTGGAGACGCCAAACGCCATTTCCACATGGGGTGAAGCAGCAGAGGCGGTGGCCTGTGTGAAGACCCTGGTGGCGACGGAGGTCTTTGGGCAGAGGCCAACCCATTTTGCACTTCGCCACAGCATCCTGAAGCTTCTCCTCTGAATTGGGCACCGTGAGCAAGTTCACCAGTTGTACTGCACAAGGACGCAGCAGCTTTTGATCTGAAGAGGTCAGTTTCAGTTTCATGTGGAGATTGTTCTTGGTCTCCTTTGGCGTGTGGATCCGTTCCCAAACCCCAACCTGAACAGGGGTCACAGTTCCATCGGACGGGGACGGACTGTAGGCGGTGCCCTTAGCGGTGCTGACACAGGCCTGCTGAGGCTCGGCTTGAACAGGCTTCTCTAAAATATCAGCTTTGGGAGCTGGTGACTCTGGCTTCAGGATCAACGGGCAAACAAACTTCACCTTCTCCCCAGAGGTGATATCACTTGTGTCTGGTTGGATCACGAGAGGCTTTTGTTTGGCTGGAGAGCTCTGTGTAGATCCATGTCTTAATGTCTCTGTCCATGTCTCTGCACAGACTGAAAAAGATTTGTCACATTATTAATTATATTGTATATTCCCACCATTCTTTCCTCATTTAGTTTCAACATCTCTCTTTTCTTTCCCCTAAAAGCCTCTTGTTAAGATGCACTGATGTGATATGCATTCTCATGTCTCTGCAGGATGGTTCCAGATCACTAAAGTTTGACATTTATAAGAAAAAATCTCATTATAGAATTTTTCTGCCAACAAACATGAGTAAAGAGAGGGACGCCAGCTTGTTGATACTGTAGTTTCCCAAAGCTGCCACTAGGTGGTAGTAAAAAGTCATATTT